>CM059781.1:1153700-1373700 GCA_030435695.1 Brachymystax lenok tsinlingensis | reverse complement strand
TTGAATGACTCTGCCCTCAGTGTAGTGGGTTGAATGACTCTGCCCTCAGTGCAGTGGGTTGAATGACTCTGCCCTCAGTGTAGTGGGTTGAATGACTCTGCCCTCAGTGTAGTGGGTTGAATGACTCTACCCTCAGTGCAGTGGGTTGAATGACTCTACCCTCAGTGTAGTGGGTTGAATGACTCTGCCCTCAGTGTAGTGGGTTGAAGGACTCTGCCCTCAGTGCAGTGGGTTGAATGACTCTACCCTCAGTGTAGTGGGTTGAATGACTCTGCCCTCAGTGTAGTGGGTTGAAGGACTCTGCCCTCAGTGCAGTGGGTTGAATGACTCTACCCTCAGTGTAGTGGGTTGAAGGACTCTGCCCTCAGTGCAGTGGGTTGAATGACTCTGCCCTCAGTGTAGTGGGTTGAATGACTCTGCCCTCAGTGCAGTGGGTTGAATGACTCTGCCCTCAGTGTAGTGGGTTGAATGACTCTGCCCTCAGTGCAGTGGGTTGATGGTTTGACTGTCTCTATGTGTTTTGTTGGTCTGCTATGTGGGTCAGGTGTCAGGGGTTAGGAATCAGTTAGGGTCACAGGGAGGTCAAAGAGGTGAGTGGGCCAGAGTGTCATGGGATATATATTTAAAAGAGGAATTGTCTCCCAATCGCGATACAAGGTTTAGGAAAAGCTGATGGTTTTGTTTTTGGCCGGTGTTGACAGGACTGAACTCTAACTAACCCCTTCGGTGCCTGGTACACTCACTGAGATAACAGGAGATGCAGGAGTTCACTAGAACCTGTTGAGACCAACTCAAGAAGAAACACAGCATGGAAATGTCTCAGAGAGCCGTACGATTGGAGAGTTCTTTATGGAACAGATTTAAAGACTGAGTACACTATTCTCTATCTACATGGAAGTGGTGGTGACATACCCAGCCATCATCATGTCTCAATATGCAGGTGACGGCTGGGTACGTAGTGGGTGTTTTGATTAGGTTAATCTACGTACCCACAACTTATTTAAAAGTCGATCTATTATATATCTGATGGCTTTTCATTGTTGTTCCAGGGGAAGCCAGTAGTCCTGAAGGACCCCCTACCAACACGGAACAATGTGAATTAGTCCAAGCGGTGGGATCTGATGGACAAACTGTCCTGTCTGGTGACCAGAGACACAGACAGGGACCTGAGTCTTCCAGGAACAGAACTAGAGGGGTGAAGCAGGTGAGCAACACCAGGCACTACGTTTACTATACTACCACTTCTAATGCCTGGTGTAGTCTAACCCTGTGGTGTGTCCCTCCCCTTGGCCAGCTGCACCCAGACACTCAGAGACCTACGTTTACTATACTACCACTTCTAATGCCTGGTCTAGTCTAACCCTGTGGTGTGTCCCTCCCCTTGGCCAGCTGCACCCAGACACTCAGAGACCTACGTTTACTATACTACAACTTCTTAGTCTGATCTAATGCCTGGTGTAGTCTAGTCTAACCCTGTGGTGTGTCCCTCCCCTTGGCCAGCTGCACCCAGACACTCAGAGACCTATGTTTACTATACTACCACTTCTTAGTCTGATCTAATGCCTGGTGTAGTCTAGTCTAACCCTGTGGTGTGTCCCTCCACTTGGCCAGCTGCACCCAGACACTCAGAGACCTGGAGGAAGACATAAAGACATGGCTGCTGCCAGGTACAACCCCGGCAATAGGACAGGTAAAGAAAACCCCAGCAGCTATTAGCCTCCTGCTATGCCAGTATCTGCAAGGACCTCAACTATACACACTCTCTGCTTGTTGCACCAGTGGAGATTCCAAGACAGGAGGGAGGGAAGGCGGCATGGGAAGGAAAGGAGGTGAGGAGGGAGGAAGCTGAGGAGAAGTCTACAACCAGGAAGGGGAGCCAGGATCGGGATCAGCCAGGTCCACAGATGAGTGGTGTATCCTCCTTACCTACCACAGAAGAAGAAGAGACCCAAAACATCAACCCCCACAAACCTTCACAGCCCATCCCCACAGGCCACTCTACAGAATGGACCGTCTCTCAGAAGAGAAATCCCAAACACTCAGAGGGAGCCCTTACACCCAGTGGGTGAGTGAAAGAGAGTGTGTCCCACATGGCATCCTACTCCCTACATAGTGTACTGCTGTTGACCAGGACTCGTAGGACCCATTTGGGACTCAGACAGATCTTAATGGAGTCCTGTCCCTACTATCTCAGATCTACTATCAGGTTGACAGGATCCGGAGTAGCAGTTAGAGGTCAGAGGTCACAGTGTAAAGCTCCACAGGGTTTTAGTCCTCATTCATATCCTGTCTAATTGCTGTTTGCATTCCTTCCCTGTTACATCTCAGCTTTCCAACAGTCTCCCTCCCTCATACCCCCTTCCTTTCCTACTCTCTCTCCCTCCCTCAGTCTCCCTCCCTTAGTCCCCTCCCTTAGTCCCCCTCCCTCAGTCTCCCTCCCTTAGTCTCTCCCTCCCTCAGTCTCCCTCCCTTAGTCCCCTCCCTCAGTCTCCCTCCCTTAGTCTCTCCCTCCCTCAGTCTCCCTCCCTTAGTCTCTCCCTCCCTTAGTCCCCCTCCCTCAGTCCCCCTCCCTTAGTCCCCCTCCCTTAGTCTCCCTCCCTCAGTCCCCCTCCCTTAGTCTCCCTCCCTTAGTCTCTCCCTCGCCCAGTCCCCCTCCCACCGTCCCCTCCCTCAGTTCCCCTCCCTCAGTCTCCCTCCCTTAGTCTCCCTCCCTTAGTCTCTCCCTCCCTCAGTTCCCCTCCCTCAGTCCCCCTCCCTTAGTCCCCTCCCTCAGTCCCCCTCCCTCAGTCCCCTCCCTTAGTCTCCCTCCCTTAGTCTCTCCCTCCCTCAGTTCCCCTCCCTCAGTCCCCCTCCCTCAGTTCCCTCCCTCAGTCCCCCTCCCTTAGTCTCCCTCCCTTAGTCTCTCCCTCCCTCAGTTCCCCTCCCTCAGTCTCCCTCCCTTAGTCCCCTCCCTTGGTTCCCTCCCTCAGTCCCCTCCCTTAGTCTCCCTCCCTTAGTCTCTCCCTCCCTCAGTTCCCTCCCTCAGTCCCCTCCCTCAGTCTCCCTCCCTTAGTCTTTCCCTCCCTCAGTTCCCCTCCCTCAGTCCCCTCCCTCAGTCCCCTCCCTCAGTCCCCTCCCTTAGTCTCCCTCCCTTAGTCTCTCCCTCCCTCAGTTCCCTCCCTCAGTCCCCCTCCCTTAGTCTCTCCCTCCCTTAGTCTCCCTCCCTCAGTCCCCCTCCCTTAGTCTCTCCCTCCCTCAGTCTCCCTCCCTTAGTCTCTCCCTCCCTCAGTCCCCCTCCCTTAGTCTCTCCCTCCCTCAGTTCCCTCCCTCAGTCCCCCTCCCTTAGTCTCCCTCCCTTAGTCTCCCTCCCTCAGTCCCCCTCCCTTAGTCTCCCTCCCTCAGTCTCCCTCCCTTAGTCTCTCCCTCCCTCTGTCCCCCTCCCTTAGTCTCTCCCTCCCTCAGTCTCCCTCCCTCAGTCCCCCTCCCTTAGTCTCCCTCCCTCAGTCCCCCTCCCTTAGTCTCCCTCCCTCAGTCCCCTCCCTCAGTCCCCTCCCTTAGTCTCCCTCCCTCAGTCCCCCTCCCTCAGTCCCCTCCCTTAGTCTCCCTCCCTTAGTCTCTCCCTCCCTCAGTCCCCTTCCCTCTCTCTCCCTCACTCAGTCTCCCCTTCTCTCTCCCTCCCTCAGCCTCCCTCCCCTGTCCACCCCATCCCTCCTTCTCTCTCCCTCCCTCAGTCTCTCCTGCTCTCTCCCTCCTTCACCCTCCCTCCCCTGTCCACCCCGTCTCTCCCTCCTCTCCCCTCTCTTCAGTGCCTGCCTCTAGTATATCTTTATCGATCATTGCCTTTCATCTTGCTTCTTCTCTCTTTTTAGCGGGAAAGGAGGCCATTCTAAGAAAACAAACGTGACAGCAGATGAACAGAATCCACAGCGTGTGGAGGGACAGACACAGGAAACAGGTGAACTAACCAGCAGAAAGAAGCTGGAGGACACATTGAATAAAGAGGTGGAATCACAGGACTCTCCTACAGTACAGAAAATGGTACGTTATGGACTTTAAATAAAATTGTATTGGCCACATACACGTAAAAAAAAAGAAGAATTTGTTCTTAACTGACTTGCCTAGTAAAAGGTTAAGTGTGAAATAAATACACATGGTTAGAAGAATGTTAATGCGAGTGTAGCAAACTGCTTGTGCTTCTAGTTCCGACAGTGCAGTAATATCTAACATGCAATATCTAACAAATTACACAACATATACCCAATACACACACATGGAAGTAAAGGAATGGAATAAGAATATACATATAAATATACATATAAATATATGGATGAGCGATGGCAGAGCGGCATAGTCTAAGATGCAGTATGGTTTAAAATACAGTATATACATATGAGATGAGTAATGCAAGATATGTAAAACTTATTAAAGTGGCATTATTAAAGTGACTAGTGATCCATTTATTAAAGTGGCCTTTGATTTCAAATCCCAAGTGGCACCCTATTCCCGGCCTGTATCCAACACATAATACTGTAGTTTAATAAACCCCCCGGCCTGTATCCAACACATAATACTGTAGTTTAATAAACCCCCCGGCCTGTATCCAACACATACTACTGTAGTTTAATAAACCGCCCCCCCGGCCTGTATCCAACACATAATACTGTAGTTTAATAAACCCCCCCGGCCTGTATCCAACACATAATACTGTAGTTTAATAAACCCCCCGGCCTGTATCTATCACATAATACTGTAGTTTAATAAACCCCCCTGCCTGTATCTATCACATAATACTGTAGTTTAATAAACCCCCCGGCCTGTATCCAACACATAATACTGTAGTTTAATAAACCCCGGCCTGTATCCAACACATACTACTGTAGTTTAATAAACCCCGGCCTGTATCCAACACATAATACTGTAGTTTAATAAACCCCGGTCTGTATCCAACACATAATACTGTAGTTTAATAAACCCCCGGCCTGTATCCAACACATAATACTGTAGTTTAATAAACCCCCGGCCTGTATCCAACACATAATACTGTAGTTTAATAACCCCCGGCCTGTATCCAACACATAATACTGTAGTTTAATAAACCGCCCCGGCCTGTATCCAACACATAATACTGTAGTTTAATAAACCCCGGCCTGTATCCAACACATAATACTGTAGTTTAATAAACCCCCGGCCTGTATCCAACACATAATACTGTAGTTTAATAAACCCCCCGGCCTGTATCCAACACATAATACTGTAGTTTAATAAACCCCCGGCCTGTATCCAACACATACTACTGTAGTTTAATAAACCGCCCCCGGCCTGTATCCAACACATAATACTGTAGTTTAATAAACCCCGGCCTGTATCCAACACATACTACTGTAGTTTAATAAACCCCGGCCTGTATCCAACACATAATACTGTAGTTTAATAAACCCCGGTCTGTATCCAACACATAATACTGTAGTTTAATAAACCCCCGGCCTGTATCCAACACATAATACTGTAGTTTAATAAACCCCCGGCCTGTATCCAACACATAATACTGTAGTTTAATAACCCCCGGCCTGTATCCAACACATAATACTGTAGTTTAATAAACCGCCCGGCCTGTATCCAACACATAATACTGTAGTTTAATAAACCCCCGGCCTGTATCCAACACATAATACTGTAGTTTAATAAACCCCCGGCCTGTATCCAACACATAATACTGTAGTTTAATAAACCCCGGCCTGTATCCAACACATAATACTGTAGTTTAATAAACCCCCCGGCCTGTATCCAACACATACTACTGTAGTTTAATAAACCCCCCGGCCTGTATCCAACACATAATACTGTAGTTTAATAAACCCCCCGGCCTGTATCCAACACATAATACTGTAGTTTAATAAACCCCCCGGCCTGTATCTATCACATAATACTGTAGTTTAATAAACCCCCCGGCCTGTATCTATCACATAATACTGTAGTTTAATAAACCCCCCGGCCTGTATCCAACACATAATACTGTAGTTTAATAAACCGCCCCGGCCTGTATCCAACACATACTACTGTAGTTTAATAAACCCCCCGGCCTGTATCCAACACATAATACTGTAGTTTAATAAACCCCCCGGCCTGTATCCAACACATAATACTGTAGTTTAATAAACCCCCGGCCTGTATCCAACACATAATACTGTAGTTTAATAAACCCCCGGCCTGTATCCAACACATAATACTGTAGTTTAATAAACCCCCCCGGCCTGTATCCAACACATAATACTGTAGTTTAATAAACCCCCCGGCCTGTATCCAACACATAATACTGTAGTTTAATAAACCCCCGGCCTGTATCCAACACATAATACTGTAGTTTAATAAACCCCCGGCCTGTATCCAACACATAATACTGTAGTTTAATAAACCGCCCCGGCCTGTATCCAACACATAATACTGTAGTTTAATAAACCCCCGGCCTGTATCCAACACATAATACTGTAGTTTAATAAACCCCGGCCTGTATCTATCACATAATACTGTAGTTTAATAAACCCCGGCCTGTATCTATCACATAATACTGTAGTTTAATAAACCCCGGCCTGTATCCAACACATACTACTGTAGTTTAATAAACCCCGGCCTGTATCCAACACATAATACTGTAGTTTAATAAACCCCCGGCCTGTATCCAACACATAATACTGTAGTTTAATAAACCCCCGGCCTGTATCCAACACATAATACTGTAGTTTAATAAACCCCCGGCCTGTATCCAACACATAATACTGTAGTTTAATAAACCGCCCCCGGCCTGTATCCAACACATAATACTGTAGTTTAATAAACCCCGGCCTGTATCCAACACATAATACTGTAGTTTAATAAACCCCCGGCCTGTATCCAACACATAATACTGTAGTTTAATAAACCCCCCCGGCCTGTATCCAACACATAATACTGTAGTTTAATAAACCTCCCGGCCTGTATCCAACACATAATACTGTAGTTTAATAAACCCCCGGCCTGTATCCAACACATAATACTGTAGTTTAATAAACCCCCGGCCTGTATCCAACACATAATACTGTAGTTTAATAAACCCCCGGCCTGTATCCAACACATAATACTGTAGTTTAATAAACCCCGGCCTGTATCCAACACATAATACTGTAGTTTAATAAACCGCCCCGGCCTGTATCCAACACATAATACTGTAGTTTAATAAACCCCGGCCTGTATCCAACACATAATACTGTAGTTTAATAAACCCCCGGCCTGTATCCAACACATAATACTGTAGTTTAATAAACCCCCGGCCTGTATCCAACACATAATACTGTAGTTTAATAAACCCCCGGCCTGTATCCAACACATAATACTGTAGTTTAATAAACCCCCCCGGCCTGTATCCAACACATAATACTGTAGTTTAATAAACCGCCCCCCCGGCCTGTATCCAACACATAATACTGTAGTTTAATTAAAAACCGAGGTGGAGCTTCATTGTTGTCTGTTTTCCAGAGGAAGAGAAAAGTGCAGGAAGTGCAGGAGCAGGAAGGCCTCTCCAAGGAGGCGGGGAAGGTCTTGAGGAAGAAGGACCGGGTCAAAGATCAAGCTGAGTTTGTTGTCGGTGAGGTTCTGTCTCTGTCAGGATGACCTGTTGAATGGAGCTGATATCTGATATGATTTACATCTCAAATTACACCCTATTCCCAATAGGCCCTTGTTAAAAGTAGTGCACTATATAGGGAATAGGGTGCCAATGGTGCCCTGGTCTAAAGTAGTGCACTATATAGGGAATAGGGTGCCACTTGGTGTTTGAAACCCATCTCCACTGATTCCCTCCATGTCTTATAGGAAAACCTAAAGGCCATGTGGACGTGGAGAGGACGAAGAAGACCAAAGAGACTAAAGGCCATGTGGACGTGGAGAGGACGAAGAAGACCAAAGACACTAAAGGCCATGTGGACGTGGAGAGGACGAAGAAGACCAAAGACACTAAAGGCATATCTGAGACATCTCCATCTGCTTTGAGTCCTGATGGAGATGTGAAGGACACTGAGGACGAGAGTGCTGCACTCAACAGCAACACACATGACTTTGTGTCTATGGTTGAAGAGGAAAATAGTGACCACGTCCAATCCCCTAGATCCCATCACAGCTCTGTAAACAGGTGGGTTGGTTTAATCCCATCACAGCTCTGTAAACAGGTGGGTTGGTTTTAACACATCACAGCTCTGCAAACACTTCCACTGTCTTCCAAGAGTTGCTGAATTCCCTTTTGTCTTCAGGAACTCCTCGTCCAATGGGCAGTCAGGTCAGAGTTCACACAGATCTAACTCCTGTGAGGAGGAGGTTTTACCGTGCGGACAACAACCATCTTCTCATGACCAACTGTCATCCTGCTCGGTTGTCATGACAGCAGAAACCCAACCGTTAAATCTGGTCATATCTGACACCAGCAGCAGTACTGTGAGTATGGAGGACATTGTCTGCATCGAAAATGGCCCCTTATTCACTACATAGTGCACTACTATTGACTAGGGCCCCTAGGGTCAAAGGGCTCTAGTCAGAAGTAGTGCACTATGTAGGGAATATGACGCCACTTCGGACAAACACATTCTCAGCACTGTTTTTACCCAATGTTATTTTGATATACTAGTGACTTCAGTACAGAGGTTCAGAGTCCTGGTCGGTGCTCCCTTGAATTCACTACATTATCTATGATCTGTGCGTTGGGTAATAAGGACAAGAACAGAGGAGAGGCAGCGGCCCGTATGGAGCAACAGAAGAAAGTGTTGGCTGAGAAGGCAGAGCGTCGCCGACTAGAGGTGGAGAGGAAGAGGAAGGAGAGAGAGGAGGAGAGGAGGAGGCAGCAGGATCGGGAGGAGAGAGAGGAGTGCATGAGGCTGGAGCTGGAAGAGGAGCAGAATCAGAGAGCTGAGGAACTCAGGTAGACTGTCTAACTCCCTGATATGGGCTGGGATGGGGCCTCAGCGCCACCCTCTAGTGGATATGCAATGAATTACCCCTGAAATGTGTGATGGGGCCTCAGCATCGCCCTATAGTGGATATAATATGAATTACCTCAAATATGGAACAACTGTATTCAATCCCGAGAATGACCCTGAGCTTTTTCCTGTCACTTGGTCTAGGAACCAGAGATTTTCCTGGTCACTTGGTCTAGGACCCAGAGCATTTCCTGGTCACTTGGTCTAGCACCCAGAGCTTTTCCTGGTCACTTGGTCTAGGACCCAGAGCTTTTCCTGGTCACTTGGTGTAGGACCCAGGACCTTTCCTGGTCACTTGGTCTAGGAACCAGAGCTTTTCCTGGTCACTTGGTCTAAGACCCAGAGCTTTTCCTGTCACTTGGTCTAGCACCCAGAGCTTTTCCTGGTCACTTGGTCTAGGACCCAGAGCTTTTCCTGTCACTTGGTGTAGGACCCAGGACTTTTCCTGGTCACTTGGTCTAGAACCCAGAGCTTTTCCTGGTCACTTGGTCTAGGACCCAGAGCTTTTCCTGGTCACTTGGTCTAGGACCCAGAACTTTTCCTGGTCACTTGGTCTAGGACCCAGAGCTTTTCCTGGTCACTTGGTCTAGGACCCAGAGCTTTTCCTGGTCACTTGGTCTAGGACCCAGAGCTTTTCCTGTCACTTGGTGTAGGACCCAGGACTTTTCCTGGTCACTTGGTCTAGGACCCAGAGCTTTTCCTGGTCACTTGGTCTAGCACCCAGAGCTTTTCCTGGTCACTTGGTCTAGCACCCAGAGCCTTTCCTGGTCACTTGGTCTAGGACCCAGAGCTTTTCCTGGTCACTTGGTCTAGGACCCAGAGCTTTTCCTGTCACTTGGTCTACGACCCAGAGCTTTTCCTGGTCACTTGGTCTACAACCCAGAACTTTTCCTGTCACTTGGCCTAGAACCCAGAGCTTTTCCTGGTCACTTGGTCTAGGACCCAGAGCTTTTCCTGTCACTTGGTCTAGAACCCAGAGCTTTTCCTGTCACTTGGTCTAGGACCCAGAGCTTTTCCTGGTCACTTGGTCTAGGACCCAGAGCTTTTCCTGGTCACTTGGTCTAGGACCCAGAGCTTTTCCTGGTCACTTGGTCTAGGACCCAGAGCTTTTCCTGGTCACTTGGTCTAGGACCCAGAGCTTTTCCTGTCACTTGGTCTAGCACCCACAGCTTTTTCTGGTCACTTGGTCTAGGACCCAGGGCTTTTCCTGGTCACTTGGTCTAGGACCCAGAGATTTTCCTGTCACTTGGTCTAGGACCCAGAGTTTTTCCTGTCACTTGGTCTACGACCCAGAGCTTTTCCTGGTCACTTGGTCTACAACCCAGAACTTTTCCTGTCACTTGGCCTAGAACCCAGAGCTTTTCCTGGTCACTTGGTCTAGGACCCAGAGATTTTCTTGTCACTTGGTCTAGGACCCAGAGCTTTTCCTGTCACTTGGTCTACGACCCAGAGCTTTTCCTGGTCACTTGGTCTACAACCCAGAACTTTTCCTGTCACTTGGCCTAGAACCCAGAGCTTTTCCTGGTCACTTGGTCTAGGACCCAGAGCTTTTCCTGGTCAGTTGGTCTAGCACCCAGAGCTTTTCCTGGTCACTTGGTCTAGCACCCAGAGCTTTTCCTGGTCACTTGGTCTAGGACCCAGAGCTTTTCCTGTCACTTGGTCTAGCACCCAGAGCTTTTCCTGGTCACTTGGTCTAGCACCCAGAGCTTTTCCTGGTCGCTTGGTCTAGGACCCAGAGCTTTTCCTGGTCACTTGGTCTAAGACCCAGAGCTTTTCCTGTCACTTGGTCTAGAACCCAGAGCTTTTCCTGCCACTTGGTCTAGGACCCAGAGCTTTTCCTGTCACTTGGTCTACAACCCAGAACTTTTCCTGTCACTTGGTCTAGAACCCAGAGCTTTTCCTGTCACTTGGTCTAGAACCCAGAGCTTTTCCTGTCACTTGGTCTAGAACCCAGAGCTTTTCCTGCCACTTGGTCTAGGACCCAGAGCTTTTCCTGTCACTTGGTCTACAACCCAGAACTTTTCCTGTCACTTGGTCTAGAACCCAGAGCTTTTCCTGGTCACTTGGTCTAGGACCCAGAGCTTTTCCTGTCACTTGGTCTAGAACCCAGAGCTTTTCCTGTCACTTGGTCTAGGACCCAGAGCTTTTCCTGGTCACTTGGTCTAGGACCCAGAGCTTTTCCTGGTCACTTGGTCTAGGACCCAGAGCTTTTCCTGGTCACTTGGTCTAGGACCCAGAGCTTTTCCTGGTCACTTGGTCTAGGACCCAGAGCTTTTCCTGTCACTTGGTCTAGCACCCACAGCTTTTTCTGGTCACTTGGTCTAGGACCCAGGGCTTTTCCTGGTCACTTGGTCTAGGACCCAGAGATTTTCCTGTCACTTGGTCTAGGACCCAGAGCTTTTCCTGTCACTTGGTCTACGACCCAGAGCTTTTCCTGGTCACTTGGTCTACAACCCAGAACTTTTCCTGTCACTTGGCCTAGAACCCAGAGCTTTTCCTGGTCACTTGGTCTAGGACCCAGAGATTTTCTTGTCACTTGGTCTAGGACCCAGAGCTTTTCCTGTCACTTGGTCTACGACCCAGAGCTTTTCCTGGTCACTTGGTCTACAACCCAGAACTTTTCCTGTCACTTGGCCTAGAACCCAGAGCTTTTCCTGGTCACTTGGTCTAGGACCCAGAGCTTTTCCTGGTCAGTTGGTCTAGCACCCAGAGCTTTTCCTGGTCAGTTGGTCTAGCACCCAGAGCTTTTCCTGGTCACTTGGTCTAGCACCCAGAGCTTTTCCTGGTCACTTGGTCTAGGACCCAGAGCTTTTCCTGTCACTTGGTCTAGCACCCAGAGCTTTTCCTGGTCACTTGGTCTAGCACCCAGAGCTTTTCCTGGTCACTTGGTCTAGGACCCAGAGCTTTTCCTGGTCACTTGGTCTAAGACCCAGAGCTTTTCCTGTCACTTGGTCTAGAACCCAGAGCTTTTCCTGCCACTTGGTCTAGGACCCAGAGCTTTTCCTGTCACTTGGTCTACAACCCAGAACTTTTCCTGTCACTTGGTCTAGAACCCAGAGCTTTTCCTGTCACTTGGTCTAGAACCCAGAGCTTTTCCTGTCACTTGGTCTAGAACCCAGAGCTTTTCCTGCCACTTGGTCTAGGACCCAGAGCTTTTCCTGTCACTTGGTCTACAACCCAGAACTTTTCCTGTCACTTGGTCTAGAACCCAGAGCTTTTCCTGTCACTTGGTCTAGAACCCAGAGCTTTTCCTGTCACTTGGTCTAGAACCCAGAGCTTTTCCTGTCACTTGGTCTAGAACCCAGAGCTTTTCCTGCCACTTGGTCTAGAACCCATAGCTTTTCCTGTCACTTGGTCTACAACCCAGAACTTTTCCTGTCACTTGGTCTAGGACCCAGAACTTCTCCTGGTCACTTGGTCTAGGACCCAGAACTTCTCCTGGTCACTTGGTGTTTTGGTGTTTTTCACTCCCTCTCATTGTCCTCTTCTTGCTGGCCCATTGTTGTTTTACCACATTTTTCAGATTACTACTCACTACTCTTTGTCGTTTGCTTGGGGCGGGGGTGTCCGTGTGCTTGTACTTCCTTGCAGGATTATTCCAGCTACTGTCTGCTTTTAAACCACGCGCTACCACGCGTTCTCTCACAGTACATTTGGGTTGGGTATCTTGATGGCTGCAGGCCCCTCCTCGTGTTGGCTGCAAGACGGTTGTGCAGGTGCCCTGCCGCTTTGATCCGATGCTGCCGCTGTGCTTTCTAATAGCTACCTACCTAACTGTTAACAATAGCTACATTCCATCCAGCTGCACGGTGAATTTTTTTTTTTGTTGGTAGTATGTAACTTTGAAAGTTAACCTAAACGTTCAACTGGTAAAATGTGTACGACGTACGTAGGATGCATGCAAGGGAGTTGCATGAATGAAGCATACACAACAAATTGTCTGGGCATGACGGAGGGGGTAGATTGTCGGACAGAATAGGGATACAACACTGATGGGGCACAATATTCTAACTAAAGGGGCCACGCCCCCTTTAGCATCCTCGTGGCGCCGGGCCTGGGCAGGTAGCCTAGCTGTTAAGAGCACTGGATCACTAACAGAAAGTTTGCTGATTTGAATCCCAGAGCTGACTTTTTGACAAAAGCAAGGCACTTAACCCTAATCGCTCTTGTAAGTCGCTCCTGGATAAGAGCGTCTGCTTAAATGATTAAATGTTTTTATAGTAATGATCTCTTCCTGCAGGCTGAGGAGACTGGCTGAGGAGGAAGAGAGACAAAGGTTTGAGGAGAAGGAGACTGAGAGGAGAAGAAGGGAGCAGGCGGAGAAAGAGAGGGAGTGGAGGATGAAGGAGAATAAGAGACGACAGTTGGAGATGATCCAGAAGATCAGACAGGTGGAGGAGGAACGCAGGGCAGGTGAATGACTCCACACAGGGCCTGTCCTAGGTATAAGAGCGGTTGCTTAGGGCCCCCCGGCTGCTAGGGTTTTTTTTAGGAACTCAGTCGGGGTCTCAACTTACTATTGATAGTAAGAACAGTAGAATACAACAGGTGCAATTCCGAAATTTGGTTGTGCATCAGCAGTTTTTCTCTTGTTATGTCAGTCACTGACACTCACTCAATTAGCCATGTCAGCTAACAATTTTTAGATTGGTAGTTAGTCTATCTATCTTAACTGGCCGAATACCGACTGGGCACGTGCCCAGGGGCTCTTACCTCCAGGGAGCCCACATTGATTTTTTTAGTCATTAACTCCGATATCATATCAACACAGCATCTGGAAGTCTGGAAAAATGTGTAGAATTGCAGGTATTTGGTTGTAAACCTGCAAAAAAATGTATCTGCCCCATGATAAAATGAGTAGAATTGCAGGAAATTAACTTCAACTATAATTGTCCTCTCCGCCATCAAGAGGGGGGCCACTAAAACATTTTTGCCGCGAGGTAGGGGGCCCCCCAACCAAATTTCGCTTAGGGCCCCCAAAAGGCTAGGGCCAGCCCTGCAAACACACACACACACACACACACACACACAGACCTGAATATAACAAGTGTGTCCCCTCCACTCTACTACAGCTGAGTTGGAGCTGCAGCGACTAGAGGAGGCGATGAGTAGAGAAGAGGAGAGGAGGAGGCTGGCAGCGATGGAGGACCATGAGAAGAGAGAGTACCTGCAGAAACAGAAGGAGGAGGAAGAGGAGAGGAAGAAGGCAGAGGAGGAGAGAAAAAGCAGAGAGGAGGAGGCAGCACGACGGGCGAAAGAAGAGGCACGACTACAAGTTGAACTGTTTGCCAGGTATCTCAATCTCTTCATTGTTGCTGCCATCTCCAATCCTTTACGGCAGAAGGGACTTTCGCATGCCAGTAGAAAAAGGACCCATGAGCATCAGCACGTGAAGTGCACAGGAGCATGTCAAATTGGGTGTCAAATGAGCGCTAACATTTTTTGGGGAAATGAAGGCATACATTTTCACCCATTTTTCATCTTCAAAACGAGCCCCACGGGCAGTTCCACCGTAACAGAATTACTCTTTGACTCAGATTTTCACTTTAAAATGTATGCCAAACAAAACTTTAAAGTTTAAGAAACCAACTCTATGCACAAGGACCACTTTTAACAATTTACACAGAACATTTCACAAAAACTCATTTTACTGAAAGAACTGTGCAGATGCAATGTTTGGTAAAATAATTACAATAACATCTCCCTCAGTATTTTACATTTTCCAGAAACTCTTAAATGTCTGCTTCGAACTAAGATTCAAAGATGTCTTCAGAAAGAAGTGGGTTTCATCTATGACATGATACCTTGGGTTAGAATCTTTTTGGGGGGGGTTTTGAACTACAGTAGGTGAAGGCCTGACTAACAGGGTCCAGGGTGGCAGGCCTGGCTAACAGGGTCCAGGATGGCAGGCCTGACTAACAGGGTCCAGGGTGGTAGGCCTGACTAACAGGGTCCAGGGTGGTAGGCCTGACTAACAGGGTACAGGGTGGTAGGCCTGACTAACAGGGTCCAGGGTGGTAGGCCTGACTAACAGGGTCCAGGGTGGTAGGCCTGACTAACAGGGTCCAGGGTGGTAGGCCTGACTAACAGGGTCCAGGGTGGCAGGCCTGACTAACAGGTCCATAACATGAAGGTCTGTCAGTAAGAGAAAGTGGACAGGGGTGTATTCATTACGCCAATTCTGTTGCAAAAAGTGCGACCTCTCTCCTCAAAACCCATTGGATGAGGTTGGTCAGAGGTCCCGCCCTTCTGACATTCTCATCCAATGGGTTTTGAGAAGGAGGCGAGAGGACGTGATGAATCAAGGCAATTGAGATTGTCCCCTAGAAAAGTATATTTGAAATGTTTTGTCCCATCTCTCCCTCCCTCTCTCCCTCCATCTCTCCCTCCATCTCTCCCTCCATCTCTCCCTCCCTCTCTCCCGTCCACAGGCAGAGGGCTGTGCTAGAGCAGCAGCTGCGGTTCAGACGAGGCCTGCTGATGGAGGCCGGGGCTCTGGGACAGACTCAGGACATCTCTCGAGCCTGGGTCTACTCATACTTCCAGCTCATACAACTACTGGGGTTGGCTGAGGCCCCCACGGCACAGGAAGACTCACCCAAAGACATGTCTTAGAATTTAAGGGGAAAACTAACGGGGGATGTGGCTGACCAGCAAACCGATGTTGAATGTCCAAATGGGTTAAAATGAGGTTATGGTTAAGGTAAGGGAAAGCTTAGGTTCCGGGCTGTCAATAGAATGCTAGCCAGTCACGTCCCTCCAGTCACGTCCCTTCAGTCACTCATACCCATACAGATTTAGACACTAATACCTCTTTACACTCATACAGAGGTTACAAATGGCAGATTTGGACACTAATAAGCACCTAAAGGGCATCATTGTAACTAAGAATGTGTCCTTAATTGACTTATCTGTATAAAAATATGTACAACAGTGTTTTTGAAAAGAGGAACGCAGAGGCTGTACAGTAACATGCTACACACGACATCAGAGGTCTGGTTCTGTTCTTCACAGCGCTGGATGGGTTTTGACGGACAGCTGAACTTGAGCACCACGCGTGACAAGAAGATGCCCCCCCCCCTCCTCCCTAATGGGGGAACTTCTGCACGTGTGTTGTGTTCTGAGTGAGGGAAACACTGTAGATAAATGAGGACTCAATGTATTCTCAAAGATGAGACATTGAGGATTATAATAAATCCTGCTCCTGTCATACAAGCAAGCCAAACACTTGTTAATCCATTTTTCACATGTCCATATCATCCAACTATACATACAGGTAGTGTTTATGATCACCCTGTTTTATGTACAGTTACCAGATGACATGGCGTCAGACCCTGGGTTGTTCTGAACAGAATGAGTCTGTTTGATGTATAGTTACCAGATGTTTTATTTATTTTACCTTTATTTAACCAGGTAGGCTAGTTGAGAACAAGTTCTCATTTACAACTGCGACCTGGCCAAGATAAAGCACAGCAGTTTGATACATACAACAACAGAGTTACACATGGAGTAAACAAACATACAGTCAATAATACAGTAGAAAACGGATAATAAGTCTATATACAGTGAGGGCAAATGAGGTAAGATAAGGGAGGTAGGGCAATAAATAGGCCATGGTGGCGAGGTAATTACAATATAGCAATTAAACACTGGGATGGTAGATGTGCAGAAGATAAATGTGCAAGTTACTGGGGTGCAAAGGAGCAAGATAAATAAATAAATACAGTATGGGGATGAGGTAGTAGGATGGGCTGTTTACAGATGGGCTATGTACAGGTGCAGGGGTCTGTGAGCTGCTCTGACAGCTGGTGCTTAAAGCTGGTGAGGGAGATAAGTGTCTCCAGTTTCAGAGATTTTTGTAGTTCGTTCCAGTCATTGGCAGCAGAGAACTGGAAGGAAAGTCGGCCAAAGGAGGAATTGGCTTTGGGGGTGACCAGTGAGATATACCTGCTGGAGCGTGTGCTACGGGTTGGTGCTGCTATGGTGACCAGCGAGCTGAGATAAGGCGGGGCTTTACCTAGCAGGGACTTGTAGATGACCTGGAGCCAGTAGGTCTGGCGACGAGTGTAAAGCGAGGGCCAGCCAACGAGAGCGTACAGGTCGCAGTGGTGGGTGGTATATGGGGCTTTGGTGACAAAACGGATGGCACTGTTAGACTGCATCCAATTTGTTGAGTAGAGTGTTGGAGGCTATTTTGTAAATGACATCACCGAAGTCGAGGATCGGTAGGATAGTCAGTTTTACGAGGGTATGTTTGGCAGCATGAGTGAAGGATGCTTTGTTGTGAAATAGGAAGCCGATTCTAGATTTAATTTTGGATTGGAGATGTTTGATGTGAGTCTGGAAGTAGAGTTTACAGTCTAACCAGACACCTAGGTATTTGTAGTTGTCCACATAATCTAAGACAGAACCGTCCAGGGTAGTGATGCTAGGCGGGCGGGCGGGTGCAGGCAGCGATTGGTTGAAGAGCATGCAATTAGTTTTAGTTGCGTTTAAGAGCAGTTGGAGGCCACGGAAGGAGAGTTGTATGGCATTGAATCTCGTCTGGAGGGTAGTTAACACAGTGTCCAAAGAAGGGCCAGAAGTATACAGAATGGTGTCGTCTGCGTAGAGGTGGATCAGAGACTCACCAGCAGCAAGAGCGACATCATTGATGTATACAGAGAAGAGAGTCGGCCCAAGAATTGAACCCTGTGGCACCCCCATAGAGACTGCCAGAGGTCTGGACAACAGGCCCTCCGATTCGACACACTGAACTCTATCGAAGAAGTAGTTGGTGAACCATGCGAGGCATTCATTTGAGAGTGGCTGAGGTGCACCCATGACCAGCTCTGAAACCAGATTGCATAGCGGTAATCTGTTTGTTAAGTTGGCTTTCTTGGCTTAGAACTTGGCTTAGAAGGGCAGTGTAGGATGGATATAGGTCTGTAGCAGTTTGGGTCAAGAGTGTCTCCCCCTTTGAAGACGGGGATGACCGCAGCTGCTTTCCAGTCTTTGGGAATCTCAGACGACACAAAAGAGAGGTTGAACAGGCTAGTAATAGGGGTTGCAACAATTTCAGCAGATCATTTTAGAAAGAAAGGGTCCAGATTGTCTAGCCCAGCTGATTTGTAGGGGTCCAGATTTTGCAGCTCTTTCAGAACATCAGCTAACTGGATTTGGGTGAAGGAGAAATGGGGGAGGCTTGGGCGAGTTACTGAGAGGGGTGCAGGGCTGTTGACAAGGGGTAGGGGTAGCCAGGTAGAAAGCATGGCCAGCTGTAGAAAAATGATTATTGAAATTCTCAATTATTGTGGGTTTATCGGTGGTGACAGTGTTTCCTAGCCTCAGTGCAGTGGGCAGCTGGGAGGAGGTGCTCTTATTCTCCATAGACTTTACAGTGTCCCAGAACTTTTTGGAGTTTGTGTTACAGGAAGCAAATTTCTGCTTGAAAAAGCTAGCCTTGGCTTTTCTAACTGCCGGTGTATATTGGTTCCTGACTTCCCTGAAAAGTTGCATATCGCGGGGGCTATTCGATGCTAATGCAGAAGGCCACAGGATGTTTTTGTGCTGGTCAAGGGCAGTCAGGTCTGGAGAGAACCAAGGGCTATATCTGTTCCTGGTTCTAAATTTCTTGAATGGGGCATGCTTATTTAAGATGGTGAGGAAGGCACTTTTAAAGAATAACCAGGCATCCTCTACTGACCGGATGAGGTCAATATCCTTCCAGGATACCCGGGCCAGGTTGATTAGAAAGGCCTGCTCGCTGAAGTGTTTTAGGGAACGTTTGACAGTAATGAGGGGAGGTCGTTTGACCGCAAACCCATTACAGATGCAGGCAATGAGGCAGTGATCGCTGAGATCTTGGTTGAAAACAGCAGGGGTGTATTTGGAGGGCAAGTTAGTTAGGATGACATCTATGAGGGTGCCCGTGTTTACGGCTTTGGGGTTGTACATAGTAGGTTCATTGATGATTTGTGTGAGGTTTAGGGCATCAAGCTTAGATTGTAGGATGGCCGGGGTGTTAAGCATGTCCCAGTTTAGGTCACCTAGCAGCACGGACTCTGAAGATAGATTGGGGGCAATCAGTTCACATATGGTGTCCAGAGCACAGCTGGGGGCAGAGGGGGGTCTATAGCAAGCGGCAACCGTGAGAGACTTGTTTCTAGAAAGGTGGATTTTTAAAAGTAAAAGTTCAAATTCTTTGGGTACAGACCTGGATAGTAAGACAGAACTCTGCAGGCTATCTCTGCAGTAGATAGCAACTCCGCCCCCTTTGGCCGTTCTATCTTGTCTGAAAATGTTATAGTTAGGGATGAAAATTTCTGTGTTATTGGTGGTCTTCCTAAGCCAGGATTCAGACATGGCTAGGACATCCGGGTTGGCAGAGTGTGCTAGGGCAGTGAATAAAACAATCTGAAGGAGGAGGCTTCTAATGTTAACATGCATGAAACCAAGGCTTTTACGGTTACAGAAGTCAACAAATGATAGCACCTGGGGAGTGGGAGTGGAGCTAGGCACTGCAGGGCCTGGATTAACCTCTATATCACCAGAGGAACAGAGGAGGAGTAGGATAAGCGTACGGCTAAAGGCTATAATGACTGGTCGTCTAGGACGTCCTGAACAGAGAGTAAAAATAACAGGTTTCAGGGGGCGATAAAATAGATTAAAGGCATAATGTACAGACAAAGGTATGGTAGGACGTGAATACAGTGGAGGTAAACCTAGGCATTGAGTGGTGATGAAAGAGATATTGTCTCTAGAAACATTTAAACCAGGTGATGTCATCGCATGTGTGGGTGGTGGAACTGAAGGGTTTGATAAGGTATGTTGAGCAGGGCTAGAGGCTCTACAGTGAAATAAGACAATAAACACTAACCAGAACAGCAATGGACAAGGCATATTGACATTGAGGAGAGGCATGCTTAGCCGAGTGATCATAAGGGTCCAGTTAGTAGTGAGGCTGGTTGGGGACACGACGATTCAGACAGCTAGCCGGGGATAGCAAGCTAGCACAGGCTAGCAGACCGGCTAACAAAGACGGAGGAAGTCTGTTTATAGCCTCCTCGTACATTTCAGTCGTGATGGGTTAGTGGGGTTCCGTGTGGTGAAGGGGACCAGGTCAATTGGCAGAATAGGTAATAGTGGCCCAAGAAATTGCCCAATGGACCTGTTTAGCTAGCAGCCGATATGCTCTAGACAGCTAACGATTAGCAGGCCGCAGTTAGCTGATGGTCGTTCAGGTGACGTCGCGACGGAGGGCTGAATAACCCCCTCGGGCAGATAATGTCGGTAGTCCAGTCGTGAAGGCCCGGTGGGGCTCCGCACCGGCAGTAAAAATGGGTCCGGATAGGTGTTGTAGCCCAGGAGTGGCTGATGGGACTCTTCAGCTAGCCGGAAGGTGGGCTTAGCATAGGCTAGCTTCAGTCTAATTGGTGCTTGCTCCGGGACCAACGTTAGCCAATAGTCACTCGGATTGCAGCTAGCTAGCTGCAAGATCCAGGTGAAAATATCCAGAGCTTGCGGTAGGAATCCGGGGATATGGAGAGAAAATAGGTCCGGTATGCTCTGGTTTGAGTCACGTTATACGAACGGCGAGAGCTTTTCCGAGCTAAAGGTTAGCTGCTGCTGTCCGCTAGCAATGGTAAGCTAAATACTAATACTGGTTAGCTTCTGTTAGGATTCGAGGTGGATAATACTTGAAAAAAGAAAAAGATCCATACCACACCACTCCAGCCATTGCACATAGTGATCTTAGGCTTGTGTGCAACCATTGTTCATTTACATTTTAGCAGAAGCTCTTAAACTTACAGTAGTGGGTGCATACATTTTCTCGTACTGGTCCCCCACAGGAATCAAACCCACAACCCTGGCATTGCAAGCGCCATGCTCTACCCACTGAGCCACACGGGACCATTTCATGAAGCTCCCAAAGAACACTTTTCAGAGGCAGTTTGGAACTCAGTAGTGAGTGTTGTAACCAAGGACAGACATGTTTTATGAGCTTCAGTACTCGGCAGTACAGTTCTGTGATCTTGTGTGGCCTACCACTTCGCTGCTGAGCCGTTGTTGCTCATAGACGTTTCCACTTCACAATAACAGCACTTAATGTTGACCGGGGCAGCTCAAGCAGGGCAGAAATTTGACAAACTGACTTGTTGGAAAGGTGTCATAGGATGCCACGTTGAAAGTCATTGAGCTCTTCAGTAATGCCATTCTATTCCCAATGTTTGTCAATGGAGATTGCATGGCTGTGTGCTAAAATAGCCCAAAACACACATTTGAAGGGGTGTCCATATACAATGCATACCAAAAAGTATCTCTAACACCCAGGAAGCTCCCATTAGCTAGTTCTGCAAGCATTTTAATGTCAAAATGTGGAGTTTGGCTGAGCAACTATCTTAATTTACTCCCGTTAAGTTCTAAATAGAAATGTACAAGCAAATTGGCACCTCCAATGCATTGAGCTGTTGTAGACTTCCCAGCTGTGCAGGGCAGTAATAGGCACCTCCAATGCATTGAGCTGTTGTAGACTTCCCAGCTGTGCAGGGCAGTAATAGGCACCTCCAATGCATTGAGCTGTTGTAGACTTCCCAGCTGTGCAGGGCAGTAATAGGCACCTCCAATGCATTGAGCTGTTGTAGACTTCCCAGCTGTGCAGGGCAGTAATAGGCACCTCCAATGCATTGAGCTGTTGTAGACTTCCCAGCTGTGCAGGGCAGTAATAGGCACCTCCAATGCATTGAGCTGTTGTAGACTTCCCAGCTGTGCAGGGCAGTAATAGGCACCTCCAATGCATTGACAGGAATAAATGAAGATAGTTGCTCAGCGAAACTCCATATTTGGTGAGAAAACTAACATATTTTGACATACCGCTTGCAGAGTTGTCTAATGGGAGTTTGAATCAGAGCTTCCTGGGCCATAGAGAGGAGACCAACGTCAGAAAGTTTAGACTCCGTGAATTTTTTTAAACATTTTTTTACGTTACAGCCTTATTCTGAAATGGATTAAATAAAATAATATCCACAGCAATCTACAAACAATACCCCATAATGATGAAGCAAAAGCAGGTTTTTAGAAACAGAAATACCAAACTTACATAAGTATTCAGACCCTTTGCTATGAGACTCGAAATTGAGCTCAGGTGCCTCATGTTTACATTGATCATCCTTGAGATGTTTCTACAACTTGTTTGGAGTCCACCTGTTGTAAATTCAATTCAGATGGAAGCCACTCCTCAGTAAAAGGCACATGATAGCCCTCTTGGCGTTTCATCTAGGTACCTTTTGGCACTCAGACCATGAGAAACAAGATTCTAAGATTGAACTAAGATTGAACTCTTTGGCCTGAATGCCAAGCGTCACATTTGAAGGAAACCTGGCACCATCACTACGGTGAAGTATGGTGGTGGCAGCATCATGCTGTGGGGATGTTTTTCAGCTGCAGGGACAGGGAGACTAGTCAGGATCGGGGGAAAGATGAACGGAGCAAAGTACAGAGAGATCCTTGATGACAACCTGCTCCAGAGAGCTCAGGACCTGAGATTGGGGCGAAGGTTCACCTTCCAACAGGACAACAGTTACTGGTAACACGCCAGCTAGAAGCCCAAGGCTAACATAACTAGCAGTCTGTGAACGAACTAACAGATTAGTTAGTACTAGTATCTAGTATCGAACTAGTATCCGTTTGCTGACTATCTAGCGGTGGAAATGTAGCTACTATTTAGTGGTAGATGTAGTATATCACTTACTGTACAGTCGTGGCCAAAAGTTTTGAGAATGACACAAATATACATTTTCACAAGGTCTGCTGCTGTCGTGGAATAATGATCTTCAAAATATGACACTCGTACAAAAAACTTGTGAATTCCTTAAGACTTTAATACAGAGTAATTAAAGTCGAGCTGACCCGGGAAACAGCTGATCCTATTGATCACAGAGCTCTGTTTTATACCCTTACAGTATATGGGTACAGCCCATATGTAAATGCAGTCACTCCCTCTTTCTCTCATGCCACCTATCATCTTTTGATCTGAGGTCTTGTTCACGCCCAGTAACGCCCCTATCTGTTCCAAGTTTAGATTATATGGTGGCAGGTCCTTCAATGTTATAACAATAATACATTTATTGTGTACATATATTACTTGTGTTGGCCATTCTGCTGTCATCCCTCAGACCCTAATGGATTAGTATTCTATCTCTACTTGATGTATAGAATTATTTCTTATGGTTTCAATGCATTGTTCTCTGTATATGAAAATAGCTTGTCTTGACCTCTTCTCACCACATTCTCTCTGTCTCAGCATTTGCTTGCTGGCGCTCACACCTGACAGCTGTTTGGGCTCTGTTAGTAGCCCTGCTGGCGCCCGAGCCCTATCCTATATGTTTCTATTCCTTATAAGTCCTTTTGTTTCTGTTCGCCTGTCTAATTTTACAGGCCCTGTAACTTTAATCTATGTCTGACTTTTAACATATGTATTTACGGGTTTCAGCTTTGCAGCCTTGTCACTAGCCGAGACAACCTTTGGCATGTGTTCTGCTGAGGAGTGGTGCATGTGTTATCTGATGCCCTGTTTCTGGGAGTTCATATGGATAATTGTATAGTCTTTCCAAGTAATCAGAAAATCATTAAAATATCTACAATGCTGCCTCAGTTTGTATGATAGCAATTTGTATATACTCCAGAATATCATGAGTGATCAGATGAATTGCAATTAATTGCAAAGTCCCTCTTTGCCATGCAAATGAACTGAATCCCCCCAAAACATTTCCACTGCATTTCAGCCCTGCCACAAAAGGACCAGCTGACATCATGTCAGTGATTCTCTCGATAACACAGATGTGAGTGTTGACGAGGACAAGGCTGGAGATCACTCTGTCATGCTGATTGAGTTCGAATAACAGACTGGAAGCTTCAAAAGGAGGGTGGTGCTTGGAATCATTGTACTTCCTCTTTCAACCATAGTTAACTGCAAGGAAACACGTGCCGTCATCATTGCTTTGCACAAAAAGGGCTTCACAGGCAAGGATATTGCTGCCAGTAAGATTGCACCTAAATCAACAATTTATCGGGTCATGAAGAACTTCAAGGAGAGCGGTTCAATTGTTGTGAAGAAGGCTTCAGGGCACCCAAGAAAGTCCAGCAAGTGCCAGGACCGTCTCCTAAAGTTGATTCAGCTGCGGGATCGGGGCACCACCAGTACAGAGCTTGCTCAGGAATGGCAGCAGGCAGGTGTGAGTGCATCTGCAAGCACAGTGCGGTGAAGACTTTTAGAGGATGGCCTGGTGTCAAGAAGCGCAGCAAAGAAGCCACTTCTCTCCAGGAAAAACATCAGGGACAGACTGATATTCTGTAAAAGGTACAGGGATTGGACTGCTGAGGACTGGGGCAAAGTCATTTTCTCTGATGAATCCCCCTTTCCAATTGTTTGGGGCATCCGGAAAAAAAGCTTGTCGGGAGAAGAAAAGGTGAGCGCTACCATCAGTCCTGTGTCATGCCAACAGTAAAGCATCCTGAGACCATTCATGTGTGGGGCTGCTTCTCAGCCAAGGCAGTGGGCTCACTCACAATTTTGCCTAACACAGCCATGAATAAAGAATGGTACCAACACATCCTCCGAGAGCAACTTCTCCCAACCATCCAGGAACAGTTTGGAGATGAGCAATGCCTTTTCCAGCATGATGGAGCACCTTGCCATAAGGCAAAAGTTATAACTAAGTGGCTTTGGGAACAAAACATCGATATTTTGGGTTCATGGCCAGGAAACTCCCCAGACCTTAATCCATTGAGAACTTGTGGTCAATCCTCAAGAGGCGGATGGACAAACAAAAATCCACAAAAATCTGACAAACTCCAAGCATTGATTATGAAAGAATGGGCTGCCATCAGTCAGGATGTGGCCCAGAAGTTAATTGCCAGCATGCCAGGGCGGATTGCAGAGGTCTTGAAAAAGAAGGGTCAACACTGCAAATATTGACTCTTTGCATCAACTTCATGTAATTGTCAATAAAAGCTTTTGACACTTATGAAATGCTTGTAATTATACTTCAGTATTCCATAGTAACATCAAACAAAAATATCTAAAGACACTGAAGCAGCAAACTTTGTGGAAATGAATATTTGTGTCATTCTCAGATATAACCCCAACCTTAACCACACTGCTAACAGTATGCCTGACAAAACGGTTTGCAACGCAAATGTGAGTTTCTCTTGGTTTCTCTTGGTTAAATCCAAGTAGGTCCCTGCCCGTTCCGTCCCTTCCATTTGGTTCTTAAACGGTAAAGACGTAATGAATACACTCCTGGTGGAATATCCCCAAATGAGTTTTCCATTTGTCCTTCAGTATTATTTTTATTTTACTGAAATCATTTCTAATCTCACTGCTACACCTCAGATTAAAGTGGAAAAAATCCCACTAGAATGGATGGATAGTAGTCCATAAACACTTGTGCAAAAAACAATTAATTAATTGATTTATTAATGCATGAATGCGTTAATTAATAAATAAAGCTTTATTCGCATTAATGCCGGGCAGTGGCGATTTTAGCATGGTTGGACAAACTCATGTTTTAGATGTATGCCAGCAAAGCATGCATTGGGTCGGCAGGTAGCCTAGTGGTTAGAACACCTTCGAATCCCCGAGCTGACAAGGTAGAAATCTGTCATTCTGCCCCTGAACAAGGCAGATAAACCCACTGTTCCCCGTTAGGCCGTCATTGTAAATACGAATTTGTTCTTAACTGGTTTGCCTAGTTAAAAAAAAAAAAATACAAATAAAAAAAAAACATATAAAAAGCCACTACACAAATTCGGAGTTAGATGACAGTTCAAAACGTATTTTCCCAGTCAGAGCTAGTTTTTTTTCAAAGTTCCCAGTTGTCTTGAACTCACTGAAGTCTGAAATGTCCTTGTTCCAAGTTTCCAGTTGTTTTGAACACTGCAGAAGTCATGCTGGGTTGACAGCATGGCCAATGTATTTAACCTTTTCTGGCTCATGGTGTTGAATGGAATGTTTATCCTTTTACACATGGAAAAGAGACTCTTAATCCCAGATTTGGGCCTCACACCGTCTTCACCGAATAGCAAGCTAATGATTAATTTGCAACACTTGCAGTTAGCCACTGATTCCTTCCAAAACACTAATTTGTTGAATTTGTGATTTCCAACTCGTTGTGTGATGTTTATCTCCAATGGCTGATGAGCACCAATACATTTTATCTATAAGTTCTCTTCATATGACAAGGATTGAAAAGGATTTGCCAGTAGATTGTCGACTTGATTCATGATGATGAATGCTTGTCTAGCTTGCTAGCTAAGATTTGGAAACTATGATTGTCTTGGTTCCACCTGTCGCCAGAGGGCGTCAGAAACCATCCTAGAAACATTAACGACACTCAGATGTGCCCAATTTACTCATTATGATTTCCCTGTTAAAAGAGGTGTGTTTTCTGTTGTCCTTTGCAGAAGCTTGAATTGTTTACCGTGTGCGGTCGTTTCCTGAGTGACTTAGCGTTTATTGTTTTTTTCAAGCTGGTTTGCTCCAACCTCGACCCATCAAAGCCGACCCTGGTCCCACCTGTCCGTAGACTTTATCACAGGGTTACCTCCATCCCAAGGACTTACCACAATCCTGGTGGTCATTGATCAGTTCTCCAAAGCAGCCCATTTCATTGCCTTCCCAAGTTGCCTTCAGCGAAGGGGACCGCTGATCTCATGATTACTCATGTCTTTCGACTATACGTACTTCCCCAGGACATTGTCTCGGGTCGTGGGGCCCCAGTTCATCCCATGGTATTGGAAAACCTTCTGCTCTCTATTGATGGCGTCGGTGAGTCTCTCCTCGAGATTCCACCCACATTCTAATGGGCAAACGGAGCAGGCCAACCAGGAGCTGGAGAAGTTCCTACACTGTTTCGTCTCCACCCAGGCCAGCAACCGGAGCAAGTTCCTCGTCTGGGCGGAGTATGCTCACAACAAACTGCTGAACTCGTCCACTGGACTGTTGCCGTTCGAGTGTCAGCTCGGGTTCGCCCCCCTCTGTTTCCTGAACAAGAGGCCAAAGCGAGGTGCCAATGTCGCCGCATCTGGATCAGAGCGCAATCCTCCGCTGCCCAACACCAGGCAAACCGGCACCGAAGGCCTCTTCAGCTCTTCCGACCGGGTTAACGGGTGTGGCTGTCCACCCGTAATCTTCCCTTAAAGGTGGACGTGCGGAAGCTCACTCCACACTACATAGGACCATTCAAGATCCTGAGTCGCATCAACTCGGTCCCCTATCGTCTGCAGCTTCCCATGTCTATGAGGGTCTGTCCATCCTTCCATGTCTCCCGTCTCAAGCTGGTAAGGACCAGTACCTTCTCTCCCCCACACCTGCCCCTCTGCCCCCTCGACTTGTCGATGGTCTCCCGGCCTACACTGTCCGGCGTCTGTTGGAGGCTCGTTGGGTCTGAGGCACCCTGTAGTGCCTGGGGAACTGGGAGGGCTACGGCCCGAGGAGAGGGCGTGGGTGCCTATCCTGGATCTGGGACTTGTTTGGGACGTCAACCAACTACGTGGTGGTTGCCCGGGCTCCATGGCTGGAGCCGCTCCTAGAAGGGGGGGTACTGTCATGGTTCCAACTGTCACCAGAGACCGTCCTAGAGACATTAACGACACTCAGGTGTGTCAAATTTACTCATTATGATTTCCCTGTTGAAAGAGGCGTGTTTTCTGTTGTCCTTTGCAGAAGCTTGAATTTTTTCCTAAGTGCGTTTTTGAGACTTAGTGTTTGTTGGTTTTTCCAGTGTACTGTGATCCTGCGGCTACCGTTTCTCAGTAAAGTATTATATTCATCCTGAACCACTGATTCCTGGTCTGGTCTCTCCTCTCTGCTGGTCCCACCTTAACCACGTCACAATGCTGTTGACTTGATCAGTCCAATCAAAGCTATGATAGATATAACGTGATTTCACGTCATTTTCTCTGTGCCCAATGACCTTGAGCCTTCCTGGATGGGCAGTTATAATGTGAATCTATGGCAGCACCCAAGGGGCTTGAACTTCCTAGCTCTCCCTGCAGATTCTGTGGTGACGTAGTGTCCCCATGACTGACAGAACACTGAGCCAATCATGGCGCCACTAGAGAACATTGCCAACCCTTGTGTTTTCCGCTGGCCGCCCCACCACCACAGAAAGCACTGAGCTAGGCTGAAACACGTGCATTTTGGAGCTTTACGCAAAAAAAGAGACCATGTTTGTATGCCGCTTTATTAACTTAATATTTATTTATTTTACATTGTTTGCAAACTGATATCTGATGCATGTTAATGACAAAATAACATGCAAAATAGGCAACAACAAAAAATATACAGTACCAGTCAAACGTTTGGCTAAACTTACTAATTCCAGGGCTTTTCTATATTTTTACTATTTTCTACATCGTCTTTATTTTTATAATAGTGAAGACAAACTATGAAATAACATATGGAATCATGTAGTAAAAATATAAAAACAAATCAATTTATTTTAGATTCTTCAAAGTAGCAACCCTTTGCCTCGATGACAGCTTTGCACACATTTGGCATTCTCTCAACCAACTTCATGAGCTAGTCACCTGGAATGCATTTCAATTAACAGGTGTGCCTTGTTAAAAGTTAATTTGTGGAATATCTTTCCTTCTTAATGTGTTTGAGCCAATCATTTGTGTTGTGACAAGGTAGGGGTGGTATACAGAAGATAGCCCTATTTGGTTAAAGAGTCCATATTATGGCAAGAACATCTAAAATAAGCAAAGAGAAATGACAGTCCATCATTACTTTAAGACATGAAAGTCAGTCAATCCGGAAAATGTCAAGAACTTTGAAAGTTTCTTCAAGTGCAGTCGCAAAAACCATCAAACGCTATGATGAAACTGGCTCTCATGAGGACTGCCACAAGAAAGGAAGACCCAGAGTTACCTCTGCTGCAGAGGATAAGTGTCACAATCCTCTGAACAGACAGACCAAGACGCAGCGATGCTTCCAGTATACATTTTTATTATGAACGCAACTGGGACAAACGACCGTAACAACGATCGTGACACTAAACACAGCTATGCTCAAACAATAACCCACAAAACCTAATCGAAAACCCCAAACATATATATGGTTCCCAATTAGAGGCAACGACACTCAGCTGCCCCTAATTAAGAACCATTACCCCAACATAGAAATAGAACACCTAGAACTCAAAAAACCCTTCACCAAAAACGAAACCTAAACACGCCAGCCTAAAACTCTGGCCTGGACGTGACAGTACCGGGTGGGTCTTTTGATCCCAGGTGGGCTATTAACCAGAACTCTGGTGCGAGGAGCAGGAACCGGCCGTGATGGGCGCCGTGGGTTTTTTGAGTTCTAGGTGTTCTATTTCTATGTTGGGGTAATGGTTCCCAATTAGGGGCAGCTGAGTGTCGTTGCCTCTAATTGGGAACCATATATATGTTTGGGGTTTTCGATTAGGTTTTGTCGGTTATTGTTTGAGCATAGCTTGTTTTGTGGTCAGTTGTGGGCAGTTGTGGTCAGCGTCACGCTCTTTGTTACGTTCGTGTTGTTTTGTCCCAGTTACGTTACTAAATAAAAAATGTATACTGGAAGCATCGCTGCGTCTTGGTCTGGCCCTTCAGAGGATTGTGACAATAAGTTAATTAGAGTTACCAGCCTCAGAAATCGGTAATTAACTGCACCTCAGATTGCAGCCCAAATAAATGCTTCACAGAGTTCAAATAAAAGACACATCTCAACATCAACTGTTCAGAGGAGACTGCATGAATCACATTGCTGTAAAGAAACCACTACTAAAGGACACCAATAAGATGAAGATACCTGCTTGGGCCAAGAAACACGAGCAATGGACATTAGACCGGTGGAAATCTGTCCTTTGGTTTGATAAGTCCAAATTTGGGAGTTTTGGTTCCAACCGCCGTGTCTTTGTGAGACGCAGAGTAGGTGAACGGATGATCTCCGCATGTGTGGTTCCCACCGTGAAGCATGGAAGAGGAGGTATGTTGGTGCTTTGCTGGTGACACTGTCAGTGATTTATTTAGAATTCAAGGCACACCTAACCAGCATGGCTATCACAGCATGGAGTGCTGAATCAGATGACCTGGCCTCCACAATCATCCGACCTCAACCCAGTTGAGATGGTTTGGGATGAGTTGGACCGCAGAGTGAAGGAAAAGCAGCCAACAAGTGCTCAGCACATGTGGGAACTCAATAAAGCATTTCATGGTGACTACCTCATGAAGCTGGTTGAGAGAATGCCAAGAGTGTACAAAGCTGTCATCAAGGCAGATGGGTTCTAACTTGAAATATTGTTAATTATCCTATGGAAATGAGAAAGGCCACAGTCTGGTATCTACACCAGAAGTTAATTGTTATCTGTAGGAAGAATATATATGCTGGAGTCAATTAAGATTAGATCTGAGCCAGGGGCCTGGAATGTACTATAAAGGAAAGGCAATCACATGTGTATGTGACCATGTGTATGTGACCAACTTCTTAGGGAGCAGTGGGGCGCTAGTGCTATTCATTTCTCTTTGCTAGTGCTAGCGCCCCACTCCCGACACTATCCGGTGAAATGCAAGGCGCCAAATTCAAAATCTAAAAGTTGAATTATTAAACATTCATCAATATACAAGTGTTGCATAGTCATCAAAAGCTCTGCTTCTTGGCAATATCACAGCGTTGTCATATTTCAAAAAGACTTTACGGTGAAAGCACTACATTTGATTGTTTGAGGGTAGCACCTCCAATATTTTACCATTAGCATAAATTCATAAACCATCGCGGTTTACACAAAACACATTTCACAGCGAAAACAAATCTCTTACCTTTTCAAGAACTTCTGCTGAGGGCTTCCCAAGTGTCCAACGAAGACATCCAATGGTTCTTTTGTTAGAAAAAGTCATTTATTATATCCATAAATCTCCGTTTGGTTGGCGCATTATGTTAATAAAATACAGCGTCCACTCGCCCATTGAACCGTGAAGAGAACTCGTTCAACCTATACCTATACACTTGTCCAAGAACAATCAAACATCATTGATAATGTATCCTTAGGAACACTTATATGTATATTTACTATAATATTTCAACCGGATTATAAACTGGACGATAGGAAAGGAAAAAACCACAGCGCGCGCGAGCCCGTGAACGCGCATCCTCTTCTGTTTACATCTGGTGACCAGTTCGAAATTCTTCTTCTATTACCATCCAGAGCATTCTAACATCATCAAACACTGTCTAGAGACTGTTGACATCCAGTGGAAGCAATAGGTACTGCAATCTTACTCCTATATATAGCTGTTTTCAATAGGGAGGGGTTCAAAATGAGGCAATGTGTCAAATACACTTTTTCCAGGACAGAGATTCCTCTGGTTTTCGCCTGCTATATCCGTTCTGTTATACTCACAGACAATATTTTAACACTCTTAGAAACTTCAGGGTGTTTCCTATCCAATAGTACTAATTATGTGCACATCCTATTTTCTGGGCCTGAGTGGGAGGCATTTTACTTTGGGCATGCCAGACTCTCCAAAACCGTCACCTCGGGAGCTGCTCCCTAAGAAGTTAAATGTGGAAGACACATTTCAGTTGAAGGCATTCAGTTGTTCAACTGACTAGGTATCCCGTTTCCCTGTATAGAACATGCAGAGAACATTCTCCTTTCTGAAACATTAACAACTGGAAAACGTTTACATTTAAGAACATGTAGATTCAAACTAACTTTAAAAGTTAACAGCTTATTGTAGGGCAGTTTACATGTTATATGTAATGGAGTTCCAGGTATGTGGGTGGGTAGTATGGAAGTACAGTATATGTAGCAATACATTTGTAGTAGTTAACTGTTCTGTTCATAGCTCAGCTGAAATGAAATGACTTTACCCCATTCACTAGTCAGCTAACATGTCCAATTTGTCTGTTAACCCTCCTCCAGTAGTATTGACTAGACTAGAGCATGGTGAATATAGGGTAGAGGACTGACTGTCTGTTAACCCTCCTCCAGTTGACTAGACTAGAGCATGGTGAATATAGGGCAGAGGACTGACTGTCTGTTAACCCTCCTCCAGTAGTCTAGACTAGACTAGAGCATGGTGAATATAGGGTAGAGGACTGACTGTCTGTTAACCCTCCTCCAGTTGACTAGACTAGAGCATGGTGAATATAGGGTAGAGGACTGACTGTCTGTTAACCCTCCTCCAGTTGACTAGACTAGAGCATGGTGAATATAGGGTAGAGGACTGACTGTCTGTTAACCCTCCTCCAGTTGACTAGACTAGAGCATGGTGAATATAGGGTAGAGGACTGACTGTCTGTTAACCCTCCTCCAGTAGTCTTGACTAGACTAGAGCATGGTGAATATAGGGTAGAGGACTGACTGGTTAAAGAAACAACAGTGAACTCTTCTGAATATGAAAGTTCAACAGTCAGAGTAGACTGAAGTTAAACATTTCCCAATTTATTTTTGTGACAGAACAAAATCCCACGTCCTTATAGAGAGCTGCAGCCTATAGGGAGGTCAGAGACCTGGCAGTGTGGTGCTAGGACAAAAACCTCTCCCTCAACGTCAGCAAGACAAAGGAGTGGATTGTGGACTACAGGAAACTGAGGTGCGAGCACACCCCCCATCCACATCAAAGGGTCTGTAGTGGAATGGGTCGAGAGCTTCAAGTTCCTCGGTGTCCACATTCACTAAGTAATTCATATGGTTCACACATACCCACACAGTTGTGAAGAGGGCACGACAGTGCCTCTTCCCCCTCAGGAGACCAAAAAAGATTTGGAATTGTCCCTCAGATCCTCAAAAAGTTATACAGCTGCACCATCGAGAGCATCCTGACTGGTTGCATCACTGGCAAGGCAGTTGGTGAGTATGGTCCAGTGCGTACGGCCCAGTACATCACTGGGGCCGAGCTTCCTGCCATCCAGGACCTCTATACCAGGCGGTGTCAGAGGAAGGCCCAAAGAATTGTCAGACTCCAGCCACCCTAGTCATAGATTGTTCTCTCTGCTACCAGCATGGCAGGCGGTACCATTGCACCAAGTCTGGAACCAACAGGACCGTGAACATCTTCTACCTCCAAGGCATAAGACTGCTAAACAAGACTGATAAATACCCAAACTACCTTGTACTCTGGTACTCAAATAAAATACAAATAAACTCAGTGGTGGAAAAAGTATTGTCATACTAAAGATACATTAAAATATAAAATTACTCAAGTAAAAGTGAGTCACCCAGTAAAATCCGACTTGAGTAAAAGTCTAAAAGTATTTTGGTTTTAAAAATATTTAAGGATCAAAAGTAAAAAGTATTTTTTTCCCCTTATATTCCTTATATTAAGCAAATCAGACGGCACCATTTTCTTGTTTTTATTTTATTTACGGATAGCCAGGGGTCACACTCCAACACTCAGACATCTTTACAAACGAAGCATGTTTAGTGAGTACTCCAGATCAGAGGCAGTAGGGATGACCATTTTCTGTCCTGCTAAGCATTCAAAATGTAACGAGTAAAAAGTACATCATTTTCTTGAGGAATGTAGTGAAGTTAAAAGAAAAAAGTTGTCAAAAATATAAATAGTAGAGTAAAGTACAGATACCACAAAAAACTACTTAAGTAGTACTTGCAAATATTTTTACTTAAGTACTTTACGTATTTACTACTTGTGCCACTATTTCCATAAAAAAAAATATTTTTAACTCTGCATTGTTGGAAAAGGAAAGTCAGTAAGTAAGCTGTAAGATGTAAGTAAATATTTCACTGTTTAAATACACCTATTGTTTATGAAGCGTGTGACTAATAACATTAGATTAGATATATCGTCTAGTTGGCACCACTTCCTGCTAAAACACTTCCTGCTCTACTCTTTAGCACTGTCCTTTCCATCCACCCCCTTTTTGATTTGATTGGTTACTTTTCCTTCTCAGGTTTGATGGGATTGGTGAGAAAGTAAAGGATTGTCGTTCTCAATGAAACGTCTCATTCGAGGACATGTGACAGGAAGCAGGACTGTTTACAATATCATAATAACAAAAGAACGTTGGGAAAAAAAATACAAGTTGAAAAAGCACCTCAAAGCTAAAGCCTATTGCACATGTTTTTATTTGATACAAAAAATGTAGGACATACAGATTAGTTGAAACAAACACATAAACATGAATGAACTATGCATAAACTTATTGAAAAAGAACGTGCAGCCAACCCAGTCTCAAAGACATTCTCTATTGTCAATCTGCTGTTTTATATGGACATACAGTATCCATAGAAGTCCACAGGAGCAGTCTATATATGCTTCCCAAATGGCACCCTATTCCCTATATAGTGCACTACTTTTGACCAGAGCCCTATGGCACTATATAGGGAATAGGGTGCCAATTGGGATGCATGTTATTACTGATCGTTAGATCAATCCATTCTCTTCTTCTCTTTGTTTTAAGACCACTCCTTAACCTGATCACAGGTCACACATCGACTTCACTAGGTGATTATTTTATAATCTTGTAAAAAAGTGCCTCAACAAATATAATGGAACAGCACATACAGTGCATTCAGAAAGTATCCATACCACTTGACTTTTTCCACATTTTGTTACGTTACAGCCTTATTCTAAAATTAATTAAATCGTTTTTTTACCCTCATCAATCTACACACAATATCCCATAATGACATCACAATACCCCATAATGACATCACAATACCCCATGATGACATCACAATATCCCATAATGACATCACAATACCCCATAATGACATCACAATACCCCATGATGACATCACAATACCCCATAATGACATCACAATATCCCATAATGACAAAGCAAAAACAGGTTTTTAGAAATGTTTGCAAAAAATAAATAAAACTGAAATATCACATTTACATAAGTATTCAGACCCTTTACTCAGTACTTTGTTGAAGCACCTTTGGCAGCGATTACAGCCTCGAGTCTTCTTGGGTATGACGTTACAAGCTTGGCACACCTGTATTTGGGGAGTTTCTTCCATTCTTCTCTGCAGATCTTCTCAAGCTCTGTCAGGTTGGATGGGGAGCGTTGCTGCACAGCTATGTTCAGGTCTCTTCAGAGATGTTCGTCGGGTTCAAGTCCGGGCTCTGGCTGGGCCACTCAAGGACATTCAGAGACTTGTCCTGAAACCACTCCTGCGTTGTCTTGGCTGTGTTCTTAGGGTCGTTGTCCTGTTGGAAGGTGAACCTTCTCCCTCAGTCTGAGGTCCTGAGTGCTCTGGAGCAGGTTTTCATCAAGGATCTCTCTGTACTTTGCTCCGTTCATCTTTCCCTTGATCCTGACTAGTCTCCCAGTCCCTGCAGGTGAAAAACATCCCCACAGCATGATGCTGCCACCACCATGCTTCACTGTAGGGATGGTGCCAGGTTTCCTCCAGACGTGATGCTTGGCATTCAGGCCAAAGAGTTCAATCTTGGTTTCATCAGACCAGAGAATCTTGTTTCTCATGGTCTGAAAGTCCATTAGGTGCCTTTTGGCAAACTCCAAGCGGCCTGTCATGTGCCTTTTACTGGGGAGGGTCTTCCGTCTGGCCACTCTACCATAAAGGCCTGATTGGTGGAGTGCTGCAGAGATGGTTGTCCTTCTGGAAGGTTCTCCCATCTCCAGAGAGGAACTCTGGAGCTCTGTCAGAGGGACCATCGGGTCAGAGGGACCATCGGGTCACCTCCCTGACTAAGGCCCTTCTCCCCAGATTGCTCAGTTTGGCCGGGTGGCCAGCTCTAGGAAGAGTCTTGGTGGTTCCTAACTTCTTCCATTTATGAATGATGGAGGCCACTGTGTTCTTGGGGACCTTCAATGCTGCAGACATTTATTGGTACCCTTCCCCAGATCTGTGCCTCAACACAATCCTGTCTCGGCGCTCTATGGACAATTCCTTCGACCTCATGGCTTGGTTTCTGCTCTGACATGCACTGTCAACTGTGGGATGTTATATAGTCAGGTGTGTGCCTTTATCAAATCATGTCCAATCAATTGAATTTACCACAGGTGGACTCCAATCAAGTTGTAGAAACATCTCAAGGATGATCAATGGAAACAGGATGCACCTGAGCTCAATTCCCAGTCTCATAGCAAAGGGTCTGAATACTCATGTAAATAAGGTATGTCTGTTTTAAATAAATGTGGGGTATTGTGATGTCATTATGGGGTATTGTGATGTCATTATGGGGTATTGTGTGTATATTGATGAGGAAAATGTTTTATTTCATACATTTTAGAATAAGGCTGTAACGTAACAAAATGTGGAAAAAGTCAAGGGGTCTGAATACTTTCCGAATGCACTGTATAATGGAACAGCATAGAGTGGCTTACGAAAGTGTTCACGCCCCTTGGCATTTTTCCTATTTTGTTGCCTTACAACCTGGAATTAAAATAGATTTTTGGGGGGGTTTGTATCATTTGATTTACACAACTTGCCTACCACTTCAAAGATGCAATTTTTTTTTGTGTGAAACAAACAAGAAATAAGACAAAAAAACTGAAAACTTGAGCGTGCATAACTATTCATCCCCCCCAAAGTCAATCCTTTGTAGAGCCACCTTTTGCAACAATTACAGCTGCACGTCTCTTAGGGTATGTCTCTATAAGCTTGGCACATCTAACCACTGGGATTTCTGCCCATTCTTCAAGGCAAAACTGCTCCAGCTCCTTCAAGTTGGATGGGTTCCGCTGGTGTACAGCAATCTTTAAGTCGATGAAAAACATCCCCACAGCATGATGCTGCCACCACCATGCTTCACTGTGGGGATGGTGTTCTGGGGGTGATGAGAGGTGTTGGGTTTGCACCAGACCTAGCGTTTTCCTTGATGGCCAAAAAGCTCAAGCTTAATCCATATGTTTGGGGAGTCTCCCACATGCCTTTTGGCGAACACCAAACGTGTTTGCTTGTTTTTTTCTTTAGGCAACGGCTTCAGAGTAATCTTTGGTCTCTTTGTTGCCTCTCTGATTAATGCCCTCCTTGCCTGGTTCGTGAGTTTTGGTGGGTGGCCCTCTCTTGGCAGGTTTGTTGTGCCATTTTCTTTACACCCTTTATTAATGGATTTAATGGTGCTCCGTGGGATGTTCAAAGTTTCTGATATTTTTTTTATAACCCAACCCTGATCTGTACTTCTCCACAGCTTTGTCCCTGACCTGTTTGGAGAGCTCCTTGGTTTTCATGGTGCTGCTTGCTTGGTGGTGCCCCTTGCTTAGTGGTGTTGCAGACTCTGGGGCCTTTCAGAACAGGTGTATATATACTGAGATCATGTGACAGTTAGATTGCACACAGGTGGACTTTATTTAACTAATGATGTGAGTTCTGAAGGTAATTGGTTGCACCAGATCTTATTTAGGGTCTTCATAGCAGAGGGGGTGAATACATACAGTATGCACGCTCCACTTTTCCATTTTCCTTTTTTTTGTATTTTTTGAGTATTAAAGTAATTTTGCTTATTTCACTTCACCAATTTGGACTATTTTGTGTATGTCCATTACATGAAATCCAAATAAAAATCTATTTAAATTACAGGTTGTAATGCAACAAAATAGGAAAAACACCAAGGGGGATGAATACTTTTGCAAGGCACTGTATATAATGGAACAGCATATATAATGGAACAGGCTATATAATGGAACAGGATATATAGTGGAACAGGATATATAATGGAACAGCATATATAGTGGAACAGCATATATAGTGGAACAGCATTTGAAGCCAATGTTGCTCTAGCATAGCTAGGTTCTGTTTAAAGCAAGTTCTTCAAAGTAAAGAAAAGTTGAGAAGAGAACATCTTCATCATAATGACTTTTAGAAATGATTCTTTCTTGCTAATTGATTCTCTTTGTTTCATTTCACATAGTTTCTTCTCCTGACAGAATGGTAACCAGGACACTCAGGATACTAGAGCATGCTGCCATGGGGCTCTGGGCAAAGGTAGTGCACTCGATAGGGAATAGGGTCAATTTGAGACACAGCTGTAGCCTTCTGTAGGCACAGTCCTTCTCTGGCCACACCCTCCTCAATGTAGCCTTCTGTAGGCACAGTCCTTCTCTGGCCACACCCTCCTCAGTGGGTTTCTTAAAATCGGAAGTAGCCAGCATAATTAATAAAGTAGCCAGGGGGGGTGCGGGGGTAGGGCATCTGATGCACCCTAATTTGTTAAAGTCACTGAAGTAGCTGGCCACATAAGAGTAGTCAGCTATTTGGCTATCAGCTGGTGCTTTATGAACACACTTCCCTTGCTCTGGCCACACACCCAGGGGTCAGGGTTCACAGGCAGGTAATGCCAGGGTCACAGGGGTCAGAAGTCATGGTAGCGGTGGTAGTCCCGCCCCCCACCAGGTAGACAGCAGTGGAGGACTTGGAGCGAGGAGCCTTGCGGTTGTTGTTCACCTCGCCCACCAGGCTATCCGTTGACACCACCCAGGTGGAGGGACGCCACCTCTTCAGGGAGTACGGTGTCTTGACGCGACGCTTGATCTTCTCACCTGACCCTTCCTGGCCACCCAGTGACGAGCCATCACCTGGGAGGAGACAGACAGGTGTTATTATGGATACAGACATCTAGTACACTGAGGTCATTTATGATGCGTCTCAAATGGCATCCCGACAAAGCAGCAGAGTGAAGAATGACACGTCCATACATCCATACACAGCAGCAGAGTGAAGAATGACACGTCCATACATCCATACACAGCAGCAGAGTGAAGAATGACACGCCCATACATCCATACACAGCAGCAGAGTGAAGAATGACACGTCCATACATCCATACACAGCAGCAGAGTGAAGAATAACACGTCCATACACAGCAGCAGAGTGAAGAATGACACGTCCATACATCCATACACAGCAGCAGAGTGAAGAATGACACGTCCATACATCCATACACAGCAGCAGAGTGAAGAATGACACGTCCATACATCCATACACAGCAGCAGAGTGAAGAATGACACGTCCATACATCCATACACAGCAGCAGAGTGAAGAATGACACGTCCATACATCCATACACAGCAGCAGAGTGAAGAATGACACGTCCATACATCCAGTCCCAGAATGCTACTCCCTAGTGAGAGTTAAATGTACCACTGCTAATAGTATTTGTCACACACGCACACACTCCCGCTTACGCACACACACACACACACACACACATTCACTGCTTGGCGACAAAAGAACAGTAATCACAGGAAACACATTGTGGTGTGACCTTTCCAGACCAAACAAGCAGTAAACTAAAGTACTGCTGGCTGTTTGAATAACGACACCATTTCTTATTGTCCCGCTCTCAGCAACACGCCTCTGGAACATGGAAACACCAAATAGTCATCTGACTGCTAGTCTTATTGTGATTGACCTGTGTTACTGCACTAGGTCAGATATAGCCTGGTCTCAGATCTGCACTAGGTCAGATATAGCCTGGTCTCAGATCTGCACTAGGTCAGATATAGCCTGGTCTCAGATCTGTACTAGGTCAGATATAGCCTGGTCTCAGATCTGTACTAGGTCAGATATAGCCTGGTCTCAGATCTGCACTAGGTCAGATATAGCCTGGTCTCAGATCTGCACTAGGTCAGATATAGCCTGGTCTCAGATCTGCACTAGGTCAGATATAGCCTGGTCTCAGATCTGCACTAGGTCAGATATAGCCTGGTCTCAGATCTGCACTAGGTCAGATATAGCCTGGTCTCAGATCTGCACTAGGGCAGATATAGCCTGGTCTCAGATCTGTACTAGGTCAGATATAGCCTGGTCTCAGATCTGCACTAGGTCAGATATAGCCTGGTCTCAGATCTGTACTAGGTCAGATATAGCCTGGTCTCAGATCTGCACTAGGTCAGATATAGCCTGGTCTCAGATCTGCACTAGGTCAGATATAGCCTGGTCTCAGATCTGCACTAGGTCAGATATAGCCTGGTCTCAGATCTGCACTAGGTCAGATATAGCCTGGTCTCAGATCTGCACTAGGTCAGATATAGCCTGGTCTCAGATCTTTTTGTGCTGTCTTGCCAACTCCCTATGGTCATTAACAAGACAGAGGAAACAGACCTGGGATCAGACTAGGTCAGAGGTTGCATCCCAAATGGCAACCTATTCCCTATGGAGTGCACTACTTTTGACTGAAGCTCAGCTCTATGGACCCTGGTCATAAGTAGCGACCTGAACTGAACAACAAGATAAACGCAACATGTAAAGTGTTGGTTCGATATTTCATGAGCTGAAATAAAATATCCCAGAAATTTTCCATACACACAAAGAGCTTATTTCTCTCAAATTTTGCGCACAAATTAGTTTACATCCTTGTTAGTGAGCGTTTCTCCTTTGCCAAGATAATCTATCCACCTGACAGGTGTGCTGGGGACAATAAAAGGCCACACTAAAATGTGCAGCTTTGTCATACAACACAATGCCACAGATGTCTCAAATTGAGGGAGAGTGCAATTAGAATGCTGACTGCCCAACAGAGCTGTTGCCAGAGAATTTAATGTTAATTTCTCTACCATAAGCCGCCACCAAAGTCGATTTAGAGAATACTGCAGACTACGAGTTACCATGCTGGCCCAGGACCTTCACATCCGGCTTCTTCGACTGCGGGATCGTCTGAGGAGGGGAGTGCTGAGTATTAAAGACCTTTTGTGGGGAAAAACTCACTCTGATAGGCTGGGCCTGGCTCCCCAGTGGGTGGGCCTGGCTCCCCAGTGGGTGGGCCTGGCTCCTCAGTGGGTGTTAGTCTCCTACTGAGACACAGTTATAGAGTCATCTGGCTTCTACTGAATCCTTATCAACTCTATGGAACTTCCTTCCCTTCCCACATCCAATCCAAACACTTCGATTGAGTCAGCTGATGTCACAGAGTGCTGTACAGAAACCCAGCCTAAAACCCCAAACAGCAAGCAATGCAGATGTAGAAGCACGGTGGCTAGGAACAACTCCCTAGAAAGGCCAGAACCTAGGAAGAAACCTAGAGAGGAACCAGGCTCTGAAGGGTGGCCAGTCCTCTTCTGGCTGTGCCGGGTGGAGATTATAAGAGTACATGGCCATAGATGACCAGCAGTGTCAAATAATAAGAGAGAGAGAGAGTGAGAGAGTGAGAGTGAGAGTGAGAGAGTGAGAGAGAGAGAGAGAGAGAGAGAGAGAGATGTGCGGTGTGTTCTCTTCTCACCTGAGGAGCTGTTGTGTGAAGAGAAGGAGGCAGAGAGGTCCAGGGAGCAGGGTCTCTCAGGTCGTCTGGGTTTGGGCTGTCGGAGCTGGGCAGTCTCCTGGTGTACAGGGGCCTCCTGCTGGGGCTCTGTGACTGTTGTTGCTGGTATAGGGGCAAAGACAGGGAGATGGCCAGAGATAGGGGGAGTGACAGGGGCAGGGGGAGTGACAGGGGGAGTGACAGGGGCAGTGACAGGGGCAGTGACAGGGGCAGGGGGAGTGACAGTGACAGGGGCAGTGACAGGGATAGGGGCAGGGGGAGTGACAGTGACAGGGGCAGTGACAGGGGCAGTGACAGGGATAGGGGCAGGGGGAGTGACAGTGACAGGGGCAGTGACAGGGGCAGTGACAGGGATAGGGGCAGGGGCAGTGACAGTGACAGGGGCAGTGACAGGGGCAGGGACAGAGACAGGTTTAGGGGTGGGGACAGAGACAGGTTTAGGGGTGGGGACGGGGACAGAGACAGGTTTAGGGGTGGGGGTAAAGGGACAGAGACAGGTTTAGGGGTGGGGGTAGGGACAGGTTTAGGGGTGGGGGTGGGGACAGAGACAGGTTTAGGGGTAGGGACAGAGACAGGTTTAGGGGTAGGGACAGAGACAGGTTTAGGGGTGGGGACAGAGACAGGTTTAGGGGTGGGGGTAGGGACAGGTTTAGGGGTGGGGACAGAGACAGGTTTAGGGGTGGGGGTAGGGACAGGTTTAGGGGTGGGGACAGAGACAGGTTTAGGGGTGGGGGTAGGGACAGAGACAGGTTTAGGGGTGGGGGTAGGGACAGGTTTAGGGGTAGGGACAGAGACAGGTTTAGGGGTAGGGACAGAGACAGGTTTAGGGGTAGGGACAGAGACAGGTTTAGGGGTGGGGGTAGGGACAGGTTTAGGGGTAGGGACAGAGACAGGTTTAGGGGTGGGGACAGAGACAGGTTTAGGGGTGGGGACAGAGACAGGTTTAGGGGTGGGGGTAGGGACAGAGACAGGTTTAGGGGTGGGGACAGAGACAGGTTTAGGGGTGGGGACAGAGACAGGTTTAGGGGTGGGGACAGAGACAGGTTTAGGGGTGGGGACAGAGACAGGTTTAGGGGTGGGGACAGCAAGTTGCTCAGGCCGTGCCTCTACAGGTGGCCATGTGATCCCTCTGCTAGCCAGGCCCATCACCAGACTGTTGTTGTTGTTGTTAGTGTTGGTGCGTCCCGCCAGGTGATTGGTTGGTCTCTGGTCACATGCGGCGGGCTGCTCTCTCCTTAGTAACGGTTCATGTTCATCAGGACTGGAGTTGATGTTGAGTCTACTGTCCTCACCGCTGAGCTGGGTCTGTAACAGGGGGACTACTCCGCCCACATCACTCTGGAAGCCCGCCGGATTGGTCATCCCGTACGGAGCACCGCCTCCAGATGAAGAGGCCACACCTCCGTTCAGATAGCCATTGACGACCACCACGCCCACCCCGCTCCGCACCCCATTCACCTCAACCCCGGTTGATCCATTGTTGGTAACGGTAACCAGGTGTGGCTCTGCTGCCGGGGTGACCGTGTTCATCTTGGCCACGCCCGTTTCTACCTGCTTCAGGTTGGACTTATGTTTCCCAGACTTCAGCCTGGAGGAACCAGACCCCTGCTTGGCCTTGGTGCTGAGTGGTAGGCTGGTGGGCCGCTTGGGGAGGTTCTGCTGTTTGGGCAGGGGGAACATAGTAGCTGGAGAGTCCCCCATCCCACTGGCCCCGGTCCCAGACCCTCCCTGGGTCTCAGGCCCAGCCCCAGTCACCTCCGCAGCCAGCTTGATGAGGGGGTAGAGCAGGGAGGAAGACCCAGAGCTGAGGGGGTCAGGAGCAGAGAACTGCTTCTGGCTGTGCTCCATTAGGTTCTCATCAGAAGACTCCTTCAGGTTCTTGTCAACTTCTTTAGGGTCCAGCTTGGTGGTCTCTAGGTCCTCCTGGGTCAGCTGCAGACACACTGGCACCACCACAGTGCCCCCTAGTTGTAACAGCATAGCAAAGAAATATTGTATTAATTCAAAATATAAGATAAATAAATACTTTAGTAGCCCTACAAGTACTGTTCAACCCGTATACAGGTACTGTTCAACTCGTATACACGTACTGTTCAACCCGTATACAGGTATACAGGTACTGTATACGGGTTGAACAGTACCCGTATACGGGTTGAACAGTACCTGTATACAGGTTGAACAGTACGTGTATACGGGTTGAACAGTACCATTATCACGGGTTGAACAGTACCATTATCACGGGTTGAACAGTACCGATATCACGGGTTGAACAATGCGATGTATCACGGGTTGAACAGTACCATTATCACGGGTTGAACAGTACCGATATCACGGGTTGAACAATACCATTATCACGGGTTGAACAGTACCATTATACGGGTTGAACAGTACCGATATCACGGGTTGAACAATGCGATGTATACGGGTTGAACAGTACCGATTATCACGGGTTGAACAATACCATTATCACGGGTTGAACAGTACCGATATCACGGGTTGAACAGTACCGATATCACGGGTTGAACGATACGTGTATACGGGTTGAACAGTACCCGTATACGGGTTGAACAGTACCGATATCACGGGTTGAACAATACCGATTATCACGGGTTGAACAGTACCGATTATCACGGGTTGAAAAGTACCGATATCACGGGTTGAACAGTACCGATATCACGGGTTGAACAGTACCATTATCACGGGTTGAACAGTACCATTATCACGGGTTGAACAGCACCGATATCACGGGTTGAACGAATGCGATGTATACGGGTTGAACAGTACCCGTATACGGGTTGAACAGTACCCGTATACGGGTTGAACAGTACCTGTATACGGGTTGAACAGTACCTGTATACGGGTTGAACAACATGACTAGCTAGTTTTCTTCACAGTAGACAAACAGGCTCATTCTGTTCAGAACAACCCAGGGTCACTTGGAGACACCAGTTAGTCCTCTCACTCAAACCCACAGTCTGGAGAGGTGTGGCCACTTGGAGAGACTAGTTAGTCCTCTAACTAACCCAGTCTGGAGAGGTGAGGCCACTTGGAGAGACTAGTTAGTCCTCTAACTAACCCAGTCTGGAGAGGTGTGGCCACTTGGAGAGACTAGTTAGTCCTCTAACTAACCCAGTCTGGAGAGGTGTGGCCACTTGGAGAGACTAGTTAGTCCTCTAACTAACCCAGTCTGGAGAGGTGTGGCCACTTGGAGAGACTAGTTAGTCCTCTAATTAACCCAGTCTGGAGAGGTGTGGCCACTTGGAGAGACTAGTTAGTCCTCTAACTAACCCAGTCTGGAGAGGTGTGGCCACTTGGAGAGACTAGTTAGTCCTCTAACTAACCCAGTCTGGAGAGGTGTGGCCACTTGGAGAGACTAGTTAGTCCTCTAACTAACCCAGTCTGGAGAGGTGTGGCCACTTGGAGAGACTAGTTAGTCCTCTAACTAACCCAGTCTGGAGAGGTGTGGCCACTTGGAGACACTAGTTAGTCCTCTAACTAACCCAGTCTGGAGAGGTGTGGCCACTTGGAGACTAGTTAGTCCTCTAACTAACCCAGTCTGGAGAGGTGTGGCCACTTGGAGACACTAGTTAGTCCTCTAACTAACCCAGTCTGGAGAGGTGTGGTCACTTGGAGACACCAGTCAGTCCTCCCAATTAAAACCCTTGTCATGAATATTCTCATCATGTTACTGAAGGTATCCAGAGTATTTTCAGATGTCGTTATCAACAAATGCTGTGAAAAGTAGAGTAACTGTAAAATGCCTATAAATCAACAGTGTAATGGATTCAGTCTAGTCAGGTGAACCGTTGTCCTCATGTTCAGTCTGATCATTTCCCCATCCTCTCCAAACTGTTCCCTTCAATATTTTACTAGGCAAGTCAGTTAAGAACTGTTCCCTTCAATATTTTACTAGGCAAGTCAGTTAAGAACTGTTCCCTTCAATATTTTACTAGGCAAGTCAGTTAAGAACTGTTCCCTTCAATATTTTACTAGGCAGGTCAGATAAGAACTGTTCCCTTCAATATTTTACTAGGCAGGTCAGATAAGAACTGTTCCCTTCAATATTTTACTAGGCAGGTCAGTTAAGAACTGTTCCCTTCAATATTTTACTAGGCAAGTCAGTTAAGAACTGTTCCTTCAATATTTTACTAGGCAAGTCAGTTAAGAACTGTTCCCTTCAATATTTTACTAGGCAGGTCAGTTAAGAACTGTTCCCTTCAATATTTTACTAGGCAGGTCAGTTAAGAACTGTTCCCTTCAATATTTTACTAGGCAGGTCAGTTAAGAACTGTTCCTTCAATATTTTACTAGGCAAGTCAGTTAAGAACTGTTCCCTTCAATATTTTACTAGGCAAGTCAGTTAAGAACTGTTCCCTTCAATATTTTACTAGGCAAGTCAGTTAAGAACTGTTCCCTTCAATATTTTACTACAGTACCCGTATACGGGTTGAACAGTACGTGTATACGGGTTGAACAGTACCCGTATACGGGTTGAACAGTACCCGTATACGGGTTGAACAGTACCCGTATACGGGTTGAACAGTACCCGTATACGGGTTGAACGATGCGATGTATCACGGGTTGAACAGTACCATTATCACGGGTTGAACAGTACCATTATCACGGGTTGAACAGTACCATTATCACGGGTTGAACAGTACCTGTATACGGGTTGAACAACATGACTAGCTAGTTTTCTTCACAGTAGACAAACAGGCTCATTCTGTTCAGAACAACCCAGGGTCACTTGGAGACACCAGTTAGTCCTCTCACTCAAACCCACAGTCTGGAGAGGTGTGGCCACTTGGAGAGACTAGTTAGTCCTCTAACTAACCCAGTCTGGAGAGGTGAGGCCACTTGGAGAGACTAGTTAGTCCTCTAACTAACCCAGTCTGGAGAGGTGTGGCCACTTGGAGAGACTAGTTAGTCCTCTAACTAACCCAGTCTGGAGAGGTGTGGCCACTTGGAGAGACTAGTTAGTCCTCTAATTAACCCAGTCTGGAGAGGTGTGGCCACTTGGAGAGACTAGTTAGTCCTCTAACTAACCCAGTCTGGAGAGGTGTGGCCACTTGGAGAGACTAGTTAGTCCTCTAACTAACCCAGTCTGGAGAGGTGTGGCCACTTGGAGAGACTAGTTAGTCCTCTAACTAACCCAGTCTGGAGAGGTGTGGCCACTTGGAGACACTAGTTAGTCCTCTAACTAACCCAGTCTGGAGAGGTGTGGCCACTTGGAGAGACTAGTTAGTCCTCTAACTAACCCAGTCTGGAGAGGTGTGGCCACTTGGAGACACTAGTTAGTCCTCTAACTAACCCAGTCTGGAGAGGTGTGGTCACTTGGAGACACCAGTCAGTCCTCCCAATTAAAACCCTTGTCATGAATATTCTCATCATGTTACTGAAGGTATCCAGAGTATTTTCAGATGTCGTTATCAACAAATGCTGTGAAAAGTAGAGTAACTGTAAAATGCCTATAAATCAACAGTGTAATGGATTCAGTCTAGTCAGGTGAACCGTTGTCCTCATGTTCAGTCTGATCATTTCCCCATCCTCTCCAAACTGTTCCCTTCAATATTTTACTAGGCAAGTCAGTTAAGAACTGTTCCCTTCAATATTTTACTAGGCAAGTCAGTTAAGAACTGTTCCCTTCAATATTTTACTAGGCAAGTCAGTTAAGAACTGTTCCCTTCAATATTTTACTAGGCAGGTCAGATAAGAACTGTTCCCTTCAATATTTTACTAGGCAGGTCAGATAAGAACTGTTCCCTTCAATATTTTACTAGGCAGGTCAGTTAAGAACTGTTCCCTTCAATATTTTACTAGGCAAGTCAGTTAAGAACTGTTCCCTTCAATATTTTACTAGGCAAGTCAGTTAAGAACTGTTCCTTCAATATTTTACTAGGCAGGTCAGTTAAGAACTGTTCCCTTCAATATTTTACTAGGCAGGTCAGTTAAGAACTGTTCCCTTCAATATTTTACTAGGCAGGTCAGTTAAGAACTGTTCCCTTCAATATTTTACTAGGCAAGTCAGTTAAGAACTGTTCCCTTCAATATTTTACTAGGCAAGTCAGTTAAGAACTGTTCCCTTCAATATTTTACTAGGCAAGTCAGTTAAGAACTGTTCCCTTCAATATTTTACTAGGCAAGTCAGTTTAGAACAAATTCTTATTTTCAATAACGGCCTAGGAACAGTGGGTTAACTTCCTGTTCAGGGGCAGAAGGATAGATTTGTACCTTGTTAGCTCGGGGAATTGAACTTGCAACCTTTCGGTTACTAGTCCAACGCTCTAACCACTGGGCTACCCTGCCTAGTGGTGATGCTTTTCATATTTCTCCTGTAAAAACATTTACATTTGGCCCTATCCGTTTAGGACTCACGAGTGTAAAAGGTTTAATCCATGAGGGGAAATTGATTAGTCAATTATTAGTATTATTATTTTATTTTTGTAAACGTTATTTATCCAGGCGAAAATAATAATCTGATCCTCAGCAGTCCAGATATAATAATCTGATCATCAGCAGTCTAGATATAATAATCTGATAATCAGCAGTCAAAATATAATAATCTGATCATCAGCAGTCCAGATATAATAATCTGATCATCAGCAGTCCAGATACAATAATCTGATCATCAGCAGTCCAGACATAATAATCTGATCATCAGCAGTCCGAATATAATAATCTGATCATCTGCAGTCCAGATATAATAATCTGATCATCAGCAGTCAAGATATAACAATCTGATCATTAGCAGTCCAGATATAACAATCTGATCATCAGCAGTCCAGATATAATAATCTGATCATCAGCAGTCCAGATATAATAATCTGATCATTAGCAGTCCAGATATAACAATCTGATCATCAGCAGTCCGAATATAATAATCTGATCATCAGCAGTCCAGATATAATAATCTGATCATCAGCAGTCCAGATATAACAATCTGATCATCAGCAGTCCAGATATAATAATCTGATCATCAGGAGTCCGAATATAATAATCTGATCATCAGCAGTCAGAATATAATAATCTGATCATCAGCAGCCCGAATATAATAATCTGATAAACAACAGCCCAAATATAATAATCTGATCATTAGCAGTAAATATATAATAATCTGATCATCAGCAGTCCGAATATAATAATCTGTTCATCAGCAGTCCAGATATAATAATCTGTGTTTTCATCTCCGTAACATATAGAACCGCTAGCATGATGTGTACTGTTTAGAACTGTGTTTTCATCCCCGTAACATATGGAACCGCTAGCGTCATGTGTACTGTTTAGAACTGTGTTTTCATCTCCGTAACATATGGAACCGCTAGCGTCATGTGTACTGTTTAGAACTGTGTTTTCATCTCCGTAACATATGGAACCGCTAGCGTCATGTGTACTGTTTAGAACTGTGTTTTCATCTCCGTAACATATGGAACCGCTAGCGTCATGTGTACTGTTTAGAACTGTGTTTTCATCTCCGTAACATATGGAACCGCTTAGCGTCATGTGTACTGTTTAGAACTGTGTTTTCATCTCCGTAACATATGGAACCGCTTAGCGTCATGTGTACTGTTTAGAACTGTGTTTTCATCTCCGTAACATATGGAACCGCTAGCGTCATGTGTACTGTTTAGAACTGTGTTTTCATCTCCGTAACATATGGAACCGCTAGCGTCATGTGTACTGTTTAGAACTGTGTTTTCATCTCCGTAACATATGGAACCGCTAGCGTCATGTGTACTGTTTAGAACTGTGTTTTCATCTCCGTAACATATGGAACCGCTAGCGTCATGTGTACTGTTTAGAACTGCGTTTTCATCTCCGTAACATATGGAACCGCTAGCGTCATGTGTACTGTTTAGAACTGCGTTTTCATCTCCGTAACATATGGAACCGCTAGCGTCATGTGTACTGTTTAGAACTGCGTTTTCATCTCCGTAACATATGGAACCGCTAGCGTCATGTGTACTGTTTAGAACTGCGTTTTCATCTCCGTAACATATGGAACCGCTAGCGTCATGTGTACTGTTTAGAACTGCGTTTTCATCTCCGTAACATATGGAACCGCTTAGCGTCATGTGTACTGTTTAGAACTGCGTTTTCATCTCCGTAACATATGGAACCGCTAGCGTCATGTGTACTGTTTAGAACTGCGGTTTCATCTCCGTAACATATGGAACCGCTAGCGTCATGTGTACTGTTTAGAACTGCGGTTTCATCTCCGTAACATATGGAACCGCTAGCGTCATGTGTACTGTTTAGAACTGCGGTTTCATCTCCGTAACATATGGAACCGCTTAGCGTCATGTGTACTGTTTAGAACTGCGTTTTCATCTCCGTAACATATGGAACCGCTTAGCGTCATGTGTACTGTTTAGAACTGCGTTTTCATCTCCGTAACATATGGAACCGCTAGCGTCATGTGTACTGTTTAGAACTGCGTTTTCATCTCCGTAACATATGGAACCGCTAGCGTCATGTGTACTGTTTAGAACTGCGTTTTCATCTCCGTAACATATGGAACCGCTTAGCGTCATGTGTACTGTTTAGAACTGCGTTTTCATCTCCGTAACATATGGAACCGCTAGCGTCATGTGTACTGTTTAGAACTGCGTTTTCATCTCCGTAACATATGGAACCGCTTAGCGTCATGTGTACTGTTTAGAACTGTGTTTTCATCTCCGTAACATATGGAACCGCTAGCGTCATGTGTACTGTTTAGAACTGTGTTTTCATCTCCGTAACATATGGAACCGCTAGCGTCATGTGTACTGTTTAGAACTGCGTTTTCATCTCCGTAACATATGGAACCGCTTAGCGTCATGTGTACTGTTTAGAACTGCGTTTTCATCTCCGTAACATATGGAACCGCTAGCGTCATGTGTACTGTTTAGAACTGCGTTTTCATCTCCGTAACATATGGAACCGCTTAGCGTCATGTGTACTGTTTAGAATCATGCGTTTTCATCTCCGTAACATATGGAACCGCTAGCGTCATGTGTACTGTTTAGAACTGCGTTTTCATCTCCGTAACATATGGAACCGCTAGCGTCATGTGTACTGTTTAGAACTGCGTTTTCATCTCCGTAACATATGGAACCGCTAGCGTCATGTGTACTGTTTAGAACTGTGTTTTCATCTCCGTAACATATGGAACCGCTAGCATCATGTGTACTGTTTAGAGGTTTTATTAGCTGCTTCATTTCAGGAGTTCCATGTTCAACAATAGGCTATAGCCTTTTGACTGGAAGGCGATAGGCTTGCTATTGTCCATTAAAAGGGAGTGCTCCTAATCTCAGCTTGTTACCTGTATAAAAGACACCTGTCCACAGAAGCAATCAATCAATCAATCAATCAGATTCCAAACTTTCCACCATGGCCAAGACCAAAGAGCTCTCCAAGAACTCTTAATGAAAAATGTTTGTTCCTTGTATGCATGCATAGTGTTTTCTTTTGGTCACGTCATTGGTCACACAATGTGACCAGTATTGAGGGTCGGTTAGTCGGCAGCCAAACGGACTGAAATGTGCATCCCTATTTCCAGTAGCTAATAAATAATATAATAGATACATGAAACAATATAATCTAGTAATATTATTACCTAGTGTGCTGGAGGAGTCCTCCCCGTGTCCTGACTCAGAGATGGAGGTCATGACGGTGTTGGGAGTGAACCCCGTGGTGGAGGAGAGGCTGGCGCCGCTGCTCTCCGGGCTGGGCAGACGGGCCTGCTGACGCTCCGCGTTGATGGAGTTTCGGTTCTTCTCTGGGCCTGCGGGGGCACTGTTGGTTCCCCCTAGGACGCCGATGGAGGAGGTCCACGACATAGAGGTGTCTCCACCTGGGAGGTTCTTCACCGCGTGGCCCTCGTGGTCCTCGATGTAGGAGGACGAGGAGTAGTCGGGGTAGGGGCTGACTTTAGGAACCCTGCGGCTGTGGGATAGGTTCCTGTTAGAGGCAAGCAGATGGAAGGTGATTGAACAGTCATAACAAGCAGCCCTACTTCATGTTGACGTGTATTAAAGGGATAGTTCGGGATCTTCCCCAGAGTCAGATCAGATCAAATCATAGTTTTAAACCATTTTTATGCCTCTGCGTCCAGTATGAAGGAAGTTACAAGGTAGTTTTGTAAGCCAATGCTAACTAGCATTAGCTCAATAACTGTCTGCGCTAACGCTAGTTAGCAACTTCCTTCAAACTGAACGCAGACATGAAAATGGTATCCACGAGTTCATCTGCCTCTGGGGAAGTAGATAAAGGGCTTATTCCAAAATCCTGACCTATCCCTTTAACTAGCGGAGAGATGTGATTATACAGTAAGGCCTACATGCTACAGTAAGGCCTACATGCTACAGTAAGGCCTACATGCTACAGTAAGGCCTACATACTACAGTAAGGCCTACATGCTACATTAAGGCCTACATGCTACAGTAAGGCCTACAGTGCAGTGTGGTGGTCATGGGGTTAACCGTAGGACTGACAGGCTTGGTCCTGTGTGTGTGTGTGTGTGAGTGTGTGTGTGTGTGAGTGTGTGTGTGTGTGTGTTCACCTCTCGTTCTGCAGTGTGGTGGTCACGTGGTTAACCGTAGGACTGACAGGCTTGGTCCGGTCCCAGATCAGCAGTAGTTCAGCCATTCGCTCCTCTGAACACTGAGCGGTCAGTCTGGCCTCAGCATCCTGGTCCCAACAGTCCTCCATGGTCTCCTTCAGGGAACGAACCGCCTGGGGGGGATCGTAGTCACACATCTCAATCCTGTTCTCAATTACTCTTAATCTCAAGGGTCTCCTCCCCTTCATCTGCATTGATTAAAGGGGTCTTGACAGGTGAAACCAGAATGGTGGAAGACCTTGAGCTTCACCTTTCTGATCAGTTCAATGAGGGAGAGGAGCGAGGTTCGGAGCGATGCCAGGAGCGAGGTTAGGAGGGAGGTTAAGAGCGAGGCTAGGAGCGAGGCCAGGAGCGATGCCAGGAGAGAGGTTAGGAGCGAGGTTAGGAGAGAGGTTAGGAGCGAGTCTAGGAGCGAGGCTCGGAGCGAGGCTAGGAGCGAGGCTAGGAGCGAGGATCGGAGCGAGGCTAGGAGCGAGGCTAGGAGCGAGGATCGGAGCGAGGCTAGGAGCGAGGCTAGGAGCGAGGTTAGGAGCGAGGCTCGGAGCGAGGCTAGGAGCGAGGCTCGGAGCGAGGCTAGGAGCGAGGCTCGGAGCGAGGCTCGGAGCGAGGCTAGGAGCGAGGCTAGGAGAGAGGTTAGGAGGGAGGCTAGGAGCGAGGTTAGGAGCGAGGCTAGGAGAGAGGTTAGGAGCGAGGCTCGGAGCGAGGTTAGGAGGGAGGTTAGGAGCGAGGCTAGGAGCGAGATTAGGAGCGAGGCTAGGAGGGAGGTTAGGAGCGAGGCTAGGAGCGAGGTTAGGAGCGAGGCTAGGAGCGAGGCTCGGAGCGAGCTCAAACACAAATGTAAGGGCAGGACAATAGTAGTCAGGCTCACCAGGCTGTTCTCCTTCCAGGCTTCAGGGAACTTGGGTCTCTCTTTCTCTCTGGAGACCAGGACCTGCATGTCCTCAAAGGAGGGGTGGTTCCCTGCCTCTGCCTGGAATGCCATCTGGTATTCAGGCACCGCCTCTCCTGGAGGACACAATATCATCATTATCACCACCATCTCTCCTGGAGGACACAATACCATCATTATCACCACCATCTCTCCTGGAGGACACAATACCATCATTATCACGACCATTTCTCCTGGAGGACACAATACCATCATTATCACCACCATCTCTCCTGGAGGACACAATACCATCATTATCACCACCATCTCTCCTGGAGGACACAATACCATCATTATCACCACCATCTCTCCTGGAGGACACAATATCATCATTATCACGACCATCTCTCCTGGAGGACACAATACCATCATTATCACCACCATCTCTCCTGGAGGACACAATATCATCATTATCACCACCATCTCTCCTGGAGGACACAATACCATCATTATCACGACCATCTCTCCTGGAGGACACAATACCATCATTATCACCACCATCTCTCCTGGAGGACACAATACCATCATTATCACCACCATCTCTCCTGGAGGACACAATACCATCATTATCACCACCATCTCTCCTGGAGGACACAATACCATCATTATCACCACCATCTCTCCTGGAGGACACAGAGACACCGAGTTACACAGTTAAATGCTCCTGCACTATCTGGAGAGCAACGCTTCAACTCAAGCTAGACCTACACACACTGACAGAGAAGGGGTTAAGGTCGGGGGGGTCATAGAAAACATTTGATGGTATGAAAACACCCAGACCTGGGGCTCACATGGGAAGGGGTCCAGGGTTAGAGGTTAGAGGTCAGGGGTTAGGGTTTAATATTGACCAGAGAGAGGTTCACCATCATGAGGAAGACTGTGAGGGTCAGGGTTAAGGGTCAGTACACCTCATGAAGGTCTCCCAGTAGACAAGGCCAAGGGTTAGGGGTTAGAGGTCAGGGAATAGGTCAGTAAACTCAGAGAGGAAGAGGCGAAGAGAGAGGGTTAAGCAGACCAAGTGAGGAATTTTTGTATGGGGGCAATGAGTGTGTGTCAAATTTGGTAAAGATAACAGCTAATTGCTATTTTGACAGGTGATTGAACAGAAGTTTCCAGCTAATTGCTATTTTGACAGGTGATTGAACAGAAGTTTCCAGCTAATTGCTATTCTGACAGGTGATTGAACAGAAGTTTCCAGCTAATTGCTATTTTGACAGGTGATTGAACAGAAGTTTCCAGCTAATTGCTAATCTGACAGGTGATTGAACAGAAGTTTCCAGCTAATTGCTATTCTGACAGGTGATTGAACAGAAGTTTCCAGCTAATTGCTAATCTGACAGGTGATTGAACAGAAGTTTCCAGCTAATTGCTAATCTGACAGGTGATTGAACAGAAGTTTCCAGCTAATTGCTATTCTGACAGGTGATTGAACAGAAGTTTCCAGCTAATTGCTATTCTGACAGGTGATTGAACAGAAGTTTCCAGCTAATTGCTAATCTGACAGGTGATTGAACAGAAGTTTCCAGCTAATTGCTAATCTGACAGGTGATTGAACAGAAGTTTCCAGCTAATTGCTATTCTGACAGGTGATTGAACAGAAGTTTCCAGCTAATTGCTATTCTGACAGGTGATTGAACAGAAGTTTCCAGCTAATTGCTAATCTGACAGGTGATTGAACAGAAGTTTCCAGCTAATTGCTATTCTGACAGGTGATTGAACAGAAGTTTCCAGCTAATTGCTAATCTGACAGGTGATTGAACAGAAGTTTCCAGCTAACTGCTATTTTGACAGGTGATTGAACAGAAGTTTCCAGCTAATTGCTATTCTGACAGGTGATTGAACAGAAGTTTCCAGCTAATTGCTATTCTGACAGGTGATTGAACAGAAGTTTCCAGCTAATTGCTATTCTGACAGGTGATTGAACAGAAGTTTCCAGCTAATTGCTATTTTGACAGGTGATTGAAAATAAGTTTCCAGCTATATGATGCAACCATGCTAAGAATTGTGCATATTTAGTTGAAATCGAATTGCTGTCATTATTTCAGCTGAAAGCGAGAGAACATACACTCCCGACTTTGGAATGAAATGTTGCCTATTCACATCTCATATGTTGCCTGACTACAATATATTATCTTGATACGTTAATAAATACATGCTGTGTTGAATTTGGCACGGTTACCTGCCTACAATACCAACTGTAGTGTGAGTAGGTCACAAGCCCATAGTAAGTCAATAGAGCTAACTGGCTAGCTACTACTGTTAGAATTAATAGCTAGCTGCACACAAAGAATTTACATCTACCTTGGATAACATTGGTTTTATGAAATTTTTGCCTGTTATACTATCTGGTTAGCTACATTATTACAATTCACAAATAGCTAGCTGATAATTATGAAGTAAAACGTTTGCTTTGTGTATATCTTGTTTGGTCTCCATTGCCCTGGCTAGAAGAAGGAAGGTTCAGTGAATGGTTGAGTCCATAGTAAGTCAATAGGGCTAACTGGCTAGCTAGCTAGCCACTACAAATTGAAAAATAACAAATAAACAGAATGGAACTAGACACAGGCAAAATCCTAGAGAAAAATCTTGTTCAGATTAATTCACATTTCAGCGGGACAATAACCTAAAACACAATGCCAAATCTACAATGGAGTTGCTTATCAGGAAGACGGCGAATGTTCGAGTTACAGTTTTGACATAAATCTGCTTGAAAATCTATGGCAAAACCTGAAAATGGTTGTCTAGCAATGATCAACAACCAACTTGACAGAGCTTGAATTTTTTTTTAAAGAATAATTGGAAAATGTTGCACAATCCAAGTGTGGAAAGCTCTTAGAGACTTACCCAGAAAGACTCAGCTGTAATCACTGCCAAAGGTGATTCTAACATGTATTGACTCAGGGCTGTGAATACTTATGTAAATTAGATTTCTGTATTTCATTTTCAATAAATTTGCTAACATTTCCAAAAACACATTTTCACTTTGTTATTATGGGGTATTGTGTGTAGATGGGTTAGGAAAACAGTATGTTTAATCCATGTTGAATGCAGCCTGTAACAACATGTGGAATAAGTCAAGGGGTATGAATACTGTCTGAAGGCTCTGTATGTCGGAGTTGTGTTGTTCAACTGCGTATCTGCCCTCTCTAGAACGTTCGCACCTGATCTCCCCTCCTCGCTCCTGCCTTTCGCCTTTGCGGACATGTATTTCCATTGTCAGAGCAGTCGGTCGACCATCTTGTCAATATAATAGATCATTTTTGATACACCTCATGAAGGTCTCCCAGTAGACAAGGCTCAGGCTTAAGGGTTAGGGGTTAGATGGTAGGGGTCAGCGGTTGGTGTTCCTACCTGGAAAGAGGTCAGTACACCTCATGAAGGTCTCCCAGTAGACAAGGCTCGGGCTTAAGGGTTAGGGGTTAGATGGTAGGGGTCAGCGGTTTGTTGTTCCTACCTGGAAAGAGGTCAGTACACCTCATGAAGGTCTCCCAGTAGACAAGGCTCGGGCTTAAGGGTTAGGGGTTAGATGGTAGGGGTCAGCGGTTTGTTGTTCCTACCTGGAAAGAGGTCAGTACACCTCATGAAGGTCTCCCAGTAGACAAGGCTCGGGCTTAAGGGTTAGGGGTTAGATGGTAGGGGTCAGCGGTTGGTGTTCCTACCTGGAAAGAGGTCAGTACACCTCATGAAGGTCTCCCAGTAGACAAGGCTCAGGCTTAAGGGTTAGGGGTTAGATGGTAGGGGTCAGCGGTTGGTGTTCCTACCTGGAAAGAGGTCAGTACACCTCATGAAGGTCTCCCAGTAGACAAGGCTCAGGCTTAAGGGTTAGGGGTTAGATGGTAGGGGTCAGCGGTTGGTGTTCCTACCTGGAAAGAGGTCAGTACACCTCATGAAGGTCTCCCAGTAGACAAGGCTCAGGCTTAAGGGTTAGGGGTTAGATGGTAGGGGTCAGCGGTTGGTGTTCCTACCTGGAAAGAGGTCAGTACACCTCATGAAGGTCTCCCAGTAGACAAGGCTCAGGCTTAAGGGTTAGGGGTTAGATGGTAGGGGTCAGCGGTTGGTGTTCCTACCTGGAAAGAGGTCAGTACACCTCATGAAGGTCTCCCAGTAGACAAGGCTCAGGCTTAAGGGTTAGGGGTTAGATGGTAGGGGTCAGCGGTTGGTGTTCCTACCTGGAAAGAGGTCAGTACACCTCATGAAGGTCTCCCAGTAGACAAGGCTCAGGCTTAAGGGTTAGGGGTTAGATGGTAGGGGTCAGCGGTTGGTGTTCCTACCTGGAAAGAGGTCAGTACACCTCATGAAGGTCTCCCAGTAGACAAGGCTCAGGCTTAAGGGTTAGGGGTTAGATGGTAGGGGTCAGCGGTTTGTTGTTCCTACCTGGAAAGAGGTCAGTACACCTCATGAAGGTCTCCCAGTAGACGAGGCCCAGGGCGTACATGTCCACCTGCTTCAGAGCCGACTCACAGTCCCTCAGGTTCACCGCCCCCTCCAGAACCTCCGGGGCCATGTAGCGGACTGTACCAACCTGGAGAGAGACAGAACCAAGGATATAACACTACACTAACCCTCCAGAACCTCTGGGACCATGTAGTGGACTGTACCCACCTGGAGAGAGACAGAACCAAGGATATAACACTACACTAACCCTCCAGAACCTCTGGGACCATGTAGTGGACTGTACCCACCTGGAGAGAGACAGAACCAGGGATATAACACTACACTAACCATCCAGAACCTCTGGGACCTCTTCTGACTAACCTTACCGATGGCAGCATTCTCCATCTCTCTGGGTTAGAGGTTAGGGACTCACCTCACTGATGGCAGCGTTCTCCTCCTCTCCAGGCCTGACCAGTCTGTTCCCCGTCAGCTTCATGGACAGACCAAAGTCACTGATCACACATGTCCCATCGTTCTTTACTAGCACATTCCTGCTGTTTAGGTCCCTGTGAGATACGGCTGGCTTGTAGATGTCTGGAAGAGAGGGGAGGATAGGAGGGAGGGAGGAAGAAGAGAGAGAGAGAAGAGGAAGGAGAGAGGGAGGAAGGAGAGAGAGAGAAAAGCCGGGAGGGAGGAGGAAGGGCGAGAGAGAAGAGGTGGGAGGGAGGAGGAAGGAAGGTCGAGAGGAGGAGGGAGGGAGAAGAAAGGTAGAGAGAGAGAAGAGGTGGGAGGGAGGAGGAAGGAAGGTCGAGAGGAGCGAGGGAGGAGGAAGTGAGGGAGGGAGGAGGGAGTGAGAGAGAGAGTGAGAAGAGGGAGGGAGGAGGAGGAAAGGAGAGAGAGAGAGAAGAAGAGAGAGGAGGAAGGGCAAGACAGAGAGAAGAAGAGGGAGAGAGGAGGAGGAGGAAGGGTGAGAGATAAGAGAAAATCCCATTAGTCTCTGAATGTCTCCATGTTACAGTCTGCTTTATTTTCATGTCATGACTTAGAGCTCATTGCTGAAGACTGCAGTTAAGACTATGGAACTGTAATATTTCACTATATAACAGTTAATACTATGGTTGAACTGTAATATTACACTATATAACACAGTTAATACTATGGAACTGTAATATTACACTATATAACACAGTTAATACTATGGTTGAACTGTAATATTACACTATATAACACAGCTAATACTATGGTTGAACTGTAATACTACACTATATAACACAGTTAATACTATGGAACCGTAATATTACACTATATAACAGTTAATACTAGGGTTGAACTGTAATATTACACAATATATAACAGTTAATACTATGGAACTGTAATATTACACTATATAACACAGTTAATACTATGGTTGAACTGTAATATTACACTATATAACACAGTTAATACTATGGAACCGTAATATTACACTATATAACAGTTAATACTATGGTTGAACTGTAATATTACACTATATAACACAGTTAATACTATGGTTGAACTGTAATATTACACTATATAACACAGTTAATACTATGGAACTGTAATATTACACTATATAACACAGTTAATACTATGGAACTGTAATATTACACTATATAACACAGCTAATACTATGGTTGAACTGTAATATTACACTATATAACACAGTTAATACTATGGAACTGTAATATTACACTATATAACACAGTTAATACTATGGAACTGTAATATTTCACTATATAACACAGTTAATACTATGGTTGAACTGTAATATTACACTATATAACACAGTTAATACTATGGAACTGTAATATTACACTATATAACACAGTTAATACTATGGAACTGTAATATTACACTATATAACACAGCTAATACTATGGTTGAACTGTAATATTACACTATATAACACAGTTAATACTATGGAACTGTAATATTACACTATATAACACAGTTAATACTATGGTTGAACTGTAATATTACACTATATAACACAGCTAATACTATGGTTGAAATGTAATATTACACTATATAACAGTTAATACTATGGTTGAACTGTAATATTACACTATATAACACAGTTAATACTATGGAACCGTAATATTACACTATATAACACAGTTAATACTATGGAACTGTAATATTACACTATATAACACAGCTAATACTATGGTTGAACTGTAATATTACACTATATAACACAGTTAATACTATGGTTGAACTGTAATAGTACACTATATAACACAGTTAATACTATGGTTGAACTGTAATATTACACTATATAACACAGTTAATACTATGGAACTGTAATATTACACTATATAACACAGTTAATACTATGGTTGAACTGTAATATTACACTATATAACACAGTTAATACTATGGAACTGTAATATTACACTATATAACACAGTTAATACTATGGAACTGTAATATTACACTATATAACACAGCTAATACTACAGTTGAACTGTAATATTACACTATATAACACAGTTAATACTATGGAACTGTAATATTACACTATATAACACAGTTAATACTATGGAACTGTAATATTACACTATATAACACAGTTAATACTATGGAACTGTAATATTACACTATATAACACAGCTAATACTATGGTTGAACTGTAATATTACACTATATAACAGTTAATACTATGGAACTGTAATATTACACTATATAACACATTTAATACTATGGAACTGTAATATTACACTATATAACACAGTTAATACTATGGTTGAACTGTAATATTACACTATATAACACAGCTAATACTATGGAACTGTAATATTACACTATATAACACAGTTAATACTATGGAACTGTAATATTACACTATATAACACAGTTAATACTATGGAACTGTAATATTACACTATATAACACAGCTAATACTATGGTTGAACTGTAATATTACACTATATAACACAGTTAATACTATGGAACTGTAATATTACACTATATAACAGTTAATACTATGGTTGAACTGTAATATTACACTATATAACACAGTTAATACTATGGAACTGTAATATTACACTATATAACACAGTTAATACTATGGTTGAACTGTAATATTACACTATATAACACAGTTAATACTATGGTTGAACTGTAATATTACACTATATAACACAGTTAATACTATGGAACCGTAATATTACAATATATAACAGTTAATACTATGGTTGAACTGTAATATTACACTATATAACACAGTTAATAGTATGGAACTGTAATATTACACTATATAACACAGCTAATACTACGGTTGAACTGTAATATTACACTATATAACACAGTTAATACTATGGAACTGTAATATTACACTATATAACACAGTTAATACTATGGTTGAACTGTAATATTACACTATATAACACAGTTAATACTATGGTTGAACTGTAATATTACACTATATAACACAGTTAATACTATGGAACTGTAATATTACACTATATAACACAGTTAATACTATGGAACTGTAATATTACACTATATAACACAGCTAATACTACGGTTGAACTGTAATATTACACTATATAACACAGTTAATACTATGGAACTGTAATATTACACTATATAACACAGTTAATACTATGGAACTGTAATATTACACTATATAACACAGCTAATACTATGGTTGAACTGTAATATTACACTATATAACACAGTTAATACTATGGAACTGTAATATTACACTATTTAACACAGTTAATACTATGGTTGAACTGTAATATTACACTATATAACACAGCTAATATTATGGTTGAAATGTAATATTACACTATATAACAGTTAATACTATGGTTGAACTGTAATATTACACTATATAACACAGTTAATACTATGGAACCGTAATATTACACTATATAACACAGTTAATACTATGGAACTGTAATATTACACTATATAACACAGCTAATACTATGGTTGAACTGTAATATTACACTATATAACACAGTTAATACTATGGTTGAACTGTAATAGTACACTATATAACACAGTTAATACTATGGTTGAACTGTAATATTACACTATATAACACAGTTAATACTATGGAACTGTAATATTACACTATATAACACAGTTAATACTATGGTTGAACTGTAATATTACACTATATAACACAGTTAATACTATGGAACTGTAATATTACACTATATAACACAGTTAATACTATGGAACTGTAATATTACACTATATAACACAGCTAATACTACGGTTGAACTGTAATATTACACTATATAACACAGTTAATACTATGGAACTGTAATATTACACTATATAACACAGTTAATACTATGGAACTGTAATATTACACTATATAACACAGTTAATACTATGGAACTGTAATATTACACTATATAACACAGCTAATACTATGGTTGAACTGTAATATTACACTATATAACAGTTAATACTATGGAACTGTAATATTACACTATATAACACATTTAATACTATGGAACTGTAATATTACACTATATAACACAGTTAATACTATGGTTGAACTGTAATATTACACTATATAACACAGCTAATACTATGGAACTGTAATATTACACTATATAACACAGTTAATACTATGGAACTGTAATATTACACTATATAACACAGTTAATACTATGGTTGAACTGTAATATTACACTATATAACACAGTTAATACTATGGAACTGTAATATTACACTATATAACACAGTTAATACTATGGTTGAACTGTAATATTACACTATATAGTTAATACTATGGTTGAACTGTAATATTACACTATATAACACAGTTAATACTATGGAACTGTAATATTACTATATAACACAGTTAATACTATGGAACTGTAATATTACACTATATAACACAGTTAATACTATGGAACTGTAATATTACACTATATAACACAGTTAATACTATGGAACTGTAATATTACACTATATAACACAGTTAATACTATGGAACTGTAATATTACACTATATAACACAGTTAATACTATGGAACTGTAATATTACACTAGTTAATACTATGGAACTGTAATATTACACTATATAACACAGTTAATACTATGGAACTGTAATATTACACTATATAACACAGCTAATACTACGGTTGAACTGTAATATTACACTATATAACACAGTTAATACTATGGAACTGTAATATTACACTATATAACACAGTTAATACTATGGAACTGTAATATTACACTATATAACACAGTTAATACTATGGAACTGTAATATTACACTATATAACACAGCTAATACTACGGTTGAACTGTAATATTACACTATATAACACAGTTAATACTATGGAACTGTAATATTACACTATATAACACAGTTAATACTATGGTTGAACTGTAATATTACACTATATAACACAGTTAATACTATGGAACCGTAATATTACACTATATAACACAGTTAATACTATGGAACTGTAATATTACACTATATAACACAGCTAATACTACGGTTGAACTGTAATATTACACTATATAACACAGTTAATACTATGGAACTGTAATATTACACTATATAACACAGTTAATACTATGGAACTGTAATATTACACTATATAACACAGTTAATACTATGGAACTGTAATATTACACTATATAACACAGCTAATACTAGTTGAACTGTAATATTACACTATATAACACAGTTAATACTATGGAACTGTAATATTACACTATATAACACAGTTAATACTATGGAACTGTAATATTACACTATATAACACAGTTAATACTATGGAACTGTAATATTACACTATATAACACAGCTAATACTAATGTTGAACTGTAATATTACACTATATAACACAGTTAATACTATGGAACTGTAATATTACACTATATAACACAGTTAATACTATGGTTGAACTGTAATATTACACTATATAACACAGTTAATACTATGGAACTGTAATATTACACTATATAACACAGTTAATACTATGGTTGAACTGTAATATTACACTATATAACACAGTTAATACTATGGAACCGTAATATTACACTATATAACAGTTAATACTATGGTTGAACTGTAATATTACACTATATAACACAGTTAATACTATGGAACTGTAATATTACACTATATAACACAGTTAATACTATGGAACTGTAATATTACACTATATAACACAGTTAATACTATGGAACTGTAATATTACACTATATAACACAGTTAATACTATGGTTGAACTGTAATATTACACTATATAACAGTTAATACTATGGTTGAACTGTAATATTACACTATATAACACAGTTAATACTATGGAACTGTAATATTACACTATATAACACAGTTAATACTATGGTTGAACTGTAATATTACACTATATAACACAGTTAATACTATGGAACCGTAATATTACACTATATAACACAGCTAATACTATGGTTGAACTGTAATATTACACTATATAACACAGTTAATACTATGGTTGAACTGTAATAGTACACTATATAACACAGTTAATACTATGGTTGAACTGTAATATTACACTATATAACACAGTTAATACTATGGAACTGTAATATTACACTATATAACACAGTTAATACTATGGAACTGTAATATTACACTATATAACACAGTTAATACTATGGTTGAACTGTAATATTACACTATATAACACAGTTAATACAATGGAACTGTAATATTACACTATATAACAGTTAATACTATGGTTGAACTGTAATATTACACTATATAACACAGTTAATACTATGGTTGAACTGTAATATTACACTATATAACAGTTAATACTATGGAACTGTAATATTACACTATATAACACAGTTAATACTATGGAACTGTAATATTACACTATATAACACAGTTAATACTATGGTTGAACTGTAATATTACACTATATAACACAGCTAATACTATGGAACTGTAATATTACACTATATAACACAGTTAATACTATGGAACTGTAATATTACACTATATAACACAGTTAATACTATGGAACTGTAATATTACACTATATAACACAGCTAATACTATGGTTGAACTGTAATATTACACTATATAACACAGTTAATACTATGGAACTGTAATATTACACTATATAACAGTTAATACTATGGTTGAACTGTAATATTACACTATATAACACAGTTAATACTATGGAACTGTAATATTACACTATATAACACAGTTAATACTATGGTTGAACTGTAATATTACACTATATAACACAGTTAATACTATGGTTGAACTGTAATATTACACTATATAACACAGTTAATACTATGGAACCGTAATATTACACTATATAACAGTTAATACTATGGTTGAACTGTAATATTACACTATATAACACAGTTAATACTATGGAACTGTAATATTACACTATATAACACAGTTAATACTATTGGAACTGTAATATTACACTATATAACACAGTTAATACTATGGTTGAACTGTAATATTACACTATATAACACAGTTAATACTATGGTTGAACTGTAATATTACACTATATAACACAGTTAATACTATGGAACTGTAATATTACACTATATAACACAGTTAATACTATGGTTGAACTGTAATATTACACTATATAACACAGTTAATACTATGGTTGAACTGTAATATTACACTATATAACACAGTTAATACTATGGAACTGTAATATTACACTATATAACACAGTTAATACTATGGAACTGTAATATTACACTATATAACACAGCTAATACTACGGTTGAACTGTAATATTACACTATATAACACAGTTAATACTATGGAACTGTAATATTACACTATATAACACAGTTAATACTATGGTTGAACTGTAATATTACACTATATAACACAGTTAATACAATGGAACTGTAATATTACACTATATAACAGTTAATACTATGGTTGAACTGTAATATTACACTATATAACACAGTTAATACTATGGAACTGTACATATTACACTATATGTCACAGCTACTGCTTGAACTGTAATACACTATATAACACAGTTAATTACTATGGAACTGTAATATTACACTATATAACACAGCTTAATACTATGGTTGAACTGTAATATTACACTATATAACAGTTAATACTATGGAACTGTAATATTACACTATATAACACAGTTAATACTATGGAACTGTAATATTACACTATATAACACAGTTAATACTATGGTTGAACTGTAATATTACACTATATAACACAGCTAATACTATGGAACTGTAATATTACACTATATAACACAGTTAATACTATGGAACTGTAATATTACACTATATAACACAGTTAATACTATGGAACTGTAATATTACACTATATAACACAGCTAATACTATGGTTGAACTGTAATATTACACTATATAACACAGTTAATACTATGGAACTGTAATATTACACTATATAACAGTTAATACTATGGTTGAACTGTAATATTACACTATATAACACAGTTAATACTATGGAACTGTAATATTACACTATATAACACAGTTAATACTATGGTTGAACTGTAATATTACACTATATAACACAGTTAATACTATGGTTGAACTGTAATATTACACTATATATAACACAGTTAATACTATGGAACCGTAATATTACACTATATAACAGTTAATACTATGGTTGAACTGTAATATTACACTATATAACACAGTTAATACTATGGAACTGTAATATTACACTATATAACACAGCTAATACTACGGTTGAACTGTAATATTACACTATATAACACAGTTAATACTATGGAACTGTAATATTACACTATATAACACAGTTAATACTATGGTTGAACTGTAATATTACACTATATAACACAGTTAATACTATGGTTGAACTGTAATATTACACTATATAACACAGTTAATACTATGGAACTGTAATATTACACTATATAACACAGTTAATACTATGGAACTGTAATATTACACTATATAACACAGCTAATACTACGGTTGAACTGTAATATTACACTATATAACACAGTTAATACTATGGAACTGTAATATTACACTATATAACACAGTTAATACTATGGAACTGTAATATTACACTATATAACACAGTTAATACTATGGAACTGTAATATTACACTATATAACACAGCTAATACTAATGGTTGAACTGTAATATTACACTATATAACACAGTTAATACTATGGAACTGTAATATTACACTATATAACACAGTTAATACTATGGTTGAACTGTAATATTACACTATATAACACAGTTAATACTATGGAACCGTAATATTAAACTATATAACACAGTTAATACTATGGAACTGTAATATTACACTATATAACACAGCTAATACTACGTTGAACTGTAATATTACACTATATAACACAGTTAATACTATGGAACTGTAATATTACACTATATAACACAGTTAATACTATGGAACTGTAATATTACACTATATAACACAGTTAATACTATGGAACTGTAATATTACACTATATAACACAGCTAATACTACGGTTGAACTGTAATATTACACTATATAACACAGTTAATACTATGGAACTGTAATATTACACTATATAACACAGTTAATACTATGGAACTGTAATATTACACTATATAACACAGTTAATACTATGGAACTGTAATATTACACTATATAACACAGCTAATACTATTTGTTGAACTGTAATATTACACTATATAACACAGTTAATACTATGGAACTGTAATATTACACTATATAACACAGTTAATACTATGGAACTGTAATATTACACTATATAACACAGTTAATACTATGGAACTGTAATATTACACTATATAACACAGCTAATACTACGGTTGAACTGTAATATTACACTATATAACACAGTTAATACTATGGAACTGTAATATTACACTATATAACACAGTTAATACTATGGTTGAACTGTAATATTACACTATATAACACAGTTAATACTATGGAACCGTAATATTACACTATATAACAGTTAATACTATGGTTGAACTGTAATATTACACTATATAACACAGTTAATACTATGGAACTGTAATATTACACTATATAACACAGTTAATACTATGGAACTGTAATATTACACTATATAACACAGTTAATACTATGGAACTGTAATATTACACTATATAACACAGTTAATACTATGGTTGAACTGTAATATTTCACTATATAACACAGTTAATACTATGGTTGAACTGTAATATTACACTATATAACACAGTTAATACTATGGAACTGTAATATTACACTATATAACACAGTTAATACTATGGTTGAACTGTAATATTACACTATATAACACAGTTAATACTATGGTTGAACTGTAATATTACACTATATAACAGTTAATACTATGGTTGAACTGTAATATTACACTATATAACACAGTTAATACTATGGAACCGTAATATTACACTATATAACACAGTTAATACTATGGTTGAACTGTAATATTACACTATATAACACAGTTAATACTATGGAACTGTAATATTACACTATATAACACAGTTAATACTATGGAACTGTAATATTACACTATATAACACAGCTAATACTATGGTTGAACTGTAATATTACACTACATAACACAGTTAATACTATGGTTGAACTGTAATATTACACTATTTAACAGTTAATACTATGGAACTGTAATATTACACTATATAACACAGTTAATACTATGGAACTGTAATATTACACTATATAACACAGCTAATACTATGGTTGAACTGTAATATTACACTATATAACACAGTTAATACTATGGTTGAACTGTAATATTACACTATATAACACAGTTAATACTATGGAACTGTAATATTACACTATATAACACAGTTAATACTATGGAACTGTAATATTACACTATATAACACAGTTAATACTATGGAACTGTAATATTACACTATATAACACAGTTAATACTATGGAACTGTAATATTACACTATATAACACAGCTAATACTATGGTTGAACTGTAATATTACACTATATAACACAGTTAATACTATGGTTGAACTGTAATATTACACTATATAACACAGTTAATACTATGGAACTGTAATATTACACTATATAACACAGTTAATACTATGGAACTGTAATATTACACTATATAACACAGTTAATACTATGGTTGAACTGTAATATTACACTATATAACAGTTAATACTATGGTTGAACTGTAATATTACACTATATAACACAGTTAATACTATGGAAACCGTAATATTACACTATATAACACAGTTAATACTATGGTTGAACTGTAATATTACACTATATAACACAGTTAATACTATGGAACCGTAATATTACACTATATAACACAGCTAATACTATGGTTGAACTGTAATATTACACTATATAACACAGTTAATACTATGGTTGAACTGTAATAGTACACTATATAACACAGTTAATACTATGGTTGAACTGTAATATTACACTATATAACACAGTTAATACTATGGAACTGTAATATTACACTATATAACACAGTTAATACTATGGAACTGTAATATTACACTATATAACACAGTTAATACTATGGTTGAACTGTAATATTACACTATATAACACAGTTAATACTATGGAACTGTAATATTACACTATATAACAGTTAATACTATGGTTGAACTGTAATATTACACTATATAACACAGTTAATACTATGGTTGAACTGTAATATTACACTATATAACAGTTAATACTATGGAACTGTAATATTACACTATATAACACAGTTAATACTATGGAACTGTAATATTACACTATATAACACAGTTAATACTATGGTTGAACTGTAATATTACACTATATAACACAGCTAATACTATGGAACTGTAATATTACACTATATAACACAGTTAATACTATGGAACTGTAATATTACACTATATAACACAGTTAATACTATGGAACTGTAATATTACACTATATAACACAGCTAATACTATGGTTGAACTGTAATATTACACTATATAACACAGTTAATACTATGGAACTGTAATATTACACTATATAACAGTTAATACTATGGTTGAACTGTAATATTACACTATATAACACAGTTAATACTATGGAACTGTAATATTACACTATATAACACAGTTAATACTATGGTTGAACTGTAATATTACACTATATAACACAGTTAATACTATGGTTGAACTGTAATATTACACTATATAACACAGTTAATACTATGGAACTGTAATATTACACTATATAACACAGTTAATACTATGGTTGAACTGTAATATTACACTATATAACACAGTTAATACTATGGTTGAACTGTAATATTACACTATATAACACAGTTAATACTATGGAACTGTAATATTACACTATATAACACAGCTAATACTACGGTTGAACTGTAATATTACACTATATAACACAGTTAATACTATGGAACTGTAATATTACACTATATAAATACAGTTAATACTATGGTTGAACTGTAATATTACACTATATAACACAGTTAATACTATGGTTGAACTGTAATATTACACTATATAACACAGTTAATACTATGGAACTGTAATATTACACTATATAACACAGTTAATACTATGGAACTGTAATATTACACTATATAACACAGCTAATACTACGGTTGAACTGTAATATTACACTATATAACACAGTTAATACTATGGTTGAACTGTAATATTACACTATATAACACAGTTAATACTATGGTTGAACTGTAATATTACACTATATAACACAGTTAATACTATGGAACTGTAATATTACACTATATAACACAGCTAATACTACGGTTGAACTGTAATATTACACTATATAACACAGTTAATACTATGGAACTGTAATATTACACTATATAACACAGTTAATACTATGGTTGAACTGTAATATTACACTATATAACACAGTTAATACTATGGTTGAACTGTAATATTACACTATATAACACAGTTAATACTATGGAACTGTAATATTACACTATATAACACAGTTAATACTATGGAACTGTAATATTACACTATATAACACAGCTAATACTACGGTTGAACTGTAATATTACACTATATAACACAGTTAATACTATGGAACTGTAATATTACACTATATAACACAGTTAATACTATGGAACTGTAATATTACACTATATAACACAGTTAATACTATGGAACTGTAATATTACACTATATAACACAGCTAATACTATGTTGAACTGTAATATTACACTATATAACACAGTTAATACTATGGAACTGTAATATTACACTATATAACACAGTTAATACTATGGAACTGTAATATTACACTATATAACACAGTTAATACTATGGAACTGTAATATTACACTATATAACACAGCTAATACTACGTTGAACTGTAATATTACACTATATAACACAGTTAATACTATGGAACTGTAATATTACACTATATAACACAGTTAATACTATGGAACTGTAATATTACACTATATAACACAGTTAATACTATGGTTGAACTGTAATATTACACTATATAACACAGCTAATACTATGGTTGAACTGTAATATTACACTATATAACACAGTTAATACTATGGAACTGTAATATTACACTATATAACACAGTTAATACTATGGAACTGTAATATTACACTATATAACACAGTTAATACTATGGAACTGTAATATTACACTATATAACACAGCTAATACTACGTTGAACTGTAATATTACACTATATAACACAGTTAATACTATGGAACTGTAATATTACACTATATAACACAGTTAATACTATGGAACTGTAATATTACACTATATAACAGTTAATACTATGGAACTGTAATATTACACTATATAACACAGCTAATACTACAGTTGAACTGTAATATTACACTATATAACACAGTTAATACTATGGAACTGTAATATTACACTATATAACACAGTTAATACTATGGTTGAACTGTAATATTACACTATATAACACAGTTAATACTATTATGTAAACTAATATTACACTATATAACACAGTTAATACTATGGAACTGTAATATTACATATATAACAGTTAATACTATGGAACTGTAATATTACACTATATAACACAGTTAATACTATGGAACTGTAATATTACACTATATAACACAGCTTAATACTACGGTTGAACTGTAATATTACACTATATAACACAGTTAATACTATGGAACTGTAATATTACACTATATAACACAGTTAATACTATGGTTGAACTGTAATATTACACTATATAACACAGTTAATACTATGGAACTGTAATATTACACTATATAACACAGTTAATACTATGGTTGAACTGTAATATTACACTATATAACACAGTTAATACTATGGTTGAACTGTAATATTACACTATATAACACAGTTAATACTATGGAACTGTAATATTACACTATATAACACAGTTAATACTATGGAACTGTAATATTACACTATATAACACAGTTAATACTACGGTTGAACTGTAATATTACACTATATAACACAGTTAATACTATGGAACTGTAATATTACACTATATAACAGTTAATACTATGGTTGAACTGTAATATTACACTATATAACACAGTTAATACTATGGTTGAACTGTAATATTACACTATATATAACACAGTTAATACTATGGAACTGTAATATTACACTATATAACACAGTTAATACTATGGTTGAACTGTAATATTACACTATATAACACAGTTAATACTATGGTTGAACTGTAATATTACACTATATGTAATACTATGAACTGTAATATTACACTATATACATAGTTAATACTATGGTTGAACTGTAATATTACACTATATAACACAGTTAATACTATGGAACTGTAATATTACACTATATAACACAGTTAATACTATGGAACTGTAATATTACACTATATAACACAGCTAATACTATGGTTGAACTGTAATATTACACTATATAACACAGTTAATACTATGGTTGAACTGTAATATTACACTATTTAACAGTTAATACTATGGAACTGTAATATTACACTATATAACACAGTTAATACTATGGAACTGTAATATTACACTATATAACACAGTTAATACTATGGTTGAACTGTAATATTACACTATATAACACAGTTAATACTATGGAACTGTAATATTACACTATATAACACAGTTAATACTATGGAACTGTAATATTACACTATATAACACAGTTAATACTATGGAACTGTAATATTACACTATATAACACAGTTAATACTATGGAACTGTAATATTACACTATATAACACAGTTAATACTATGGAACTGTAATATTACACTATATAACACAGCTAATACTATGGAACTGTAATATTACACTATATAACACAGTTAATACTATGGTTGAACTGTAATATTACACTATATAACACAGTTAATACTATGGAACTGTAATATTACACTATATAACACAGTTAATACTATGGAACTGTAATATTACACTATATAACACAGTTAATACTATGGAACTGTAATATTACACTATATAAATACAGTTAATACTATGGTTGAACTGTAATATTACACTATATAACACAGTTAATACTATGGTTGAACTGTAATATTACACTATATAACACAGTTAATACTATGGAACTGTAATATTACACTATATAACACAGTTAATACTATGGAACTGTAATATTACACTATATAACACAGTTAATACTATGGTTGAACTGTAATATTACACTATATAACACAGTTAATACTATGGTTGAACTGTAATATTACACTATATAAATACAGTTAATACTATGGAACTGTAATATTACACTATATAACACAGTTAATACTATGGAACTGTAATATTACACTATATAACACAGCTAATACTATGGTTGAACTGTAATATTACACTATATAACACAGTTAATACTATGGAACTGTAATATTACACTATATAACAGTTAATACTATGGAACTGTAATATTACACTATATAACACAGTTAATACTATGGTTGAACTGTAATATTACACTATATAACACAGTTAATACTATGGAACTGTAATATTACACTATATAACACAGCTAATACTATGGTTGAACTGTAATATTACACTATATAACAGTTAATACTATGGTTGAACTGTAATATTACACTATATAACACAGTTAATACTATGGAACCGTAATATTACACTATATAACACAGTTAATACTATGGTTGAACTGTAATATTACACTATATAACACAGTTAATACTATGGAACTGTAATATTACACTATATAACACAGTTAATACTATGGAACTGTAATATTACACTATATAACACAGTTAATACTATGGAACTGTAATATTACACTATATAACACAGTTAATACTATGGTTGAACTGTAATATTACTATATAACACAGTTAATACTATGGAACTGTAATATTACACTATATAACAGTTAATACTATGGAACTGTAATATTACACTATATAACACAGTTAATACTACAGTTTGAACTGTAATATTACACTATATAACACAGTTAATACTATGGTTGAACTGTAATATTACACTATATAACACAGTTAATACTATGGTTGAACTGTAATATTACACTATATAACACAGTTAATACTATGGTTGAACTGTAATATTACACTATATAACACAGTTAATACTATGGTTGAACTGTAATATTACACTATATAACACAGTTAATACTATGGAACTGTAATATTACACTATATAACACAGTTAATACTATGGAACTGTAATATTACACTATATAACACAGTTAATACTATGGTTGAACTGTAATATTACACTATATAACACAGTTAATACTATGGTTGAACTGTAATATTACACTATATAACACAGTTAATACTATGGAACTGTAATATTACACTATATAACACAGTTAATACTATGGAACTGTAATATTACACTATATAACACAGTTAATACTATGGAACTGTAATATTACACTATATAACACAGTTAATACTATGGTTGAACTGTAATATTACACTATATAACACAGTTAATACTATGGTTGAACTGTAATATTACACTATATAACACAGTTAATACTATGGAACTGTAATATTACACTATATAACAGTTAATACTATGGAACTGTAATATTACACTATATAACACAGTTAATACTATGGTTGAACTGTAATATTACACTATATAACACAGTTAATACTATGGAACTGTAATATTACACTATATAACACAGTTAATACTATGGAACTGTAATATTACACTATATAACACAGTTAATACTATGGTTGAACTGTAATATTACACTATATAACACAGTTAATACTATGGTTGAACTGTAATATTACACTATATAACACAGTTAATACTATGGAACTGTAATATTACACTATATAACACAGTTAATACTATGGAACTGTAATATTACACTATATAACACAGTTAATACTATGGAACTGTAATATTACACTATATAACACAGTTAATACTATGGTTGAACTGTAATATTACACTATATAACACAGTTAATACTATGGAACTGTAATATTACACTATATAACACAGTTAATACTATGGTTGAACTGTAATATTACACTATATAACACAGTTAATACTATGGAACTGTAATATTACACTATATAACACAGTTAATACTATGGAACTGTAATATTACACTATATAACACAGTTAATACTATGGAACTGTAATATTACACTATATAACACAGTTAATACTATGGAACTGTAATATTACACTATATAACACAGTTAATACTATGGAACTGTAATATTACACTATATAACACAGTTAATACTATGGTTGAACTGTAATATTACACTATATAACACAGTTAATACTATGGAACTGTAATATTACACTATATAACACAGTTAATACTATGGAACTGTAATATTACACTATATAACACAGTTAATACTATGGAACTGTAATATTACACTATATAACACAGTTAATACTATGGTTGAACTGTAATATTACACTATATAACACAGTTAATACTATGGTTGAACTGTAATATTACACTATATAACACAGTTAATACTATGGAACTGTAATATTACACTATATAACACAGTTAATACTATGGAACTGTAATATTACACTATATAACACAGTTAATACTATGGAACTGTAATATTACACTATATAACACAGTTAATACTATGGAACTGTAATATTACACTATATAACACAGTTAATACTATGGTTGAACTGTAATATTACACTATATAACACAGTTAATACTATGGAACTGTAATATTACACTATATAACACAGTTAATACTATGGTTGAACTGTAATATTACACTATATAACACAGTTAATACTATGGTTGAACTGTAATATTACACTATATAACACAGTTAATACTATGGAACTGTAATATTACACTATATAACACAGTTAATACTATGGAACTGTAATATTACACTATATAACACAGTTAATACTATGGTTGAACTGTAATATTACACTATATAACACAGTTAATACTATGGAACTGTAATATTACACTATATAACACAGTTAATACTATGGAACTGTAATATTACACTATATAACACAGTTAATACTATGGTTGAACTGTAATATTACACTATATAACACAGTTAATACTATGGTTGAACTGTAATATTACACTATATAACACAGTTAATACTATGGAACTGTAATATTACACTATATAACACAGTTAATACTATGGTTGAACTGTAATATTACACTATATAACACAGTTAATACTATGGTTGAACTGTAATATTACACTATATAACACAGTTAATACTATGGAACTGTAATATTACACTATATAACACAGTTAATACTATGGTTGAACTGTAATATTACACTATATAACACAGTTAATACTATGTTGAACTGTAATATTACACTATATAACACAGTTAATACTATGGAACTGTAATATTACACTATATAACACAGTTAATACTATGGAACTGTAATATTACACTATATAACACAGTTAATACTATGGAAACTGTAATATTACACTATATAACACAGTTAATACTATGGAACTGTAATATTACACTATATAACACAGTTAATACTATGGTTGAACTGTAATATTACACTATATAACACAGTTAATACTATGGAACTGTAATATTACACTATATAACACAGTTAATACTATGGAACTGTAATATTACACTATATAACACAGTTAATACTATGGAACTGTAATATTACACTATATAACACAGTTAATACTATGGTTGAACTGTAATATTACACTATATAACACAGTTAATACTATGGTTGAACTGTAATATTACACTATATAACACAGTTAATACTATGGAACTGTAATATTACACTATATAACACAGTTAATACTATGGAACTGTAATATTACACTATATAACACAGTTAATACTATGGTTGAACTGTAATATTACACTATATAACACAGTTAATACTATGGAACTGTAATATTACACTATATAACACAGTTAATACTATGGAACTGTAATATTACACTATATAACACAGTTAATACTATGGAACTGTAATATTACACTATATAACACAGTTAATACTATGGTTGAACTGTAATATTACACTATATAACACAGTTAATACTATGGTTGAACTGTAATATTACACTATATAACACAGTTAATACTATGGAACTGTAATATTACACTATATAACACAGTTAATACTATGGAACTGTAATATTACACTATATAACACAGTTAATACTATGGTTGAACTGTAATATTACACTATATAACACAGTTAATACTATGGTTGAACTGTAATATTACACTATATAACACAGTTAATACTATGGAACTGTAATATTACACTATATAACACAGTTAATACTATGGAACTGTAATATTACACTATATAACACAGTTAACTACTATAGAATGACTATATTACACTATATGTTACACAGTTAATACTATGGAACTGTAATATTACACTATATAATACAGTTAATACTATGGTTATCACGTTAATATATAACTAATATTACACTATAGTTAATACTATGGAACTGTAATATTACACTATATAACAGTTAATACTATGGAACTGTAATATTACACTATATAACAGTTAATACTATGGTTGAACTGTAATATTACACTATATAACACAGTTAATACTATGGAACTGTAATATTACACTATATAACACAGTTAATACTATGGAACTGTAATATTACACTATATAAATACAGTTAATACTATGGTTGAACTGTAATATTACACTATATAACACAGTTAATACTATGGTTGAACTGTAATATTACACTATATAACACAGTTAATACTATGGAACTGTAATATTACACTATATAACACAGTTAATACTATGGAACTGTAATATTACACTATATAACACAGTTAATACTATGGAACTGTAATATTACACTATATAACACAGCTAATACTATGGTTGAACTGTAATATTACACTATATAACACAGTTAATACTATGGAACTGTAATATTACACTATATAACACAGTTAATACTATGGTTGAACTGTAATATTACACTATATAACACAGTTAATACTATGGAACTGTAATATTACACTATATAACACAGTTAATACTATGGAACTGTAATATTACACTATATAACACAGTTAATACTATGGAACTGTAATATTACACTATATAACACAGCTAATACTATGGTTGAACTGTAATATTACACTATATAACACAGTTAATACTATGGTTGAACTGTAATATTACACTATATAACACAGTTAATACTATGGAACTGTAATATTACACTATATAACACAGTTAATACTATGGAACTGTAATATTACACTATATAACACAGTTAATACTATGGTTGAACTGTAATATTACACTATATAACACAGTTAATACTATGGTTGAACTGTAATATTACACTATATAATACAGTTAATACTATGGAACTGTAATATTACACTATATAACACAGTTAATACTATGGAACTGTAATATTACACTATATAACACAGTTAATACTATGGAACTGTAATATTACACTATATAACACAGTTAATACTATGGAACTGTAATATTACACTATATAACACAGCTAATACTATGGTTGAACTGTAATATTACACTATATAACACAGTTAATACTATGGAACTGTAATATTACACTATATAACACAGTTAATACTATGGAACTGTAATATTACACTATATAACACAGTTAATACTATGGTTGAACTGTAATATTACACTATATAACACAGTTAATACTATGGAACTGTAATATTACACTATATAACACAGCTAATACTATGGTTGAACTGTAATATTACACTATATAACACAGTTAATACTATGGTTGAACTGTAATATTACACTATATAACACAGTTAATACTATGGAACTGTAATATTACACTATATAACACAGCTAATACTTACACTAATATTACACTATATAACAGTTAATACTATGGTTGAACTGTAATATTACACTATATAACACAGTTAATACTATGGAACTGTAATATTACACTATATAACACAGTTAATACTATGGTTGAACTGTAATATTACACTATATAACACAGTTAATACTATGGAACTGTAATATTACACTATATAACACAGTTAATACTATGGAACTGTAATATTACACTATATAACACAGTTAATACTATGGAACTGTAATATTACACTATATAACACAGTTAATACTATGGTTGAACTGTAATATTACACTATATAACACAGTTAATACTATGGAACTGTAATATTACACTATATAACAGTTAATACTATGGAACTGTAATATTACACTATATAACACAGTTAATACTACGGTTGAACTGTAATATTACACTATATAACACAGTTAATACTATGGTTGAACTGTAATATTACACTATATAACACAGTTAATACTATGGAACTGTAATATTACACTATATAACAGTTAATACTATGGAACTGTAATATTACACTATATAACACAGTTAATACTATGGTTGAACTGTAATATTACACTATATAACACAGTTAATACTATGGAACTGTAATATTACACTATATAACACAGTTAATACTATGGAACTGTAATATTACACTATATAACACAGTTAATACTATGGTTGAACTGTAATATTACACTATATAACAGTTAATACTATGGTTGAACTGTAATATTACACTATATAACACAGTTAATACTATGGAACTGTAATATTACACTATATAACACAGTTAATACTATGGAACTGTAATATTACACTATATAACACAGTTAATACTATGGAACTGTAATATTACACTATATAACACAGTTAATACTATGGTTGAACTGTAATATTACACTATATAACACAGTTAATACTATGGTTGAACTGTAATATTACACTATATAACACAGTTAATACTATGGAACTGTAATATTACACTATATAACAGTTAATACTATGGAACTGTAATATTACACTATATAACACAGTTAATACTATGGTTGAACTGTAATATTACACTATATAACACAGTTAATACTATGGAACTGTAATATTACACTATATAACACAGTTAATACTATGGAACTGTAATATTACACTATATAACACAGTTAATACTATGGTTGAACTGTAATATTACACTATATAACAGTTAATACTATGGTTGAACTGTAATATTACACTATATAACACAGTTAATACTATGGAACTGTAATATTACACTATATAACACAGTTAATACTATGGAACTGTAATATTACACTATATAACACAGTTAATACTATGGAACTGTAATATTACACTATATAACACAGCTAATACTATGGTTGAACTGTAATATTACACTATATAACACAGTTAATACTATGGAACCGTAATATTACACTATATAACACAGTTAATACTATGGAACTGTAATATTACACTATATAACACAGCTAATACTATGGTTGAACTGTAATATTACACTATATAACACAGTTAATACTATGGAACTGTAATATTACACTATATAACACAGTTAATACTATGGTTGAACTGTAATATTACACTATATAACACAGTTAATACTATGGAACTGTAATATTACACTATATAACACAGTTAATACTATGGAACTGTAATATTACACTATATAACACAGTTAATACTATGGTTGAACTGTAATATTACACTATATAACACAGTTAATACTATGGAACTGTAATATTACACTATATAACACAGTTAATACTATGGTTGAACTGTAATATTACACTATATAACACAGTTAATACTATGGAACTGTAATATTACACTATATAACACAGTTAATACTATGGAACTGTAATATTACACTATATAACACAGTTAATACTATGGTTGAACTGTAATATTACACTATATAACACAGTTAATACTATGGAACTGTAATATTACACTATATAACACAGTTAATACTATGGTTGAACTGTAATATTACACTATATAAGAGAGAGAGAGAGAGAGAGAGAGAGAGAGAGACACACAGACAGACAGACAGACAGAGAGACAGAGAGACAGAGAGAGAGAGAGAGAGAGAGAGAGAGAGAGAGAGAGAGAGAGAGAGAGAGAGAGAGAGAGAGAGAGAGCAGCCCTATAGGCCCCAACTTGATGCCTTCTCCCTAGCCAGAAGCCCAGCAGCCTGTAGTTTGATGAAGACCAGAGCAGTGTGTTAGCTCTCTGGCATGACTCCATTCTCTCCACTGGGAGTAGAGGCTGATATGATAAAACCAATTAGTGTATCTCTGTTTTCCTCCCTGGCTTTCTAAACATGACATTAGGGAGTAGAAATACCATGGGCCTATTGCCTAATATATTCTGCCTTGGGAAAAACATGACTTACAACCTACATCATCATCATCATCATCATCATCATCAAATATCCTCTCTCTCTTCCTCCCTTCCCCTCATCCTACTCCCTCCTCCTCCTCATCATACAGGCCTTGAGGTCTCAGTATAAGTCTGTGTTATCAATGTGTTTTTTTGAAGATCCCAGAGCTCTGACACACAGACTCACTCAGTGTGCAGGTAGGCCAGCCCCCGTGTGACAGAGTGTGTGAAGGTGACTCCTACCTCCTCTCAGCAGCTCAGTGTGCAGGTAGGCCAGCCCCCGTGTGACAGAGTGTGTGAAGGTGACTCCTACCTCCTCTCAGCAGCTCAGTGTGCAGGTAGGCCAGCCCCCGTGTGACAGAGTGTGTGAAGGTGACTCCTACCTCCTCTCAGCAGCTCAGTGTGCAGGTAGGCCAGCCCCCGTGTGACAGAGTGTGTGAAGGTGACTCCTACCTCCTCTCAGCAGCTCAGTGTGCAGGTAGGCCAGCCCCCGTGTGACAGAGTGTGTGAGGCGACAACAGCTGACCCAGTCTCCTGTCTGCAGACTCAGGTACTGACACAGAGAACCCTGGAGAGGAGAAGAACAGCATGACTTCACTGTTTCATCGTAGACAAACATACAGATACAGGTTGGAGAGGTAGGTTGTCAGCTCACTTCCAACCAGAGTTAAAGCAGAGGAGGATGAGGAATAAGATAATGAGAAGAAAGAAGTGGAAAAAGACTATTTCAGCCACACCCGTTGCTGACAGGTGTATAAAATCGAGCACACTGCCATGCAATCTCCATAGACAAACATTGTCAGTAGAATGGCCCGTACTGAAGAGCTCAGTGACTTTCAACGTGGCGCCGTCATAGGATGCCACCTTTTCAACAAGTCAGTTCGTTAAATTTCTGCCCTGCTAGAACTGCCCCGGTTAACTGTACATGCTGTTATTGTGAAGTGGAAATGTCTAGGAGCAACAACGGCTCAGCCGCGAAGTGGTTGGCCAGTGGATGAAGTTTATGAATGCCTGGTTGGGCTGTGGGACAGTGGATGAAGTTTATGAATGCCTGGTTGGGCTGTGGGACAGTGGATGAAGTTTATAAATGCCTGGCTGGGCTGCGGGACAGTGGATGAAGTTTATAAATGCCTGGCTGGGCTGCGGGACAGTGGATGCGTCTTGATAATTCGAATAGAACTGTTAACCGGCATTACACAGGGATTGTGGTGAATAACTCCCTGGTATCAACCAATGACAATCCATGATCCAAACAACAGGTCTTATAACAGTATAGAATAGTGGTGAAAGATAGATAGGCTGTGACAAAGGACAGGAGACTGGATTTGAACATATGCTGACACCAGAGGCTGTGGCATTACCCCTAAGCCAGCCAGGCCAGTGGGTAGAGTACTCACATGAGGGTAATATTCCAGCCAGGCCAGCGGGTACAGTACTCACATGAGGGTAATATTCCAGCCAGGCCAGTGGGAACAGTACTCACATGAGGGTAATATTCCAGCCAGGCCAGCGGGTACAGTACTCACATGAGGGTAATATTCCAGCCAGGCCAGTGGGTACAGTACTCACATGAGGGTAATATTCCAGCCAGGCCAGCGGGTACAGTACTCACATGAGGGTAATATTCCAGCTAGGCCAGTGGGTACAGTACTCACATGAGGGTAATATTCCAGCCAGGCCAGTGGGTAGAGTACTCACATGAGGGTAATATTCCAGCCAGGCCAGTGGGAACAGTACTCACATGAGGGTAATATTCCAGCCAGGCCAGCGGGTACAGTACTCACATGAGGGTAATATTCCAGCCAGGCCAGTGGGTACAGTACTCACATGAGGGTAATATTCCAGCCAGGCCAGCGGGTACAGTACTCACATGAGGGTAATATTCCAGCTAGGCCAGTGGGTACAGTACTCACATGAGGGTAATATTCCAGCCAGGCCAGTGGGTAGAGTACTCACATGAGGGTAATATTCCAGCCAGGCCAGTGGGAACAGTACTCACATGAGGGTAATATTCCAGCCAGGCCAGCGGGTACAGTACTCACATGAGGGTAATATTCCAGCCAGGCCAGCGGGTACAGTACTCACATGAGGGTAATATTCCAGCTAGGCCAGTGGGTACAGTACTCACATGAGGGTAATATTCCAGCCAGGCCAGTGGGTAGAGTACTCACATGAGGGTAATATTCCAGCCAGGCCAGTGGGAACAGTACTCACATGAGGGTAATATTCCAGCCAGGCCAGCGGGTACAGTACTCACATGAGGGTAATATTCCAGCCAGGCCAGTGGGTACAGTACTCACATGAGGGTAATATTCCAGCCAGGCCAGCGGGTACAGTACTCACATGAGGGTAATATTCCAGCTAGGCCAGTGGGTACAGTACTCACATGAGGGTAATATTCCAGCCAGGCCAGTGGGTAGAGTACTCACATGAGGGTAATATTCCAGCCAGGCCAGTGGGAACAGTACTCACATGAGGGTAATATTCCAGCCAGGCCAGCGGGTACAGTACTCACATGAGGGTAATATTCCAGCCAGGCCAGTGGGTACAGTACTCACATGAGGGTAATATTCCAGCCAGGCCAGCGGGTACAGTACTCACATGAGGGTAATATTCCAGCCAGGCCAGTGGGTACAGTACTCACATGAGGGTAATATTCCAGCCAGGCCAGTGGGTAGAGTACTCACATGAGGGTAATATTCCAGCCAGGCCAGTGGGTACAGTACTCACATGAGGGTAATATTCCAGCCAGGCCAGTGGGTAGAGTACTCACATGAGGGTAATATTCCAGCCAGGCCAGTGGGTAGAGTACTCACATGAGGGTAATATTCCAGCCAGGCCAGTGGGAACAGTACTCACATGAGGGTAATATTCCAGCCAGGCCAGTGGGTACAGTACTCACATGAGGGTAATATTCCAGCCAGGCCAGTGGGTACAGTACTCACATGAGGGTAATATTCCAGCCAGGCCAGTGGGTAGAGTACTCACATGAGGGTAATATTCCAGCCAGGCCAGTGGGTAGAGTACTCACATGAGGGTAATATTCCAGCCAGGCCAGTGGGAACAGTACTCACATGAGGGTAATATTCCAGCCAGGCCAGTGGGTACAGTACTCACATGAGGGTAATATTCCAGCCAGGCCAGCGGGTACAGTACTCACATGAGGGTAATATTCCAGCCAGGCCAGTGGGTAGAGTACTCACATGAGGGTAATATTCCAGCCAGGCCAGTGGGTAGAGTACTCACATGAGGGTAATATTCCATGACCAGTAGGCACTCCACGCGTCCGTCGGCTGTGAGTCTCTCGTCTCCGACGATGAACCGTGCGATATTATCATGCTCCAGCAGGGGGACACGGTAGATGGCTCGCTCGTTAACAAAGTTCTGGCGGTTCTGGTAGGTGAACACCTTGACCGCCACGGGACGCTCGTCTAAAGAACCTTTATACACTGAGCCATACCGCCCACGACCAATCAACTGGGAGGGAGAAAGAGACAGAGAGAGAGAGAGAGAGAGAGAGAGAGAGAGAGAGAGAGAGAGAGAGAGAGAGAGAGGCCCTCCATTATAAGCTATTAAGGTGGTAACAGTAACATGTTAAGGGACCATCCATTATAAGCTATTAAGGTCAACTCAACTCCACGTTCAGCACAACACCAGTGTCTACATACTGTATGTGAAAACTGCACATTTCTACTTTTTTTGTAGGAAAATAAGTATCAAGTTAAAAAGTAAAAAAAAAACATTGTCAAACACTATGAGATTTGCGGTGTCGTGGGGAGCAAGAAAACTGGCTAGAAAAAAACGACCCTCCCTCTGGCTAGAAAACAACGACCCTCCCTCTGGCTAGAAAAAAACGACCCTCCCTCTGGCTAGAAAAAAACGACCCTCCCTCTGGCTAGAAAAAACGACCCTCCCTCTGGCTAGAAAAACGACCTCCCTCTGGCTAGAAAACGACCCTCCCTCTGGCTAGAAAACGACCCTCCCTCTGGCTAGAAAAAAACAACCCTCCCTCTGGCTAGAAAAAACGACCCTCCCTCTGGCTAGAAAAAAACAACCCTCCCTCTGGCTAGAAAAAACGACCCTCCCTCTGGCTAGAAAAAAACGACCCTCCCTCTGGCTAGAAAGAAACGACCCTCCATCTGGCTAGAAAAAAACAACCCTCCATCTGGCTAGAAACGACCCTCCATCGGGCTAGAAAGAAACGACCCTTCCTCTGGCTAGAAAGAAACGACCCTCCATCTGGCTAGAAAAGACCCTCCCTCTGGCTAGAAACGACCCTCCATCTGGCTATAAACGACCCTCCCTCTGGCTATAAACGACCCTTCCTCTGGCTAGAAACGACCCTCCATCTGGCTAGAAACGACCCTCCATCTGGCTAGAAACGACCCTCCCTCTGGCTAGAAACGACCCTTCCTCTGGCTAGAAACGACCCTCCATCTGGCTAGAAACGACCCTCCATCTGGCTATAAACGACCCTCCATCTGGCTAGAAACGACCCTCCCTCTGGCTAGAAACGACCCTCCCTCTGGCTAGAAACGACCCTCCATCTGGCTAGAAACGACCCTCCCTCTGGCTAGAAACGACCCTTCCTCTGGCTAGAAACGACCCTCCATCTGGCTAGAAACGACCCTCCATCTGGCTATAAACGACCCTCCATCTGGCTAGAAACGACCCTCCCTCTGGCTAGAAACGACCCTCCCTCTGGCTAGAAACGACCCTCCATCTGGCTAGAAAGCACATTTTTTCTTCTCTTTTAACCACAGTTCATAGAAACATGTTTTCACATATGTAGACACTGGTATGGCGCTGGAGAGAATGAATATGAGGTTGAAAAGTGGTGGATTTGTCCTTTAAGGCTGTCCAGGTGGAGACTGGGGTTCTGAGGCTGCAGCCTCCATCATGTCAAAATAACCCTAACCGCTATAGTAACAGCAGCCCTGAGTACTACAACACCACTACTCACCTCTAGTAGTTTAAGGCTGTCCAGGTCGACGCTGGGTTCTGAGGCTGCTGCCTCCATCATGTCCATGTTGTGTAGTCCCTGTTTCCTGTCTCCACTCAGCATGCGGAAACCGAAGAACAGCGCCACGATCAGCACCGCTACTATGGAGACAGACGCCAGGGCGATCACGATGGTCTCCTCACGGTACAGCGGCCGCGGGTCTGGGGATGATGACATCACAGTGTCAGAGGTCAAGGGTCAGAGGATGACATCATCACACAGCAGGGGTCAGAGGTTAGGGGTCAGAGTTGGTTAGGGGCAGGTATAGAGATCCTACACCCTAAAACATAGCTTCTATGCTGTATATAACTTCTATGGGGACAAGGGCCTGGTCACATTTCCATTTGAAGATCATAGCACCATTCAGAGTTAAACATAGCTTGGTCTCTAGACTTTAAAAGGTAAATGTTTCTCCTATCATGGGAAAATCAAAAGAAATCAGCCAAGACCTCAGAAAAACAAATGTAGACCTCCACAAGTCTGGTTCATCCTTGGGAGCAATTTCCAAACGCCTGAAGGTACCACGTTCATCTTTACAAACAATAGTACGCAAGTATAAACACCATGGGACCATGCAGCCGTCATACCGCTCAGGAAGGAGACGCGTTCTGTCTCCTAGAGATGAATGTACATTGGTGCAAAAAGTGCAAATCAATCCCAGAACAACAGCAAAGGACCTTGTGAAGATGCTGGAGGAAACAGGAACAAAAGTATCTATACCCACAGTAAAACGAGTCCTATATCGACATAACCTGAAAGGCCGCTCAGCAAGGAAGAAGCCACTGCTCCAAAACCGCCATAAAAAAAGGGTTAGGGTTAGGCATGCTCTTTCTTTAAAAGTAATTTTCTCACCATCTTAAATAAGCATACTACATAACACTACATAATGACCATCGTTATGTTTGGAGGAAAAAGGGGGAGGCTTGCAAGCCGAAAAACACCATCCCAAACGTGAAGCACGGGGGTGGCAGCATCATGTTGTGGGGGTGCTTTGCTGCAGGAGGGACTGGTGCACTTCACAAAATAGATGGCATCACGAGGAAGGAAAATTATGTGGATATATTGAAGCAACATCTCAAGACATCAGTCAGGAAGTTAAAGCTTGGTCGCAAATGGGTCTTCCAAATGGACAATGACCACAAGCATACTTCCAAAGTTGTGGCAAAATGGCTTAAGGACAACAAAGTCAAGGTATTGGAGTGGCCATCACAAAGCTCTGACATCAATCTCATAGAAAATCTGTGGTCAGAGCTGAAAAAGCGTGTGCGAACAAGGAGGCCTACAAACCTGACTCAGTTAAACCAGCTCTGTCGGGAGGAATGGGCCAAAATTCACCCAACTTATTGTGGAAGGCTACCCGAAACGTTTGACCCAAGTTAAACAATTTAAAGGCAATGCTACCAAATACTAATTGAGCATATGTAAACTTCAGACCCACTGGGAATGTGATGAAAGAAATAAAAGCTGAAAAAAAAAATCACTAGGCTACCTGCTCTAACCACTAGGCTACCTGCTCTAACCACTAGGCTACCTGCTCTAACCACTAAGCTACCTGCTCTAACCACTAGGCTACCTGCTCTAACTACTAGGCTACCTGCTCTGACCACTAGGCTACCTGCTCTAACTACTAGGCTACCTGCTCTAACCACTAAGCTACCTGCTCTAACCACTAGGCTACCTGCTCTAACTACCAGGCTACCTGCTCTGACCACTCAGGCTACCTGCTCCAACTACCAGGCTACCTGCTCCAACCACCAGGCTGCCTGCTCCAACCACCAGGCTACCTGCTCTAACCACTCAAGCCACCAGCCCCAACCACCAGGCTACCTGCTCCAACCACCAGGCTACCTGCCTCAACCACCAGGCTACCAGCCTCTAACCACTAAGCTGCCTGCTCTAACCACTAGGCTACCTGCTCTAACCACTAAGCTACCTGCTCTAACCACTAGGTTACCTGCTCTAACCACTAGGCTGCCTGCTCTAACTACCAGGCTACCTGCTCCAACCACCAGGCTACCTGCTCTAACCACCAGGCTACCTGTCGCCCCCTCTAACCACAAGGCTACCTGCCCTAACCACCAGGCTACCTGCTCTAACCACTCAGGCTACCTGCACCAACCACCAGGTTACCTGCTCCAACCACTCAGGCTACCCGTCGCCCTCTCCAACCACCAGGCCACCTGCCCTCTAACCACCAGGCTACCTGCTCTAACCACCAGGGTGCCTAATCCAACCACTCTGGCTACCTGCTCTAATCACCAGGCTACCTTCTCAACCACCAGGCTACCTGCTCCAACCACCAGGCTACCTGCTCCAACCACCAGGCTACCTGCTCTAAGCACCAGGCTACCTGCTCCTAACCACCAGGCTACCTGCTCCAACCACCAGGCTACCCTGCTCCAACCACTCAGGATACCTGCTCTAACCACCAGGCTACCTGCTCCAACCACTAAGCTACCTGCTCTAACCACTAAGCCACCTGCTCTAACCACTAGGCTACTTGCTCTAACCACTAGGCTACCTGCTCTAACCATTAAGCTACCTGCTCTAACCACTTGGCTACCTGCTCTAACCACTAAGCTACCTGCTCTAACCACTAGGCTACCTGCTCTAACCACTAGGCTACCTGCTCTAACCACTAAGCTACCTGCTCTAACCATTAAGCTACCTGCTCTAACCACTTGGCTACCTGCTCTAACCACTAAGCTACTTGCTCTAACCACTAAGCTACCTGCTTTAACCACTAGGCTACCTGCTCTAACCACTTGGCTACCTGCTCTAACCACTAGGCTACCTGCTCTAACTACTAGGCTGCCTGCTCTAACCACTAGGACACCTGCTCTAACCACTAGGCTACCTGCCGCCCCCCTAACCACTAGGCTACCTGCTCTAACCACTAAGCTACCTGCTCTAACCACTAGGCTACCTGCTCTAAACACTAGACTACCTGCTCTAACCACTCTGGCTACCTGCTCCAACCACTCAGGCTACCTGTCGCCTCTCCAACCACCAGGCTACCTGCCTCCAACCACCAGGCTACCTGCTCCAACCACTAGGCTACCTGCTCTAACTACTAGGCTGCCTAATCTAACCACTAGGCTACCTTCTCTAACCACTACGCTACCTGCTCTAACCACTAGGCTACCTGCTCTAACCACTAGGCTACCCTGCTCCAACCACCAGGCTACCTGCTCTAACCACTCAGGCTACCTGCTCTAACCACCAGGCCACCCTGCTCCAACCACCAGGATACCTGCTCTAACCACTCAGGCTACCTGCCACCCCTCTAACCACTAGGCTACCTGCCTCTAACCACTAGGCTACCTGCTCTAACTACTAGGCTACCTGCTCTAACCACTAGGCTGCCTAATCTAACCACTAGGCTACCTGCTCTAACCACTAAGCTACCTGCCACCCCTCTAACCACTAAGCTACCTGCTCTAACCACTAGGCTACCTGCTCTAACCACATAGCTACCTGCCTCTAACCACTAGGATACCTGCTCTAACCACTAAGCTACCTGCCACCCCTCTAACCACTAGGCTACCTGCTCTAACCACTAGGCTACCTGCTCTAACCACTAGGCTACCTGCTCTAACCACTAGGCTGTCTAATCTAACCACTAGGCTACCTGTTCTAACCACTAGGCTACCTGCTCTAACCACTAGGCTACCCTGCTCTAACTACTAGGCTACCTGCTCTAACCACTAGGCTACCTGCTCTAACCACTAGGCTAACTGCCGCCCCTCCAACCACTAGGCTACCTGCTCTAACCACTAGGCTACCTGCTCTAACCACTAGGCTACCTGCTCTAACCAATTGGCTACCTGCCGCCCCCTCTAACCACTAAGCTACCTGCTCTAACCACTAGGCTACTTGCTCTAACCACTAAGCTACCTGCTCTAACCACTAGGCTACCTGCTCTAACCACCAGGCTACCTGCTCTAACCACCAGGCTACCTGCTCTAACCACCAGGCTACCTGCTCTAACTACCAGGATGCCTGCTCTAACCACTCAGGATACCTGCTCTAACCACTCAGGCTACCCGTCGCCTCTCCAACCACCAGGCTACCTGCCTCAACCACCAGGCTACCTGCTCTAACTACTAAGCTACCTGCTCAACCACTCAGGCCACCTGCTCCAACCACCAGGCTACCTGCTCTAACTACCAGGCTGCCTAATCTAACCACCAGGCTACCTGCTCCAACCACCACGCCACCTGCTCCAACCACCAGGCTACCTGCTCTAACCACCAGGCTACCCTGCTCCTAACCACCAGGCTACCTGCTCCAACCACCAGGCCACCTGCTGCCCTCTAACCACCAGGCTACCTGCCTTTAACAACCAGGCTACCTGCTCTAACCACTAGGCTACCTGCTCTAACTACTAGGCTACCTGCTCTAACCACTAGGCTGCCTAATCTAACCACTAGGCTACCTGCTCTAACCACTAAGCTACCTGCCACCCCTCTAACCACTAAGCTACCTGCTCTAACCACTAGGCTACCTGCTCTAACCACTAAGCTACCTGCCGCTAACCACTAGGATACCTGCTCTAACCACTAAGCTACCTGCCACCCCTCTAACCACTAGGCTACCTGCTCTAACCACTAGGCTACCTTCTATAACCACTAGGCTACCTGCTCTAACCACTAGGCTGCCTAATCTAACCACTAGGCTACCTGCTCTAACCACTAGGCTACCTGCTCTAACCACTAGGCTACCCTGCTCTAACCTTTTAGGCTACCTGCTCTAACCACTTGGCTACCTGCTCTAACCACTAAGCTACCTGCCACCCCTCTAACCACTAGGCTACCTGCTCTAACCACTAGGCTACCTGCTCTAACTACTAGGCTGCCTAATCTAACCACTAGGCTACCTGCTCTAACCACTACGCTACCTGCTCTAACCACTAGGCTACTTGCTCTAACCACCAGGCTACCCTGCTCTAACCACTAGGCTACCTGCTCTAACCACTAGGCTACCTGCCGCCCCTCTAACCACTAGGCTACCTGCCTCTAACAACTAGGCTACCTGCTCTAACCACTAGGCTACCTGCTCTAACTACTAGGCTACCTGCTCTAACCACTAGGCTGCCTAATCTAACCACTAGGCTACCTGCTCTAACCACTAAGCTACCTGCCACCCCTCTAACCACTAAGCTACCTGCTCTAACCACTAGGCTACCTGCTCTAACCACTAAGCTACCTGCCTCTAACCACTAGGATACCTGCTCTAACCACTAGTCTACCTGCTCTAACCACTAGGCTACCTTCTCTAACCACTAGGCTACCTGCTCTAACCACTAGGCTGCCTAATCTAACCACTAGGCTACCTGCTCTAACCACTAGGCTACCCTGCTCTAACCACTAGGCTACCTGCTCTAACCACTAGGCTAACTGCCGCCCCTCTAACCACTAGGCTACCTGCTCTAACCACTAGGCTACCTGCTCTAACCACTAGGCTACCTGCTCTAACCAATTGGCTACCTGCCGCCCCTCTAACCACTAAGCTACCTGCTTTAACCACTAAGCTACCTGCTCTAACCACTAAGCTACCTGCTCTAACCACTAGGCTACCTGCTCTAACCACTAGGCTACCTGCTCTAACCACTAGGCTACCTGCTCTAACCACAAGGCAACCTGCCTCTAACCACTAGGCTACATGCTCTAACCACAAGGCAACCTGCCTCTAACCACTAGGCTACATGTTCTAACCAGCAGGCTACCTGCCGCTTTACCACCAGCCATAGATATACAACCTTATCCCTATTGTATTTCTACCCCTCCACCCTTCCATAACACAGCACACTACCCCTCTACCCTTCCATAACGATAGGGTAAAGGTTACAGTTTCTCACTTTGGATCAATAAATATGTGATTTGAGCTTCAGCAGTGCGTCAGTCCACCTATCAGATCTAATTAAGGCAGGCAAGGAGAGAGGCAGTGAGGGAGAAAGCCTCTACAGTAGTAACTGATCTGGCTCCTGCTTTCCCTGTCTCCCTATCTCCGCTACAGCCCTGTTACTGTTGACATGTTCTGGAGCCAGGGGCATTCTGGATGTCTTCTGGGCTCCCCTTCCCCCTGCTCCCTTTCATCATCTCATCCATTATACGCTCTTTCCTTCCTTCCTCATTCTTCTGTATTACTTCCCTCTCCTCTCTATCCATCTCCCTCTCCTCTCTATCCATCTCCCTCTCCTCTCTATCCATCTCCCTCTCCTCTCTATCCATCTCCCTCTACTCTCTATCCATCTCCCTCTCTTCTCTATCCATCTCCCTCTCCTCTCTATCCATCTCCCTCTACTCTCTATCCATCTCCCTCTCCTCTCTATCCATCTCCCTCTCCTCTCTATCCATCTCCCTCTCCTCTCTATCCATCTCCCTCTACTCTCTATCCATCTCCCTCTACTCTCTATCCATCTCCCTCTCCTCTCTATCCATCTCCCTCTCCTCTCTATCCATCTCCCTCTCCTCTCTATCCATCTCCCTCTACTCTCTATCCATCTCCCTCTCCTCTCTATCCATCTCCCTCTCCTCTCTATCCATCTCCCTCTCCTCTCTATCCATCTCCCTCTCCTCTCTATCCATCTCCCTCTCCTCTCTATCCATCTCCTCTCCTCTCTATCCATCTCCCTCTACTCTCTATCCATCTCCCTCTCCTCTCTATCCATCTCCCTCTCCTCTCTATCCATCTCCCTCTACTCTCTATCCATCTCCCTCTCCTCTCTATCCATCTCCCTCTCCTCTCTATCCATCTCCCTCTCCTCTCTATCCATCTCCCTCTCCTCTCTATCCATCTCCCTCTCCTCTCTATCCATCTCCCTCTACTCTCTATCCATCTCCCTCTCCTCTCTATCCATCTCCCTCTCCTCTCTATCCATCTCCCTCTACTCTCTATCCATCTCCTCTCCTCTCTATCCATCTCCTCTACTCTCTATCCATCTCCCTCTCCTCTCTATCCATCTCCTCTACTCTCTATCCATCTCCCTCTCCTCTCTATCCATCTCCTCTCCTCTCTATCATCTCCTCTCCTCTCTATCCATCTCCTCTCCTCTCTATCCATCTCCCTCTCCTCTCTATCCATCTCCCTCTCCTCTCTATCCATCTCCTCTCCTCTCTATCCATCTCCTCTCCTCTCTATCCATCTCCCTCTCCTCTCTATCCATCTCCCTCTCCTCTCTATCCATCTCCCTCTCCCCTCTATCCATCTCCCTCTCCTCTCTATCCATCTCCCTCTCTATCCATCTCCTCTCCTCTCTATCCATCTCCCTCTCCTCTCTATCCATCTCCCTCTCCTCTCTATCCATCTCCCTCTACTCTATCCATCTCCCTCTCCTCTCTATCCATCTCCCTCTCCTCTCTATCCATCTCCCTCTACTCTCTTTCCATCTCCCTCTACTCTCTATGCATCTCTCCATCTACTCTCTATCCATTTCCCTTTACTCTCTATCCATCTCCATCTACTCTCTATCCATCTCCCTCTACTCTCTAATATCTTTCAATCTCCCTCTCTCTTTTCAATGTCTGTCTCTCTCTTTTCTACTCATCTACTCTGCTGCTATAGCTAAATGACTAGCTGAGTCTAGCTGAGTCAGGGAGTGTAAGTACCAGCACTAACTGTCAAAATCAAATTAAACCAAATGTTATTTGTCACATACACATGGTTAGAAGAATGTTAATGCGAGTGTAGCGAAATGCTTGTGCTTCTAGTTCCGACTGTGCAGTAGTATCTAACAAGTAATCTAACAATTTCACAACAACTACCTTATACACACAAGAGTAAAGGAATGAATACGAGTATGTACATATAAATATATGGATGAGCGATGGCTGACCGGCGTAGGCAAGATGCAGTAGATGGTATAGAGTACAGTATGTACATGTGAGATGAGTAATGTAGGATTTGTAAACATTATATGAAGTGGCATTGTTTAAGGTGGCTAGTGATACATTTATTACATCCAATTATTAAAGTGGCTAGAGATTGAGTCAGTATGTTGGCAGCAGCCACTCAATGTTAGTGATGGCTGTTTAACAGTCTGATGGCCTCTGTCCACTGAACAGAAACAGTCTCTGGACCTGGGAGACAGAAAGTGGCCACGCCCTTTTCAGCAGAGCTCTGTGTTGTGTGTGCCTGTGACTGAGTGAGAGAGGAGAGGGATGGAGAGGAGAGGGATGGAGAGGAGAGGGATGGAGAGAGAGGAGAGAGATGGAGAGAGAGGAGAGGGATGAGCGAGAAGAGAGGGATGGAGAGAGAGGAGAGGGATGGAGATAGAAGAAGAGAGGGATGGAGAGAGAGGAGAGGGATGGAGAGGAGAGGAGAGGGATGGAGATAGAAGAAGAGAGGGATGAGAGAGAGGAGAGGGATGGAGCGAGAAGAGAGGGATGGAGAGAGAGGAGAGGGATGGAGAGGAGAGAGATGGAGATAGAAGAAGAGAGGGATGAGAGAGAGGAGAGGGATGAGAGAGAGGGATAGAGAGATAGGAGAGGGATGGAGAGAGATGGAGAGAGAGGAGAGGGATGGAGAGGAGAGGAGAGGGATGAGAGAGAGGAGAGGGATGGAGAGAGAGGAGAGGGATGAGTGAGAAGAGAGGGATGGAGAGAGAGGAGAGGGATGGAGCGAGAAGAGAGGGATAGAGAGAGAAGAAGAGAGGGATGAGAGAGAGAGGAGAGGGATGCAGAGAGAGGAGAGAAGAGGAATGGAGAGAGGAGAGGAGAGGGATGGAGAGAGAGAAGACAGGGATGGAGAGAGAGGAGAGGGATGACTGCAGTCTCCATAGGAACCGAGCAGACTAGCTTGATATGACTGACTCCAACTCATAGCAGACAGTCAGACAGAGGTGAGGAGTGAACAACATCAGTCATGTTAGCTAATAACCCTAGTACCTAGTACCAACACTAGAACGGAGGGAATGCACTGCACCAACAGCAGTACTGGAAGGCAGCGTAAAGGGTGATGGGGACTCTACTGGCAGCGTAAAGGGTGATGGGGACTCTACTGGCAGCGTAAAGGGTGATGGGGACTCTACTGGCAGCGTAAAGGGTGATGGGGACTCTACTGGCAGCGTAAAGGGTGATGGGGACTCTACTGGCAGCGTAAAAGGTGATGGGGACACTACCGTCAGCGTAAAGATTGATGGGGACTTTACTGGCAGTGTAAAGGGTGATGAGGACTCTACTGGCAGCGTAAAGGATGATGGGGACACTACCGGCAGCGTAAAGGATGATGAGGACTCTACTGGCAGCGTAAAGGATGATGAGGACTCTACTGGCAGCGTAAAGGATGATGAGGACTCTACTGGCAGCGTAAAGGATGATGGGGACTCTACTGGCAGCGTAAAGGGTGATGGGGACTCTACCGGCAGCGTAAAGGGTGATGGGGACTCTACCGGCAGCGTAATGGGTGATGGGGACTCTACTGGCAGCGTAATGGGTGATGGGGACTCTACCGGCAGCGTAAAGGGTGATGGGGACTCTACCGGCAGCGTAATGGGTGATGGGGACTCTACTGGCAGCGTAAAGGATGATGGGGACTCTACTGGCAGCGTAAAGGGTGATGGGGACTCTACCGGCAGCGTAAAGGGTGATGGGGACTCTACCGGCAGCGTAATGGGTGATGGGGACTCTACCGGCAGCGTAAAGGGTGATGGGGACTCTACCGGCAGCGTAAAGGGTGATGGGGACTCTACCGGCAGCGTAAAGGGTGATGGGGACTCTACTGGCAGCGTAATGGGTGATGGGGACTCTACTGGCAGCGTAAAGGGTGATGGGGACACTACCGGCAGCGTAAAGGCTGATGGGGACTCTACTGGCAGCGTAAAGGATGATGGGGACTCTACTGGCAGCGTAAAGGGTGATGGGGACTCTACCGGCAGCGTAAAGGGTGATGGGGACTCTACCGGCACCGTAAAGGGTGATGGGGACTCTACCGGCAGCGTAATGGGTGATGGGGACTCTACCGGCAGCGTAAAGGGTGATGGGGACTCTACCGGCAGCGTAAAGGGTGATGGGGACTCTACCGGCAGCGTAAAGGGTGATGGGGACTCTACCGCAGCGTAAAGGGTGATGGGGACACCACCGGCAGCGTAAAGGGTGATGGGGACACTACCGCAGCGTAAAGGTGATGGGGACTCTACCGGCAGCGTAAAGGGTGATGGGGACTCTACCGGCAGCGTAAAGGGTGATGGGGACTCTACTGGCAGCGTAAAGGGTGATGGGGACTCTACCGGCAGCGTAAAGGGTGATGGGGACACTACTGGCAGCGTAAAGGGTGATGGGGACTCTACCGGCAGCGTAAAGGGTGATGGGGACTCTACCGGCAGCGTAAAGGGTGATGGGGACACTACCGGCAGCGTAAAGGGTGATGGGGACACTACCGGCAGCGTAAAGTGTGATGGGGACTCTACCGGCAGCGTACAGGATGATGGGGACTCTACTGGCAGCGTAAAGGGTGATGGGGACTCTACTGGCAGCGTAAAGGGTGATGGGGACACTACCGGCAGCGTAAAGGGTGATGGGGACTCTACCGGCAGCGTAAAGGGTGATGGGGACTCTACCGGCAGCGTAAAGGGTGATGGGGACACTACTGGCAGCGTAAAGGGTGATGGGGACTCTACCGGCAGCGTAATGGGTGATGGGGACTCTACTGGCAGCGTAATGGGTGATGAGGACTGCCCACTGGGTGTTAAGCATATCCCAGTTTAGGTCACCTAACAGAACGAACTCTGAAGATAGATGGGGGGAAATCAATTCACATATGGTGTCCAGGGCACAGCTGGGCGCTGAGGGGGGTCTATAGCAGGTGGCAACAGTGAGAGACTTATTTCTGGAGAGATACATTTTTGGGGCATAGACCTGGATAGTATGACAGAACTTTGCAAGCTGTCTCTGCAGTAGATTGCAACTCCTCCGCTTTTGGCAGTTCTATCTTGATGGAAAATGTTGTAGTTGGGAATGGAAATCTCAATCAATTTTTGGTGGCCTTCCTAAGCCAGGATTCAGACACGGCCAGGACATCAGGGTTGGCGGAGTGTGCTAAAGCAGTGAGTAAAACAAACTTAGGGAGCAGGCTTCTGATGTTAACATGCATGAAACCAAGGCTTTTTCAATTACAGAAGTCAACAAATGAGAGTGCCTGGGGACACACAGGGCCTGGGTTAACCTCCACATCACCAGAGGAACAGAGGAGGAGTAGGATGAGGGTACGGCTGAAGGCTATCAAACTAAACTGGTCGTCTAGTGCGTTGGGAACAGAGAATAAAAGGAGCAGATTTCTGGGCGTGGTAGAATAGATTCAGGGCATAATGTTCAGACAGGGGTATGGTAGGGTGAGGGTACAGTGGAGGTAAACCTAGGCATTGAGTGACGATAAGAGTGGTTGCATCTCTGGACATACTAGTTATGCTGGGTGAGGTCACCGCATGTGTGGGAGGTGGGACAAAGGAGGAATCTGAGGCATGTTGAGTGGGCCTAGGGGCTCCACTGTAAACTAACACAATGATAACTATCCTAAACAACAGGTGTTGGTTGGGAGAGCTAGCTAGGACAACAACGGGTAAGACCACAACAGCTAGTCAGCTAAGACAACAACAGGTAAACTGGCGATGAATGGGAAGAGAGGGTCAGTTAACTACACACAGGGCCTGAGTGTAGTTAAACAAAAAGTAACTAAAGTGGAGTACCGTGACTAATGAACAGTCCAGCAGGCATCAGCTATGTAGCCGAGTGATCATAGGGTCCAGTGAACAGCAATAGATGGGACAGGGAAGCCGCTGGGTAGTCGTTACTACCTAGCAAGCGGGAGACACGGCGTTTAAAGTTAGCAGGCCGGGGCTAGTAGAAGCGCCTGCTCCGACGTCCGGCAAAGGCCGGTTGAGGGCACAGCGGATGGAGTTACGTCGGCAGACCGGTCGTGGTGGAACGGCGGGGTTCCGTTCGACAAAGGGTCCAGGCCAGTTGGCAGAAGAGCTATTGGAATTGTAGTAATTTTGTTTGCTAGCCGGGAGTTGCGCCTGGGTCGCGGCTAACTGGTGTTAGCTTCAGGACAGGGGCGTTAGCCACTATAGCATCTCGGTAGCAGCTAGCTAGCAGCGATGATCCGATGCAAAGGTCCAGATCTTACGGCAAGCACCGGTGGAGTAGTGGATTCTAGCTGTGTTGGGGAAGAGTCTTGGAGGCATCAGCTGTGTAGCCGAGTGATCACTGAGCAGGCAGGCTGGCTCAAAGCTAGCTTCGGGGCTGGGCCACTCGGTGGCAGCTAGCTAGCTGTGATGATCAGGAGTAATGGGCCGTACACACTACCCTCTGTAACGCCTTATGGTCAGACCGAGCAGTTGCCATACCAGGCGGTGATGCAACCGGTTAGGATGCTCTCGATGGTGCAGCTGTAGAAGTTTTTGAGGATCTGGGGATCCATGCCAAATCTTTTCAGTCTCCTGAGGGGTACTTTTCCTGTAGTCCACGATCATCCCCTTTCCTTGATCACGTTGAGGGAGAAGTTGTTGTCCTGGCACCACATTGCCAGTTCTCTGACCTCCTCCCTATAGGCTGTCTCATCGTTGTCGGTGATCAGGGCTACCACTGTTGTGTCGTCAGCAAACTTAATGATGGTGTTGGAGTCGTGTTTGGCCACGCAGTCGTGGGTGAACAGGGTGTACAGACTCAGTCAGGGAGAGGTTGAACATATCAGTGAAGACACTTGCCAGTTGGTTCGCGCATGCTTTGAGTACACATCCTGGTAATCCGTCTGGCCCCGCGGCTTTGTGAATGTTGACCTGTTTATTAATTAAAGGTCTTGCTTACATCGGCTACTGAGAGCGTCATCACACAGTCATCCAGAACAGCTGGTGCTCTCGTATATCCTTCAGTGTTGCTTGCCTCGAAGCGAGCATAAAAGGCACTTAGCTCATCTGGTAGGCTTGCGTCACTAGGCAGCTCGGGTCTGGGTTTCCCTTTGTAGTGCGTAAAAGTTTTGTAGTAGGATTCAATCTAAATCCTGTATTGACACTTTGCTTGTTTGATGGTTCGTCTAAGGGCATAGTGGGATTTCTTATAAGCATCCGGATGACTGAGGTGGTATACTCCTCAATACAGTATATACATTATTAAGTGACTAAGATACAGTAGAGTAGTACTGAATACAGTATATATATTATTAAGTGACTAAGATACAGTAGAGTAGTACTGAATACAGTATATACATTATTAAGTGACTAAGATACAGTAGAGTAGTACTGAATACAGTATATACATTATTAAGTGACTAAGATACAGTAGAGTAGTACTGAATACAGTATATACATTATTAAGTGACTAAGATACAGTAGAGTAGTACTGAATACAGTATATACATTATTAAGTGTCTAAGATACAGTAGAGTAGTACTGAATACAGTATATACATTATTAAGTGACTAAGATACAGTAGAGTAGTACTGAATACAGTATATACATTATTAAGTGACTAAGATACAGTAGAGTAGTACAGAATACAGTATATACATTATTAAGTGACTAAGATACAGTAGAGTAGTACTGAATACAGTATATACATTATTAACTGACTAAGATACAGTAGAGTAGTACTGAATACAGTATATACATTATTAAGTGACTAAGATACAGTAGAGTAGTACTGAATACAGTATATACATTATTAAATGACTAAGATACAGTAGAGTAGTACTGAATACAGTATATACATTATTAAGTGACTAAGATACAGTAGAGTAGTACTGAATACAGTATATACATTATTAAGTGACTAAGATACAGTAGAGTAGTACTGAATACAGTATATACATTATTAAGTGACTAAGATACAGTAGAGTAGTACTGAATACAGTATATACATTATTAAATGACTAAGATACAGTAGAGTAGTACTGAATACAGTATATACATTATTAAGTGACTAAGATACAGTAGAGTAGTACTGAATACAGTATATACATTATTAAGTGACTAAGATACAGTAGAGTAGTACTGAATACAGTATATACATTATTAAGTGACTAAGATACAGTAGAGTAGTACTGAATACAGTTATACTACTACTGACATGAGGAGAGACAACTCCCACTGTTGTGTCGTTGTGTAGCTTACATAGCGGTGCAAAGATGGGGTTAGGGGTCAGAGGTTAAGTGTCCTGGTACTTACATAGCTGTGTAGAGGTGGGGCTGGGCGGGGGGAAGTCCTCGGTGAAGGTGGGGTTAGGGGTCAGGGGTCATGGTACTTACATAGCTGTGTAGAGGTGGGGCTGGGCGGGGGGAAGTCCTCGGTGAAGGTGGGGTTAGGGGTCAGGGGTCATGGTACTTACATAGCTGTGTAGAGGTGGGGCTGGGCGGGGGGAAGTCCTCGGTGAAGTTGACGTTACACATGTTGGTGCTGCAGCAGCAGAACCTATACGTCCCGTTCTGAATCTGAGACGGAGTGGTGGTAACCACGCAACGGTCGTCATGGCACTCCTGCTGGTCCCCGATGTGAGTCCAGCAACCTGGGAGAGGAGAGAGAGAGAGAGAGTGAGGAGGATGAGGAGGCTGGTGTGGACAGGATGACAGAGAGAGAGAGAGAGAGAGAGAGAGAGAGAGAGAGAGAGAGAGAGAGAGAGAGAGAGAGAGAGAGAGAGAGAGAGAGAGAGGAGACTGAGTCTGTCGACCCACTGTGCTGAGTCTGACAGAGTGGGTCGACAAGGATTTCCTACTGAGGAAAGCCGTATTGCATGCTCAAGAACGTGCTGGTTGTCATACCGCTGCTGCCAGTTCAATGGCATTTGAGAACATGTTTGAAACTTGCAGACGTGATGCCCTCTGTCATGGCATTGAAACGCCTGCTCAACAAGACTGCAGACAAAGACCGTGGGGTTAAAACTTGTAAAAGTACTCTACTAGAGGCTGTGAACAAGCGATTCGGTGGCATTCTCTCTGAGCCTCTTTACTGTGTCTCCACCCTGCTCCATGCTAGGTACAAGGACCGGCTACTTTCGATGCAGACAAGAAACAGGGTTTAGGTGAAATGTTACAGACACAGCTGGACAAGATGGAAACGGACACAGTGACCGTGCGCACCGAGGAAGAGAGGCCACGGACAGACGGAGCTGAAACTTCGCTGCTTGACATGATGAAATCCTGGTTGATACTGAAACGACTGAACAAATGAACAATGAAACAGTGAAAAAAATAGGTTTTGATTTTACTGGTAATGGAGGACGTAAATGCAGACAAAATAACTTTTTGGTCAGCGTGTTTCAACTATTTAACTGTACTAGAATGCTTAAACTGGCAGGTAGCCTAATGGGGCGGCAGGTAGCCTAGTGGTTAGAGCGTTGGACTTGTAACCGGAGGGTTGGAAGTTCGAATCCCCGAGCTGACAAGGAAAACAATCTGTCGTTCTGCTCCTGAACAAGGCAGTTAACCCGCTGTTCCCTGGGCGCCGAAGACGTGGGTGTCGATTAAAGCAGCCCCCAGCACCTCTCTGATTCAGAGTGCCTTCGGTTGAAGGCATTTGGTTGTACAACTGACTAATAATGGTGACTTTGACTAAAAGGCTGGGCATTTTTTTTGTCAAGGAAAATATTGGATATCGGTATGGGCCAAAAATGTAATATCGGTGTATCCTTATTATAAATACAACCCATATTTATGTTTATTTAATTTTTCTTTCATACTTCAACTATTTGAACATTGTTACAACACTGTACATAGTCAACAATCTAACATTTAAAATGTATATATTATTTTAGAAGTTTTGTGAGTGGGCCTCCCGAGTGGCGCAGTGGTCTAAGACACTTCATCCCAGTGCTAGAGGCTCCACTACAGACCCAGGTTTGATCCCTGGCTGTGTCACAACTGGCAGTAATCGGAAGTCACATAGGGGAGGGTTTGGCCGGGGGGGCTTTACTTGGCTCATCGCGCTTGAGCGACTCCTTGTGGCGGTCCCGGGCGCCTGCAGGCTGACCTCGGTTATCAGTTGAACAGTGTTTCCTCTGACACATTGGTGCAGCTGGCTTCCGGGTTAAACTGGCGGGTGTTAAGAAGCGCGGTTTGGCGGGGCACGTTAAAATACACAAAAAAATTATGTGTGTGAGAGAATGAGAGAGACAGAGAGCAAGAAACAGAGGGAAAAATAGGCCGAGAGAAACAGAGAGAGAGAGATAGAAACTGTTTTACATGAACACCAGGTATATGCCCCAATCTTTATTGTGTGTGTGTGTGTGTGTGGGTGTGTGTGAGTGTGTGTGTGTGTGTGTGTGTGTGTGTGTGTGTGTGTGTGTGTGTGTGTGTGTGTGTGTGTGTGTGTGTGTGTGTGTGTGTGTGTGTGAGTGTGTGTCTGTGTGTGTGGAGTGTGTGTGAGTGTGTGTGTGTGTGTGTGTGTGTGTGTCTGTGTGTGTGTGTGGTTGTGTGTGTGTGTGTGTGTCGGTGTGTGTGTGTGTCTGTGTGTGTGTGTGTGTGTGAGAGAGCAGACGTACCCTGTTTGACCAGGTGAATCTCTCCATCTCTAGTCTTCTCCCACAGGCCATAGCATCGAGAGCCCTTGCTGCAGCGTATAGTAGTATTCTCCCTGGTCATAGGCCAGTCTCCTCCTGCTCCTCCGCCTGCTCCTCCCCCTGCTCCCACACGCTGCTCCTCATACTGCTGCTGCTGGTCGTTGAACGCACACTCACGCTCCTCGCTCTGGGCAGCTAGGGACAGGGAGAAGAGAGAGGGGGGAGAGAGGAAGAGAGGGGGGAGGGAGGGAGGGATATAGAAAAGTTTGTGAAAATCATTTGCGCTTTCATTTTCTGAGACAGAAAAGCTAATGGATGTTTCAGAGTTGGAATATCACAGCAGCAGGCTGGGGTTACATCAGGGGTCTTCAACCTTTACTTGCTCAGCGACCCCAATCATACGTTAGCAAAAACAATGTCTTATCAAAAGTATTTATAAAGCCCTTCTTACATCAGCTGATGTCACAGAGTGCTGTACAGAAACCCAGCCTAAAACCCCAAACAGCAAGCAAGGCAGATGTAGAAGCACGGTGGCTAGGAAAAACTCCCTAGAAAGGCCAGAACCTAGGAAGAAACCTAGAGAGGAACCAGGCTGTGAGGGGTGGCCGGTCCTCTTCTGGCTGTGCCGGGTGGAGATTATAACAGAACACGGCCAAGATGTTGAAACGTTCATAGATGACCAGCAGGGCCAGATAATAATAATCATAATTATCATGAATGTGATCATGTGAATGCTGAAGGATAAGTAATAGACATTTAAAAGGAGTCCCCATGATCTTCTTGTGTTTTAAATAAACTGAACAAAAATGTAAACGCAACATGAAACAAGTTCTCACATTTTACTGAGTTACAGTTCATATCAGGAAATCAGTCAACTTAAATAAATGAATGAGGCCCTAATCTATGGATTTCACATGACTGGGAATCTACACCTGTTGGTCACAGATACCAACAACAACAAGGAGGGGCGTGGATCAGAAAACCAGTCAGTCTCTGGCGTGACCACCATTTACCTCATGAAAACCAGTCAGTCTCTGGTGTGACCACCATTTACCTCATGAAAACCAGTCAGTCTCTGGTGTGACCACCATTTACCTCATGAAAACCAGTCAGTCTCTGGGTGTGACCACCATTTACCTCATGAAAACCAGTCAGTCTCTGGTGTGACCACCATTTACCTCATGAAAACCAGTCAGTCTCTGGTGTGACCACCATTTACCTCATGAAAACCAGTCAGTCTCTGGTGTGACCACCATTTACCTCATGAAAACCAGTCAGTCTCTGGTGTGACCACCATTTACCTCATGAAAACCAGTCAGTCTCTGGTGTGACCACCATTTACCTCATGAAAACCAGTCAGTATCTGGCGTGACCACCATTTACCTCATGAAAACCAGTCAGTATCTGGTGTGACCACCATTTACCTCATGAAAACCAGTCAGTCTCTGGCGTGACCACCATTTACCTCATGAAAACCAGTCAGTCTCTGGTGTGACCACCATTTACCTCATGAAAACCAGTCAGTCTCTGGTGCTACCACCATTTACCTCATGAAAACCAGTCAGTCTCTGGTGTGACCACCATTTACCTCATGAAAACCAGTCAGTCTCTGGTGTGACCACCATTTACCTCATGAAAACCAGTCAGTCTCTGGTGTGACCACCATTTACCTCATGAAAACCAGTCAGTCTCTGGTGTGACCACCATTTACCTCATGAAAACCAGTCAGTCTCTGGTGTGACCACCATTTACCTCATGAAAACCAGTCAGTCTCTGGTGTGACCACCATTTACCTCATGAAAACCAGTCAGTCTCTGGTGTGACCACCATTTACCTCATGAAAACCAGTCAGTCTCTGGTGTGACCACCCATTTACCTCATGAAAACCAGTCGGTCTCTGGGTGTGACCACCCATTTACCTCATGAAAACCAGTCAGTCTCTGGTGTGACCACCCATTTACCTCATGAAAACCAGTCAGTATCTGGCGTGACCACCATTTACCTCATGAAAACCAGTCAGTATCTGGTGTGACCACCATTTACCTCATGAAAACCAGTCAGTCTCTGGCGTGACCACCCATTTACCTCATGAAAACCAGTCAGTCTCTGGCGTGACCACCCATTTACCTCATGAAAACCAGTCAGTATCTGGTGTGACCACCATTTACCTCATGAAAACCAGTCAGTCTCTGGTGTGACCACCATTTACCTCATGAAAACCAGTCAGTCTCTGGGTGTGACCACCATTTACCTCATGAAAACCAGTCAGTCTCTGGTGTGACCACCATTTACCTCATGAAAACCAGTCAGTCTCTGGTGTGACCACCATTTACCTCATGAAAACCAGTCAGTCTCTGGTGTGACCACCATTTACCTCATGAAAACCAGTCAGTCTCTGGTGTGACCACCATTTACCTCATGAAAACCAGTCAGTCTCTGGTGTGACCACCCATTTACCTCATGAAAACCAGTCGGTCTCTGGTGTGACCACCCATTTACCTCATGAAAACCAGTCAGTCTCTGGTGTGACCACCCATTTACCTCATGAAAACCAGTCAGTATCTGGCGTGACCACCCATTTACCTCATGAAAACCAGTCAGTATCTGGTGTGACCACCATTTACCTCATGAAAACCAGTCAGTCTCTGGCGTGACCACCCATTTACCTCATGAAAACCAGTCAGTCTCTGGCGTGACCACCCATTTACCTCATGAAAACCAGTCAGTATCTGGTGTGACCACCATTTACCTCATGAAAACCAGTCAGTCTCTGGTGTGACCACCATTTACCTCATGAAAACCAGTCAGTCTCTGGTGTGACCACCATTTACCTCATGAAAACCAGTCAGTCTCTGGTGTGACCACCATTTACCTCATGAAAACCAGTCAGTCTCTGGTGTGACCACCCATTTACCTCATGAAAACCAGTCGGTCTCTGGTGTGACCACCCATTTACCTCATGAAAACCAGTCAGTCTCTGGTGTGACCACCCATTTACCTCATGAAAACCAGTCAGTATCTGGCGTGACCACCATTTACCTCATGAAAACCAGTCAGTATCTGGTGTGACCACCATTTACCTCATGAAAACCAGTCAGTCTCTGGCGTGACCACCCATTTACCTCATGAAAACCAGTCAGTCTCTGGCGTGACCACCCATTTACCTCATGAAAACCAGTCAGTATCTGGTGTGACCACCCATTTACCTCATGAAAACCAGTCGGTCTCTGGTGTGACCACCCATTTACCTCATGAAAACCAGTCAGTCTCTGGTGTGACCACCATTTACCTCATGAAAACCAGTCAGTCTCTGGTGTGACCACCCATTTACCTCATGAAAACCAGTCGGTCTCTGGTGTGACCACCCATTTACCTCATGAAAACCAGTCAGTCTCTGGTGTGACCACCCATTTACCTCATGAAAACCAGTCAGTATCTGGCGTGACCACCATTTACCTCATGAAAACCAGTCAGTATCTGGTGTGACCACCATTTACCTCATGAAAACCAGTCAGTCTCTGGCGTGACCACCCATTTACCTCATGAAAACCAGTCAGTCTCTGGCGTGACCACCCATTTACCTCATGAAAACCAGTCAGTATCTGGTGTGACCACCATTTACCTCATGAAACCCAGTCAGTATCTGGCGTGACCACCATTTACCTCATGAAAACCAGTCAGTATCTGGCGTGACCACCCATTTACCTCATGAAAACCAGTCAGTCTCTGGCGTGACCACCATTTACCTCATGAAAACCAGTCAGTATCTGGTGTGACCACCATTTACCTCATGAAAACCAGTCAGTATCTGGTGTGACCACCCATTTACCTCATGAAAACCAGTCGGTCTCTGGTGTGACCACCCATTTACCTCATGAAAACCAGTCAGTCTCTGGTGTGACCACCATTTACCTCATGAAAACCAGTCAGTCTCTGGCGTGACCACCATTTACCTCATGAAAACCAGTCAGTATCTGGTGTGACCACCCATTTACCTCATGAAAACCAGTCAGTCTCTGGTGTGACCACCCATTTACCTCATGAAAACCAGTCAGTCTCTGGCGTGACCACCATTTACCTCATGAAAACCAGTCAGTATCTGGTGTGACCACCATTTACCTCATGAAAACCAGTCAGTCTCTGGCGTGACCACCCATTTACCTCATGAAAACCAGTCAGTCTCTGGCGTGACCACCCATTTACCTCATGAAAACCAGTCAGTATCTGGTGTGACCACCATTTACCTCATGAAAACCAGTCAGTCTCTGGTGTGACCACCATTTACCTCATGAAAACCAGTCAGTCTCTGGTGTGACCACCATTTACCTCATGAAAACCAGTCAGTCTCTGGTGTGACCACCATTTACCTCATGAAAACCAGTCAGTCTCTGGTGTGACCACCCATTTACCTCATGAAAACCAGTCGGTCTCTGGTGTGACCACCCATTTACCTCATGAAAACCAGTCAGTCTCTGGTGTGACCACCCATTTACCTCATGAAAACCAGTCAGTATCTGGCGTGACCACCATTTACCTCATGAAAACCAGTCAGTATCTGGTGTGACCACCATTTACCTCATGAAAACCAGTCAGTCTCTGGCGTGACCACCCATTTACCTCTCTATGAAAACCAGTCAGTCTCTGGCGTGACCACCCATTTACCTCATGAAAACCAGTCAGTATCTGGTGTGACCACCCATTTACCTCATGAAAACCAGTCGGTCTCTGGTGTGACCACCCATTTACCTCATGAAAACCAGTCAGTCTCTGGTGTGACCACCATTTACCTCATGAAAACCAGTCAGTCTCTGGTGTGACCACCCATTTACCTCATGAAAACCAGTCGGTCTCTGGTGTGACCACCCATTTACCTCATGAAAACCAGTCAGTCTCTGGTGTGACCACCCATTTACCTCATGAAAACCAGTCAGTATCTGGCGTGACCACCATTTACCTCATGAAAACCAGTCAGTATCTGGTGTGACCACCATTTACCTCATGAAAACCAGTCAGTCTCTGGCGTGACCACCCATTTACCTCATGAAAACCAGTCAGTCTCTGGCGTGACCACCCATTTACCTCATGAAAACCAGTCAGTATCTGGTGTGACCACCATTTACCTCATGAAAACCAGTCAGTATCTGGTGTGACCACCATTTACCTCATGAAAACCAGTCAGTATCTGGCGTGACCACCCATTTACCTCATGAAAACCAGTCAGTCTCTGGCGTGACCACCATTTACCTCATGAAAACCAGTCAGTATCTGGTGTGACCACCATTTACCTCATGAAAACCAGTCAGTATCTGGCGTGACCACCCATTTACCTCATGAAAACCAGTCAGTCTCTGGCGTGACCACCCATTTACCTCATGCATTGCGACACATCTCCTTCACATTGAGTTAAATCAAATTGTATTTGTCGCATGCACCAAATACAACAGTTGTAGACCTTAACAGTGAAATGCTGACTTACAAGTCCTTAACCAACCATGAGGTTAAAAAAAATTGTGTTAAGAAAGTATTTACAAAAAAAAAAAACTGAAGTAAAATATATATTTTTTTAAATTAAGGAAATTGAAGAAAATTAAAGAGCAACGATAATTAAAAGTAGTGAAACTGTAAACAGATACAGAGTCAATGTGCACCGGTTAGTCGAGGTAATTACATGTAATATGTACATGTAACTGTTACAGACCTATATCTATCCTACCCTGCCTTTCTAAGGTCTTCGAGAGCCAAGTTAACAAACAGATCACCGACCATTTCCAATCACACCGTACCTTCTCCGCTATGCAATCTGGTTTTTGAGCTGGTCACGGATGCACCTCAGCCACGCTCAAGGTCCTAAACGATATCATAACCGCCATCGATAAAAGACAGTATAGTGGTCTTCATCGACCTGGCCAAGGCTTTCGACTCGACTTTCGACGGCAGACTCAACAGCCTTGGTTTCTTTAATGACTGCCTCGCCTGGTTCACCAACTACGTCTAAGACAGAGTTCAGTGTGTTAAATCGGAGGGCCTGTTGTCTGGACCTCTGGCAGTCTCTATGGGGGTGCCACAGGGTTAAATTCTTGGGCCGACTCTCTTCTCTGGATATCAATGATGTCGCTCTTGCTGCTGGTGAGTCTCTGATCCACCTCTACGCAGACGACACCATTCTGTATACTTCTGGCCCTTCTTTGGACACTGTGTTAACTACCCTCCAAACGAGCTTCAACGCCATACAACTCTCCTTCTGTGGCCTCCAACTGCTCTTAAATGCATGTAAAACTAAATGCATGCTCTTCAACCGTTCGCTGCCCGCACCTGCCGCCCGCCTAGCATCACTACTCTGGACGGTTCTGACTTAGAATATGTGGACAACTACAAATATCTAGGTGTCTGGTTAGACTGTAAACTCTCCTTCCAGACTCACATTAAGCATCTCCAATCCAAAATTAAATCTAGAATCGGCTTCCTATTTCGCAACAAAGCATCTGTCACTCATGCTGCCAAACCCTCGTAAAACTGACTATCCCTAACCTTACTACATTTGAACACACTGTATATAATATTTTTCTATTGTATTATTGACTGTATGTTTGTTTATGTGTAACTCTGTGTTGTTGTTTTTGTCGCACTGCTTTGCTTTATCTTGGCCAGGTCGCGAATGTTGTAAATTATAACTTGTTCTCAACTGGCATACCTGGTTAAATCAAGGTGAAATAAAAATTTTAAAATCCTCTGACACCGCCTGGTATAGAGGTCCTGGTTGCAGGAAGCTTGGCCCCGGTGATGTACTGGGCCGTACACACTATCCTCTGTAGTGCCTTGTGGTCGGAGGCCGAGCAGTTGCCATACCAGGCAGTGATTCAACCAGTCAGGATGCTCTCGATGGTGCAGCTGTAGAACTTTTTGAGGATCTGAGGACCCACGCCAAATCTTTTCAGTCTCCTGAGGGGAAATAGGCGTTGTCGTGCCCTCTTCACGACTGTCGTGGTGTGCTTGGACCATGTTAGTATGTTGGTGATGTGGACACCAAGGAACTTGAAGCTCTCAACCTGCTCCACTACAGCCCCGTCGATGAGAATGGGGGCGTGCTCGGTCCTCTTTTTCCTGTAGTCCACAATCATCACCTTTGTCTTGATCACGTTGAGGGAGAGGTTGTTGTCCTGGCACCACACGACCAGGTCTCTGACCTCCTCCCTATAGGCTGTCTCATCGTTGTCGGTGATCAGGCCTACCACTGTTGTGTCATCGGCAAACTTGATGATGGTGTTGGAGTCGTGCCAGGCAGTGCAGTCATGGGTGAACAGGGAGTACAGGAGGGGACTGAGCACGCACCCTGAGGGGCTCCAGTGTTGAGGATCAGCGTGGCAGATGTGTTGTTACCTACTCCTACCACCTGGGGCGGCCCGTCATGAAGTCCAGGATCCAGTTGCAGAGGGAGGTGTTTAGTCCCAGGGTCCTTAGCTTATTGATGAGCTTTGAGGGCACTACGGTGTTGAACGCTGAGCTGTAATCAATGAATAGCATTCTCACATAGCTGTTCCTTTTGTCCAGGTGGGAAAGGGCAGTGTGGAGTGCAATAGAGATTGCGTCATCTGTGGATCTGTTTGGGGGCGGTATGCAAATCGGAGTGGGTCTAGGGTTTCTGGGGTAATGGTGTTGATATGAGCCATGACCAGCCTTTCAAAGCATTTCATGGCTACAGACGTGAGTGCTACGGGTCGGTAGTCATTTAGGCAGTCCCGTCCGCTTAGCAGCAGGACCAGCACTGATTGGAACATTCTTTTTGCTGTTCGTCACTTCACTACAGGACGGAGGAGGAGAAGCAGATGGAGATGACTTCCTTGGCAGGCTAGTTCCAGGTAGTCATTCAGATAGGGACAGATGACAAGGAGGGGAAACATCCATCAGGCCCGAGCGGCGTCCTGCCATAGGAGTTGAGAAGGAGAAAGTACCAATTTATTTTCCCCATAAGTTTTAAGATTTGTTTGCTAAGCATAGCAACCTCATTCCTGTAGTCTTCCGCTAGCAAACAATTGTCGCATTTGAACTCTGGATTGTCAATATTGTCCAGGACAAGAGAGTAATAAAGACAGTTCTGGAAACATTCCTTAGTTATACCATGTGGAGAGGAGAGGTGAGGGGCTGGGGAGAGGTGAGGGACTGGGGAGAGGTGAGGGACTGGGGAGGGGTGAGGGACTGGGGAGAGGTGAGGGACTGGGGAGAGGTGAGGGACTGGGGAGAGGTGAGGGGGCTGGGGAGAGGTGAGAGAGGTGAGGGACTGGGGAGAGGTGAGGGACTGGGGAGAGGTGAGGGACTGGGGAGAGGTGAGGGACTGGGGAGAGGTGAGGGCTGGGGAGAGGTGAGGGACTGGGGAGAGGTGAGGGACTGGGGAGGGGTGAGGGACTGGGGAGGGTGAGGGACTGGGGAGAGGTGAGGGACTGGGGAGGGGTGAGGGACTGGGGAGAGGTGAGGGACTGGGGAGAGGTGAGGGACTGGGGAGAGGTGAGGGACTGGGGAGAGGTGAGGGACTGGGGAGGGTGAGGGACTGGGTAGAGGTGAGGGACTGGGGATGGGGAGAGGTGAGGGACTGGGGAGAGGTGAGGGACTGGGGATGGGGAGAGGTGAGGGACTGGGGAGAGGTGAGGGACTTGGGATGGGGAGAGGGACTGGGGAGGGTGAGGGACTGGGGAGAGGTGAGGGACTGGGGAGAGGTGAGGGACTGGGAGAGGTGAGGGACTGGGGAGAGGTGAGGGACTGGGGAGGGTGAGGGACTGGGGAGGGTGAGGGACTGGGTAGAGGTGAGGGACTGGGGAGGGTGAGGGACTGGGGAGAGGTGAGGGACTGGGGATGGGGAGAGGGACTGGGGAGAGGTGAGGGACTGGGGAGAGGTGAGGGACTGGGGAGAGGTGAGGGGCTGGGGAGAGGTGAGGGACTGGGGAGGGGTGAGGGACTGGGTAGAGGTGAGGGACTGGGGAGAGGTGAGGGACTGGGGAGAGGTGAGGGACTGGGGAGGGGTGAGGGACTGGGGAGAGGTGAGGGACTGGGGAGAGGTGAGGGACTGGGGAGGGTGAGGGACTGGGGAGAGGTGAGGGACTGGGGAGGGTGAGGGACTGGGGAGAGGTGAGGGACTGGGGAGGGTGAGGGACTGGGGAGGGTGAGGGACTGGGGAGAGGTGAGGGACTGGGGAGGGGTGAGGGACTGGGGAGAGGTGAGGGACTGGGGAGGGTGAGGGACTGGGGAGGGTGAGGGACTGGGGAGGGTGAGGGACTGGGGAGAGGTGAGGGACTGGGGATGGGGAGAGGGACTGGGGAGAGGTGAGGGACTGGGGAGAGGTGAGGGACTGGGGAGAGGTGAGGGACTGGGGAGAGGTGAGGGACTGGGTAGAGGTGAGGGACTGGGGAGAGGTGAGGGACTGGGGATGGGGAGAGGGACTGGGGAGAGGTGAGGGGATGGGGAGAGGTGAGGGACTGGGGATGGGGAGAGGGACTGGGGAGGGGTGAGGGGCTGGGGAGAGGTGAGGGACTGGGGATGGGGAGAGGGACTGGGGAGAGGTGAGGGACTGGGGAGAGGTGAGGGACTGGGGAGATGTGAGGGACTGGGTAGAGGTGAGGGACTTGGGAGAGGTGAGGGACTGGGGAGAGGTGAGGGACTGGGGAGGGGTGAGGGACTGGGGAGAGGTGAGGGACTGTGGAGATGTGAGGGACTGGGGAGAGGTGAGGGACTGGGGAGAGGTGAGGGACTGGGGAGAGGTGAGGGACTGGGTAGAGGTGAGGGACTTGGGAGAGGTGAGGGACTGGGAGAGGTGAGGGACTGGGGAGGTGAGGGACTGGGGAGAGGTGAGGGACTTGGGAGAGGTGAGGGACTGGGGAGAGGTGAGGGACTGGGGAGGGGTGAGGGACTGGGGAGAGGTGAGGGACTGGGGAGAGGTGAGGGACTGGGGAGAGGTGAGGGACTGGGGAGGGGTGAGGGACTGTGGAGAAGTGAGGGACTGGGGAGAGGTGAGGGACTGGGGATGGGGAGAGGGGCTGGGGCGGCTGATTTGAAGGCTGCCTAGTGGTGTGACTGGTTGTTTTGGTACTGAGGGACTGACAAGGTTTTAGCTGTAGGATCTGTGTGTTCTGTTCTCTCCATTTCTGTTTCTGATTGGATCAAGGTCACTCCTGGTCATTTCCATGTAAAATAACCCATGAGCACCAACCAGTTCACAGGAGCATATCAAAGCTAAAAGTCAAACAAATAATAATAATTAAGACATAAATAAGACAAAAATGTTTCAACCATTTTTCATCATAAAAATGAGGAATAAGGCAAAGGCTTTGATTTCTGGTCAAACAGATGGAAAAGGGAACATAGACAACATCTACCAGAGTATTAGGGGGGGCAGCAGGTACCCTAGTGGTTAGAGCGTTGGGGCGGCAGGTACCCTAGTGGTTAGAGCGTTGGGGCGGCAGGTACCCTAGTGGTTAGGCGTTGGGCGGCAGGTACCCTAGTGGTTAGAGCGTTGGGCGGCAGGTACCCTAGTGGTTAGAGCGTTGGCGGCAGGTACCCTAGTGGTTAGAGCGTTGGGCGGCAGGTACCCTAGTGGTTAGAGCGTTGGGGCGGCAGGTACCCTAGTGGTTAGAGCGTTGGGCGGCAGGTACCCTAGTGGTTAGAGCGTTGGGCGGCAGGTACCTAGTGGTTAGAGCGTTGAGCGGCAGGTACCCTAGTGGTTAGAGCGTTGGGGCGGCAGGTACCCTAGTGGTTAGAGCGTTGGGGCGGCAGGTACCCTAGTGGTTAGAGCGTTGGGGCGGCAGGTACCCTAGTGGTTAGAGCGTTGGGGCGGCAGGTACCCTAGTGGTTAGAGGGTTGGGCGGCAGGTACCCTAGTGGTTAGAGCGTTGGGCGGCAGGTACCCTAGTGGTTAGAGCGTTGGGCGGCAGGTACCCTAGTGGTTAGAGCGTTGGGGCGCAGGTACCCTAGTGGTTAGAGCGTTGGCGGCAGGTACCCTAGTGGTTAGAGCGTTGGGGCGGCAGGTACCCTAGTGGTTAGAGCGTTGGGGCGGCAGGTACCCTAGTGGTTAGAGCGTTGGGGCGGCAGGTACCCTAGTGGTTAGAGCGTTGGGGCGGCAGGTACCCTAGTGGTTAGAGCGTTGGGGCGGCAGGTACCTAGTGGTTAGAGCGTTGGGGCGGCAGGTACCCTAGTGGTTAGAGCGTTGGGGCGGCAGGTACCCTAGTGGTTAGAGCGTAGGGGCGGCAGGTACCCTAGTGGTTAGAGCGTTAGGCCAGTAACTGAAAGGTTGCTGGATCGAATCCCCGCAGCAGACAATAAAAAAATATGTTGTTCTACACCTGAGCAAGGCAGTTAACCTGTACTTTCTGTAAATGTGCCTTGTAATTCCGTTACCCCAAATATCTTTAAGATATTTTCACATTTCTCTGCCTCATGAGGAGGCAGAGAAATGACAGTTCACAGAAGTACACTACATATACAAACGTATGTGGACAGCCCTTCAATTGAGTGGATTCGGCTATTTCAGCCACACCCGTTGCTGACAGGTGTATAAAATTGAGCACACGGCCATGCAATCTCCATAGACAAACATTGGCAGTAGAATGGTGCAGTGACTTTCAACGTGCCAGCGTCATAGGATGCCATCTTTCCAACAAGCCAGTTTGTCAAACGTCTGCACTTCTAGAGCTGCCCCGATCAACTTTAAGTTCTGTTATTGTGAAGTGGAAACGTCTAGGAGCAACAACGGCTCAGCCACAAAGTGGTAGGCCACACAAGCTCACAGAATGGGACCCGCTGAGTGCTAAAAATCGAACTGTTCATCGGGAGCTTCATGAAATGGGTTTCCATGGCCGAGCAGCCGCACACAAGCCTAAGATCACCATGCGTATTGCCAAGCGTCGGCTGGAGTGATGGAAAGCTCACCGCCATTGGACTCTGGAACAGTGAAAACGTGTTCTCTGGAGTGATGAAGCACGCTTCACCATCTGGCAGTCCGGTTTGGCGTATGCCAGGAGAACGCTACCTGCCCCAATGCATAGTGCCAACTGTAAAGTTTGGTGGAGGAGAAATCATGGTCTGGGGCTGTTTTTCAGGGTTCACGCCCCTTAGTTCCAGTGAAGGGAAATCTTAACACTACAGCATACAATGACATTCTAGACGATTCTGTGCTTCCAACTTTGTGGCAACAGTTTGGGGAAGGCCCTTTCCTGTTTCAGCATGACAATGCCCCTGTGCATAAAGCGATGTCCATACAGAAATGGGTTGTCGAGATTGGTATGGAAGAACTTGACTGACCTGCAGAGCCCTGACCTCAACCCCATCGAACACCTTTGGGATGTATTGGAACGCCGACTGCGAGCCAGGCCTAATCACCCAACATCAGGGCCTGACCTCACTAATGCTCTTGTGGCTGAATGTAAGCAAGTCCCCGCAGCAATGTTCCAACATCTAGTGGAAAGCCTTCCCAGAAGAGTGGAGGCTGTTATAGCAGCAATGTTCCAACATCTAATGGAAAGCATTCCCAGAAGAGTGGAGGCTGTTATAGCAGCAATGTTCCAACATCTAGTGGAAAGCCTTCCCAGAAGAGTGGAGGCTGTTATAGCAGCAATGTTCCAACATCTAGTGGAAAGCCTTCCCAGAAGAGTGGAGGCTGTTATAGCAGCAATGTTCCAACATCTAGTGGAAAGCCTTCCCAGAAGAGTGGAGGCTGTTATAGCAGCAATGTTCCAACATCTAGTGGAAAGCCTTCCCAGAAGAGTGGAGGCTGTTATAGCAGCAATGTTCCAACATCTAGTGGAAAGCCTTCCCAGAAGAGTGGAGGCTGTTATAGCAGCAATGTTCCAACATCTAATGGAAAGCATTCCCAGTAGAGTGGAGGCTGTTATAGCAGCAATGTTCCAACATCTAGTGGAAAGCCTTCCCAGAAGAGAGGAGGCTGTTATAGCAGCAATGTTCCAACATCTAGTGGAAAGCCTTCCCAGAAGAGAGGAGGCTGTTATAGCAGCAATGTTCCAACATCTAGTGGAAAGCCTTCCCAGAAGAGTGGAGGCTGTTATAGCAGCAATGTTCCAACATCTAGTGGAAAGCCTTCCCAGAAGAGTGGAGGCTGTTATAGCAGCAATGTTCCAACATCTAATGGAAAGCATTCCCAGTAGAGTGGAGGCTGTTATAGCAGCAATGTTCCAACATCTAGTGGAAAGCCTTCCCAGAAGAGTGGAGGCTGTTATAGCAGCAATGTTCCAACATCTAGTGGAAAGCCTTCCCAGAAGAGTGGAGGCTGTTATAGCAGTAATGTTCCAACATCTAGTGGAAAGCCTTCCCAGAAGAGTGGAGGCTGTTATAGCAGCAATGTTCCAACATCTAGTGGAAAGCCTTCCCAGAAGAGTTGAGGCTGTTATAGCAGCAATGTTCCAACATCTAGTGGAAAGCCTTCCCAGAAGAGTGGAGGCTGTTATAGCAGCAATGTTCCAACATCTAGTGGAAAGCCTTCCCAGAAGAGTGGAGGCTGTTATAGCAGCAATGTTCCAACATCTAGTGGAAAGCCTTCCCAGAAGAGTGGAGGCTGTTATAGCAGCAATGTTCCAACATCTAGTGGAAAGCCTTCCCAGAAGAGTGGAGGCTGTTATAGCAGCAATGTTCCAACATCTAGTGGAAAGCCTTCCCAGAAGAGTGGAGGCTGTTATAGCAGCAATGTTCCAACATCTAGTGGAAAGCCTTCCCAGTAGAGTGGAGGCTGTTATAGCAGCAATGTTCCAACATCTAGTGGAAAGCCTTCCCAGATGAGTGGAGGCTGTTATAGCAGCAATGTTCCAACATCTAGTGGAAAGCCTTCCCAGATGAGTGGAGGCTGTTATAGCAGCAAACGGGGGGGACCAACTCCATATTAATACCCATGATATTGGAATGAGATGTTGGACGAGCAGCTGTCCACATACTGTTGGTCATGTAGTGTAATAAGTCATGGTAGACCTATCAATTAGTTATAGTGTTCAGAAATTTGGTTTCTGAATTATTATGTGATTAAAACACTAAATTCCATTACCATAAAAAAAAAAAATATATATATATATATATATATATATATATATATATAAAAAACTGAATTTCTGCAACTGAATTGGCTACAATGGGTTCACAAATTCACAATGCACAGTAGAGTACAGCACAGTGCAGCACAGTAGAGAACATGAAAGAAAAGTAGAGTATAGTTCAGTACAGTACACGGTAGAATACACAAGAGTTCAGTAGACTATAAAGTACTGAACTCTACTCTACTGTACCGTACTGAACTCTACTCTATGCTGTACTCTACTGTGCTGTACTCTACTGTACTATAATCTACTGTACTATAATCTACTGTACTATAATCTACTGTACTATAATCTAGTGTACTATAACCTACTGTATTGTAATCTAAAGTGCTGTAATCTACTGTACTATAATCTACTGTACTATAATCTAGTGTACTATAATCTACTGTACTATAATCTACTGTACTGTAATCTACTGTGCTGTAATCTACTGTGCTGTAATCTACTGTACTATAATCTACTGCACTATAATCTACTGTACTGTAATCTACTGTGCTGTAATCTACTGTACTATAATCTACTGTACTATAATCTACTGTACTATAATCTACTGCACTATAATCTACTGTACTATAATCTACTGTGCTGTAATCTACTGTACTATAATCTAGTGTACTATAATCTACTGTACTGTAATCTACTGTGCTGTAATCTACTGTACTATAATCTACTGTACTATAATCTACTGTACTATAATCTACTGCACTATAATCTACTGTACTATAATCTACTGTGCTGTAATCTACTGTACTATAATCTACTGTGCTGTAATCTACTGTGCTGTAATCTACTGTACTATAATCTACTGTACTATAATCTACTGTACTATAATCTACTGCACTATAATCTACTGTGCTGTAATCTACTGTACTATAATCTACTGCACTATAATCTACTGTACTGTAATCTACTGTGCTGTAATCTACTGTATTATAATCTACTGTGCTGTAATATACTGTATTATAATCTACTGTGCTGTAATCTACTGTATTATAATCTACTGTGCTGTAATCTACTGTGCTGAGCTATACTACACTTTACTGTACCATACTCTATTGTACCGTACTCTACTGTACTGTACTATACCATACTCTACAGTACAGAACTCTACTGTACTGAACAGAACTATACTGTGCTGTACTGTAATCAACTGTACTGTACTGTAATCTACTGTGCTGTACTGTACTGAACTGTACTGTACAGAACTCTACTGTGTTGTACAGAACTCTACTATGTTGTACAGAACTCTACTCTGCTGTACTGTAATCTAATGTGCTGAACTATAATACACTTTACTGTACCGTACTCTACTGTACTGTACTGTACAGAACTCTACTGTGTTGTACAGTAATCTACTGTTGTACAGTAATCTACTGTGCTGAACAATACCACACTATACAGTACTGAACTGTACAAAACTCTACTCAACAGAACTCTACTCAGCAGAACTCTACTGTACAGAACTCTACTCAGCAGAACTCTACTGTACAGAACTCTACTCAGCAGAACTCTACTGTACAGAACTCTACTCAGCAGAACTCTACTCAACAGAACTCTACTCAGCAGAACTCTACTGTACAAAACACTACTGTACAAAACTCTACTCAACAGAACTCTACTCAGCAGAACTCTACTGTACAGAACTCTACTCAGCAGAAATCTACTGTACAGAACTCTACTCAGCAGAACTCTACTCAACAGAACTCTACTCAGCAGAACTCTACTCAACAGAACTCTACTCAGCAGAACTCTACTCAGCAGAACTCTACTGTACAGAACTCTACTCAGCAGAACTCTAATGTACAAAACACTACTGTACAAAACTCTACTCAACAGAACTCTACTGTACAAAACTCTACTCAACAGAACTCTACTCAACAGAACTCTACTGTACAGAACTCTACTGTACAGAACTCTGTGTTCTACTGTACTCTACTGTGCTGTACTGTGTTCTACTGTACTCTACAGTGCTGTACTGCGTTCTACTGTACTCTACAGTGCTGTACTGCGTTCTACTGTTTTCTACTGTACTCTACTGTGCTGTTCTATGCTGTAATCTACTGTGCTGACCTGTTCTGTGCTGTAATCTACTGTATTGTAATGTGCTGAACCATACTACACTTCACTATGCAGAGCTCTACTGTACTGTGCTGTAATCTAATGTACTAAACTATACACCACTATACTGAACTCTACTGTACTGTACTCTACAGTGCTGTACTGTGTTCTACTGTACTCTACAGTGCTGTACTGTGCTGTACTGTGTTATATTGTACTCTACAGTGCTGTACTGTGCTGTACTGAGTTCTACTGTACTCTACTGTGCTGTACTGTATTATATTGTACTCTACAGTGCTGTACTGTGTTATATTGTACTCTACTGTGCTGTACTGTGTTATATTGTACTCTACAGTGCTGTACTGTGCTGCACTGTGTTATATTGTACTCTACTGTGCTGTACTGTGTTATATTGTACTCTACAGTGATGTACTGTGCTGTACTGAGTTCTACTGTACTCTACTGTGCTGTACTGTGTTATATTGTACTCTACAGTGCTGTACTGTGTTATATTGTACTCTACAGTGCTGTACTGTGTTATATTGTACTCTACTGTGCTGTACTGTGTTATATTGTACTCTACAGTGCTGTACTGAGTTCTACTGTACTCTACAGTGCTGTACTGTGTTATACTGTACTCTACTGTGCTGCACTGTGTTCTACTGTACTCTACAGTGCTGTACTGTGTTCTACTGTACTCTACTGTGCTGCACTGTGTTCTACTGTACTCTACTGTGCTGTACTGTGTTATATTGTACTCTACAGTGCTGTACTGTGCTGCACTGTGTTCTACTGTACTCTACTGTGCTGTACTGTGTTATATTGTACTCCACAGTGCTGTACTGTGCTGTACTGCGTTCTACTGTACTCTACAGTGCTGTACTGTGCTGTACTGCGTTCTACTGTACTCTACAGTGCTGTACTGTGCTGTACTGTGTTATATTGTACTCTACAGTGCTGTACTGTGCTGCACTGTGTTCTACTGTACTCTACTGTGCTGTACTGAGTTCTACTGTACTCTACAGTGCTGTACTGTGCTGCACTGTGTTCTACTGTACTCTACTGTGCTGTACTGTGTTATATTGTACTCTACAGTGCTGTACTGTGCTGTACTGAGTTCTACTGTACTCTACAGTGCTGTACTGTGTTATACTGTACTCTACTGTGCTGCACTGTGTTCTACTGTACTCTACAGTGCTGTACTGTGTTCTACTGTACTCTACTGTGCTGCACTGTGTTCTACTGTACTCTACTGTGCTGTACTGTGTTATATTGTACTCTACAGTGCTGTACTGTGCTGCACTGTGTTCTACTGTACTCTACTGTGCTGTACTGTGTTATATTGTACTCCACAGTGCTGTACTGTGCTGTACTGCGTTCTACTGTACTCTACAGTGCTGTACTGTGCTGTACTGCGTTCTACTGTACTCTACAGTGCTGTACTGTGCTGTACTGTGTTATATTGTACTCTACAGTGCTGTACTGTGCTGCACTGTGTTCTACTGTACTCTACTGTGCTGTACTGAGTTCTACTGTACTCTACAGTGCTGTACTGTGCTGCACTGTGTTCTACTGTACTCTACTGTGCTGTACTGTGTTATATTGTACTCTACAGTGCTGTACTGTGCTGTACTGAGTTCTACTGTACTCTACAGTGCTGTACTGTGCTGTACTGTGTTCTACTGTGCTGTACTGTGTTCTACTGTACTCTACAGTGCTGTACTGTGTTCTACTGTACTCTACAGTGCTGTACTGTGCTGTACTGTGTTCTACTGTGCTGTACTGTGTTCTACTGTACTCTACAGTGCTGTACTGTGTTCTACTGTACTCTACAGTGCTGTACTGCGTTCTACTGTACTCTACAGTGCTGTACTGTGCTGTACTGTGTTCTACTGTACTCTACTGTGCTGTACTGCGTTCTACTGTACTCTACAGTGCTGTACTGTGCTGTACTGTGTTCTACTGTGCTGTACTGCGTTCTACTGTACTCTACAGTGCTGTACTGTGCTGTACTGTGTTCTACTGTACTCTACTGTGCTGTACTGCGTTCTACTGTACTCTACAGTGCTGTACTGTGCTGTACTGTGTTCTACTGTGCTGTACTGTGTTCTACTGTACTCTACAGTGCTGTACTGTGTTCTACTGTACTCTACAGTGCTGTACTGTGCTGCACTGTGTTCTACTGTATTCTACTGTGCTGTACTGTGTTATATTGTACTCTACAGTGCTGTACTGTGCTGTACTGTGTTATACTGTACTCTACTTTGCTGTACTGTGTTCTACTGTACTCTGCTGTACTTTACAGTGCTGTACTGTGTTCTACTGTACTTTACTGTGCTGTACTGTGTTCCACTGTACTCTACTGTACCGTAATGTGATCTACTGTACTCTACAGTGCTGTACTGTGTTATATTGTACTCTACAGTGCTGTACTGTGCTGTGTTCTACTGTACTCTACAGTGCTGTACTGTGTTCTACTGTACTATACAGTGCTGTACTGTGCTGTACTGTGTTATATTGTGTTCTACTGTACTCTACAGTGCTGTACTGTGTTCTACTGTACTCTACAGTGCTGTACTGTGCTGTACTGTGTTATATTGTGTTCTACTGTACTCTACAGTGCTGTACTGTGTTATATTGTACTCTACAGTGCTGTACTGTGCTGTGTTCTACTGTACTCTACAGTGCTGTACTGTGTTCTACTGTACTATACAGTGCTGTACTGTGCTGTACTGTGTTATATTGTGTTCTACTGTACTCTACAGTGCTGTACTGTGTTCTACTGTACTATACAGTGCTGTACTGTGCTGTACTGTGTTATATTGTGTTCTACTGTACTCTACAGTGCTGTACTGTGTTCTACTGTACTCTACAGTGCTGTACTGTACTCTACAGTGCTGTACTGTGATGTACTGTGTTATATTGTACTCTACAGTGCTGTACTGTGCTGTGTTCTACTGTACTCTACAGTGCTGTACTGTGTTCTACTGTACTATACAGTGCTGTACTGTGCTGTACTGTGTTATATTGTGTTCTACTGTACTTTACAGTGCTGTGCTGTGTTCTACTGTACTCTACAGTACTGTACTGTGTTCTACTGTGGTCCACTGTACTATACAGTGCTGCACTGTGCTGTACTGTGTTATATTGTGTTCTACTGTACTTTACAGTGCTGTGCTCTACTGTACTCTACAGTGCTGTACTGTGTTCTACTGTGCTGTACTGTGCTGTACTGTGTTCTACTGTACTCTACAGTGCTGTACTGTGTTCTACTGTACTATACAGTGCTGTACTGTGCTGTACTGTGTTATATTGTGTTCTACTGTACTTTACAGTGCTGTGCTGTGTTCTACTGTACTCTACAGTGCTGTACTGTGTTCTACTGTGGTCCACTGTACTCTACTGTGCTCTACAGTGCTGTACTGTGTTCTACTGTACTCTACAGTGCTGTACTGTGTTCTACTGTACTCTACTGTGCTCTACAGTGCTGTACTGTGTTCTACTGTGTTCCACTGTACTCTACTGTACTGTACTGTGTTCTACTGTGCTGTACTGTGTTCTACTGTAGGGAGGGGAGAGGAGGAGGGAGGGGAGGGGAGAGGAGAGGAGGAGGGAGGGGAGAGGGGGAGGGGAGAGTGAGGAGCTGGGAACAGAACGTTCTAGAAGATAAGTTTTACTGTGGACCTTCACTGTAATCTAAACCCCTCCTCTCCTTCCTCCTCCCTGTCTCCTTGTTCCAGCTAACAACACTGTAGGACGTTCAGCTAGGGACATCACATGTAAAGTTATGAAGTTGGTCACGTGACTGAAGGATATTAGCTGTGAAGAGAAATCAACATGATGTGCGTCTCAGTTAAATAATCTGGTTGAATCTGTGTTTGTGGTTGTCCTTCCTGGAACAGAACAGATGAGCAGACGGATAAACCACTTTAAACTAAATGACTGAGAAACCTCATCCTGTCTCTGACCAACGCAGCAGGCCAGTAGGAACGGTACAGCCACCAACCCAGACTGTATACTGGGGTCCAAAGACAGACTCATACATAGTTTCATATATGTCTAGAGAGTATACAGAAGCCTGTGATTTTAGGCCTACAACAGAGTCTGTCAACCACCCCCATACTCAGCATGCAGACTGCAGGCCGGGTCCGGACCCAGAACGGGGTCAATAAGGTCCAGACTAAAAACAAACGTCCTACAGTCAGGGGGAGGCGACCACTCAGAGTTGCGGTCCCAGCTGCCAAAACAACCTGGCACGACCAGGACCTGGCAGCTCTGAACTCCAGCACCACTCAGCATCTCAAACACAGGACCTGGCAGCTCTGAACTCCAGCACCACTCAGCATCTCAAACACAGGACCTGGCAGCTCTGAACTCCAGCACCACTCAGCATCTCAAACACAGGACCTGGCAGCTCTGAACTCCAGCACCACTCAGCATCTCAAACACAGGACCTGGCAGCTCTGAACTCCAGCACCACTCAGCATCTCAAACACAGGACCTGGCAGCTCTGAACTCCAGCACCACTCAGCATCTCAGCCAGGTTGCCTCCCAAATAGCATCCTACTCCCTATTTAGTGCACTAGTTATTGGCCCTGGTCTAAAGTAGTGGACTACATAGGGAATAGGGTGCATTTGGGACGTAGCCTCAGCGTACAGTCGCGGGGGCCCAATACGACCCTGGAACTTTCGAAGACGTCTTTCGCTGCACCCATTAAACTAAGAGCAAATACTTCCACACTAACGCAAGAGGAGAGGGAACGAGAGAGAGGGACCAGAGGAGAGGGAACGAGAGAGAGGGAGAGATGGAGGCAAGGAGAGGCTGATCTGTCAGAACAGTAGAAAATAATAAACATCATCAGTACAGACAGCCATTCACTGGGCCTGACAGCTTCAAATGGAAGACACAAAGAGGGAGGGACAGAGGGGAGAGAGACAGAGAGACAGAGAGAGAGAGAGAGAGAGAGAGAGAGAGAGAGAGAGAGAGAGAGAGAGAGAGAGAGAGAGAGAGAGAGAGAGAGAGAGAGAGAGAGAGAGAGGAGAGACACAGAGACAGAGAGAGAGAGAGAGAGAGAGAGAGAGAGACAGAGACAGAGAGAGAGAGAGAGAGAGAGAGAGAGAGAGAGAGAGAGAGAGAGAGAGAGAGAGAGAGAGAGAGACAGAGAGAGAGAGAGAGAGAGAGAGAGAGAGAGAGAGAGAGAGAGAGACAGAGAGAGAGAGAGAGAGAGAGACAGAGAGAGAGAGAGACAGAGAGACAGAGAGAGACAGAGAGAGAGACAGAGAGACAGAGAGAGAGAGAGAGAGAGAGAGAGATACAGAGAGAGAAACTGATATTAGATAAACTATCTAGTTGTAGAAAGGTGATACCATCAACGCAAGCTGTAAAATAACTCCCAAATTAGAACACAGCAACCTTAGTAATGTAGCTAGCTTGCTAGTCACAACAAGTAGATGTGTTGCTAGCTAGCAGGAGCAGATAGCTTCATCACTAGCTGTCATTCCTGGACAAGCAGTGTTTTAGCTCAGTTTATCCCAAGTAATAATTGTCATTATTATTTATTATTTTTAATATTTATTATATAATTTTAGATACAAAGATCTATAGGATAAGTAGTGTAAATCTGATACAGTCATCAAGGCAGGACTAGAGAGAGAGAGAGAGAGAGAGAGAGAGAGAGAGAGAGAGAGAGAGAGTGAGACAGAGGCAGGACTCGCTAATTTCATTCCTACTGATGAATAAGAAATGCCACATTCCTGTCAATAGTAGGAGGATTGCAGAGCTCACAAACTACATTCCTTTTCTGTGATGGTTTATTTGATTCATTCTTGTCTCTCACTTTTGTCTCACATGATCTATTCAGCTCTCCTGTGTCCTGCTCCCTGAGATCAACCGAGTGCTACTCACCAGGCAAGGGCTGATTCATTCACCTGTCAGGAGAAGCATCCTACTGCAGTTTGAACTAGCCGTCACCATTTAGACATGGAGACCACATATGGGGGTTGTCTTACAGCACAGTGCCTTGTAGAGTTGGAGAACACCCCCTCCAGATACATGTTAAGAGCATCTTTATTCATTCCGATGATCTATTCAGCAAGTCCTGCAGTTTTCTACTAGCCCTGCTGACACTATTTAGACATTGGGAATGTAAATGTGATATTTCATTTTTATTATTTGTAATTTGTGTTTTGCTTTGTCATTCTGGGGTATTGTGATGTCATTATGGGGTATTGTGATGTCATTATGGGGTATTGTGATGTCATTATGGGGTATTGTGGTGTCATTATGGGGTAGTGTGATGTCATTATGGGGTATTGTGAAGTCATTATGGGGTAGTGTGATGTCATTATGGGGTAGTGTGATGTCATTATGGGGTATTGTGAAGTCATTATGGGGTAGTGTGATGTCATTATGGGGTATTGTGATGTCATTATGGGGTGTTGTGATGTCATTATGGGGTATTGTGGTGTCATTATGGGGTATTGTGATGTCATTATGGGGTACTGTGGTGTCATTATGGGTATTGTGGTGTCATTATGGGGTATTGTGATGTCATTATGGGGTATTGTGAAGTCATTATGGGGTAGTGTGATGTCATTATGGGGTATTGTGATGTCATTATGGGGTGTTGTGATGTCATTATGGGGTATTGTGGTGTCATTATGGGGTATTGTGATGTCATTATGGGGTACTGTGGTGTCATTATGGGTATTGTGGTGTCATTATGGGGTATTGTGATGTCATTATGGGGTATTGTGTGTAGATTGATGAGACTAAATAATAATTGAATACATTTTTGAATAAGGCTGTAACGTAACAAAATATGGAAAAAGTCAAGGAGCGTGATTTCGGAATGCAGAGTATACATTTATTTGCCTGTTGTCTTTTCTTTGTGGGTTTTTCCACACAGTCTAGTGCATTTTAGAGTTGAAGAACACCAACAGCTTGTTTGAAGACTAAATTCAATGTAGACTCAGTTTGACAGGTGACAAAGATGTTATTTGACAATTGCAACATGCAGTGGGGAGAATTCTATTGTCCCTGTCAGGAGCACAGTTCTCATCTCAGGACCACTCAAGCCTTAGATTGCATTCTGCTAAGGTACTTGTCTCTCTCTACGTCAGTCAGCTACATTGGTGGCCAAGGCCTTTCGATACTCTTATGTTGCCTGGGCACACTTCCTAGAGAGAAGGGGGAATACTGAAGCAGTTTCCAGGCTTTTGGCCTGTGCCTCTGATGCTTATAACACATCCCTGAGTATTTCTCCTTTTCCAAGATAATCCATCCACCTGACAGGTGTGTAGGGAGGTCCCCGACTAAAAAAAATCTTGGTCGACTGAAAGTCGTCTGTTCTTTCGACCAATCAATTGCATTTTTAAACGTGTATTTTTTCCATATATAGACACACCCTTTGTGTTTTAATAAAATCAACTATATGCATTGAGCTGGTCTGATGCATTAAGCTTACGATGTGATGCCTCAAGAGGGTGCCAGAGATCTATATAACAAAAAGAAATGAAAAAAACTTCAACTGACCCAACTATTTTCCTCCCACTCCTGCTGGTATTCTCAGATCCTGCCATCTCCTGAAGTTGCCGGTAATAGGCGACACGAGGAGTCGGCAACCTTTCTCATGTGGAATGCCAATTTAATCTTACCATTTCTACCCATCTGCATGCCAGTTATGGTTTTCATATGCAAATTACGTTAAAACAGTTTAATTTAATTTATAATAACGTCTTCAAATCTCTAAATCAGTGGCATGTGGTTAATCTAAATTCATCCAAATATAAATGAAAATTATACAAACCTAAAAATGGACTTTTATTGCCGACATGAAGTCAACAAATAAAAGCATTGCAGCCTGCAGGTAGAAAATATCCTGATTAAAAATATATATCCTGTAAATCACATGGGCCACACATGGCCTGTCTGCAACAAACTTGAAACATTGTATCTATTAACTTGCACTAGCGAACTGGCAACATTGTATTAAATATTCTGGGCCCTCAGAGTTTCCCTAGCCAGACACAGCTGTAGGCTATTTGCACGAGGGATAAGAAGTTTACGTTGATTTGGCCTCAGCAGAAGTCAGGGCGTTCACACTTCTGGAGCTTCGCTGAGCAACGCAGAGCTGTTGTCAAGGAAGTTGTCAAGAAAGTGAGTTTGTTTATACAGGATGTACCGCCCCTACCTACCATCAACTAATCATGTCAATGCGGAGCTATACAGAGCCCTCCGCATTGTTACAACATGTGGGAGGAGCCCGGTGATGTGGCACAGAGCTCCATTTGGCCTCTGCATGTCTGGAAGCACAATTGCGTCACACCTTCCATATACAGTGCGGAGATCACTCTTGGTTCCACGGCGGTCGGATCCAAGAGTGTGCAAAGCTGTCATCAACGCAAAGGGTGGCTACTTTGAAGAATCTCAAATATTACATATATTTACATTTGTTTAACACTTTTCTTGGTTACTAAATGATTCCATATGTGTTATTTCATAGTGTTGATGTCTTCACTACTATTCTACAACGTAAAACAAATTGTAAAAATGAAACCCTGTAATGAGTAGGTGTGTCCAAACCTTTTGACTGAAACTGTGTGTGTATATATAGACTACCGTTCAAAAGCTTGGGGTCACTTAGACATTTCTTGTCCATTTAAAATAACATCAAATTGATCAGAAATGCAGTGTAGACATTGTTACTGTTGTAAATGACTATTGTAGCTGGACATTTTTTATGGAATATCTACATTGGCGTGCAGAGGCCCATTATCAGCAACCATCACTCCTGTGTTCCAATGGCACGTTGTGTTAGCTAATCCAAGTTTATCATTTTAAAAGGCTAATTGATCATTAGAAAACCCTTTTGCAATTATGTTAGCACAGCTGAAAACTGTTGTTCTGATTAAAGAAGCAATAAAACTGGCCTTCTTTAGACTAGTTGAGTATCTGGAGCATCAGCATTTGTGGGTTTTCGATTACAGGCTCAGAATGGCCAGAAACAAAGAACTTTCTTCTGAAACTCATCAGTCTATTCTTGTTCTGAGAAATGAAGGCTATTCTATGCGAGAATTTGCCAAGAAACTGAAGATCTCGTACAACGCTGTGTCCTACTCCCTTCACAGAACAGCGCAAACTGGCTCTAACCAGAAAAGAAAGAGGAGTGGGAGGCCCCGGTGCACAACTGAGCAAGAGGACAAGTACATTAGTGTCTAGTTTGAGAAACAGATGCCTCACAAGTCCTCAACTAGCAGCTTCATTAAATACTACCCACAAAACACCAGTCTCAACGTCAACAGCTGAGCTCCACCAGCAGACTGAGTCCACAGGCCGGCTACCAGCTGAGCTCCACCAGCAGACTGACTCTACAGGCCGGCTACCAGCTGAGCTCCACCAGCAGACTGACTCTACAGGCCGGCTACCAGCTGAGCTCCACCAGCAGACTGACTCTACAGGCAGGCTACCAGCTGAGCTCCACCAGCAGACTGACTCTACAGGCCGGCTACCAGCTGAGCTCCACCAGCAGACTGACTCTACAGGCAGGCTACCAGCTGAGCGGCAGGCTACCAGCTGAGCTCCACCAGCAGACTGACTCTACAGGCAGGCTACCAGCTGAGCTCCACCAGCAGACTGACTCCACAGGCAGGCTACCAGCTGAGCTCCACCAGCAGACTGACTCTACAGGCCGGCTACCAGCTGAGCTCCACCAGCAGACTGACTCTACAGGCCGGCTACCAGCTGAGCTCCACCAGCAGACTGACTCTACAGGCAGGCTACCAGCTGAGCTCCACCAGCAGACTGACTCTACAGGCAGGCTACCAGCTGAGCTCCACCAGCAGACTGACTCCACAGGCCGGCTACCAGCTGAGCTCCACCAGCAGACTGACTCTACAGGCCGGCTACCAGCTGAGCTCCACCAGCAGACTGACTCTACAGGCAGGCTACCAGCTGAAGCTCCACCAGCAGACTGACTCTACAGGCCGGCTACCAGCTGAGCTCCACCAGCAGACTGACTCTACAGGCAGGCTACCAGCTGAGCTCCAATAGCAGACTGACTCCACAGGCCGGCTACCAGCTGAGCTCCAATAGCAGACTGACTCCACAGGCCGGCTACCAGCTGAGCTCCAATAGCAGACTGACTCCACAGGCCGGCTACCAGCTGAGCTCCACCAGCAGACTGACTCTACAGGCAGGCTACCAGCTGAGCTCCACCAGCAGACTGACTCCACAGGCAGGCTACCAGCTGAGCTCCACCAGCAGACTGACTCTACAGGCCGGCTACCAGCTGAGCTCCACCAGCAGACTGACTCTACAGGCAGGCTACCAGCTGAGCTCCACCAGCAGACTGACTCTACAGGCCGGCTACCAGCTGAGCTCCACCAGCAGACTGACTCTACAGGCAGGCTACCAGCTGAGCTCCAATAGCAGACTGACTCCACAGGCCGGCTACCAGCTGAGCTCCAATAGCAGACTGACTCCACAGGCCGGCTACCAGCTGAGCTCCAATAGCAGACTGACTCCACAGGCCGGCTACCAGCTGAGCTCCACCAGCAGACTGACTCTACAGGCAGGCTACCAGCTGAGCTCCACCAGCAGACTGACTCTACAGGCCGGCTACCAGCTGAGCTCCACCAGCAGACTGACTCTACAGGCCGGCTACCAGCTGAGCTCCACCAGCAGACTGACTCTACAGGCAGGCTACCAGCTGAGCGGCAGGCTACCAGCTGAGCTCCACCAGCAGACTGACTCTACAGGCAGGCTACCAGCTGAGCTCCACCAGCAGACTGACTCCACAGGCAGGCTACCAGCTGAGCTCCACCAGCAGACTGACTCTACAGGCCGGCTACCAGCTGAGCTCCACCAGCAGACTGACTCTACAGGCCGGCTACCAGCTGAGCTCCACCAGCAGACTGACTCTACAGGCAGGCTACCAGCTGAGCTCCACCAGCAGACTGACTCTACAGGCAGGCTACCAGCTGAGCTCCACCAGCAGACTGACTCTACAGGCAGGCTACCAGCTGAGCTCCACCAGCAGACTGACTCTACAGGCCGGCTACCAGCTGAGCTCCACCAGCAGACTGACTCCACAGGCCGGCTACCAGCTGAGCTCCACCAGCAGACTGACTCTACAGGCCGGCTACCAGCTGAGCTCCACCAGCAGACTGACTCTACAGGCCGGCTACCAGCTGAGCTCCACCAGCAGACTGACTCTACAGGCAGGCTACCAGCTGAGCTCCACCAGCAGACTGACTCTACAGGCAGGCTACCAGCTGAGCTCCACCAGCAGACTGACTCCACAGGCAGGCTACCAGCTGAGCTCCACCAGCAGACTGACTCTACAGGCCGGCTACCAGCTGAGCTCCACCAGCAGACTGACTCTACAGGCAGGCTACCAGCTGAGCTCCACCAGCAGACTGACTCTACAGGCCGGCTACCAGCTGAGCTCCACCAGCAGACTGACTCCACAGGCCGGCTACCAGCTGAGCTCCACCAGCAGACTGACTCCACAGGCAGGCTACCAGCTCAGCGGCAGGCTACCAGCTGAGCTCCACCAGCAGACTGACTCTACAGGCAGGCTACCAGCTGAGCTCCACCAGCAGACTGACTCCACAGGCAGGCTACCAGCTCAGCGGCAGGCTACCAGCTCAGCGGCAGGCTACCAGCTGAGCGGCAGGCTACCAGCTGAGTCCAACATATCCACCTCCTTGACATTTGCTCCAGTGAACGCTCATTAGTAGCAGATACACCTGTCCGGGGCTACTGGTTCTTTCCACAAACATCCTGAGATCTGAACCAGACTGAGACTAGCAGCTGAAATCAAACAGTTTCCGTCTCTGCTGGCTAAAAGCCAGTCTACAGAGATCTAGTGACATTTGGCCCAGTGAACACAGCTCCGTTCACAGGAGATTACAGCTTAGTCAGCCAGTCAGCCAGCCACTCAGCCAGTCAGCCAGTCAGCCAGCCAGCCAGCCAGTCAGCCAGCCAGTCAGCCAGCCACTGAGCCAGTCAGTCAGCCAGCCAGTCAACCAGCCAGTCAGCCAATCAGCCAGCCAGTCAGCCAGCCTTTCTCAAGATACACATTAATCACACCAAAGACTTGCAAAACACTACTGTACCATCATACAGTTAGCAGCGTCTCAAATGGCACCCTATTTCCTACGTACTTTTGACCAAGGCCCATAGGGCTTTACTTCGGGAATAGGGTGGGAGGCGACACAACCCTTAGAAAAACTTCATTCTTCATTTCCTCAAAAAGAAACTATGACGGCCTTCATGTTTTAAATCTAATTATACTGACAAAGAAAAATGAGTTTTTAAGACCTCTTTGTAACTCTGAGACAATAGTCTGTTTCATCATGTCCTCTCTGGATTTGAAACTTTTCAAAGCACATACTTCCACTTCGATTTAGGCTTCATTGTGTTAGTTAATCTGGATTGAACACAATCACCTGAGGCTTCATTGTGTTAGTTAATCTGGATGGAACACAATCACCATAGGCTTCATTGTGTTAGTTAATCTGGATTGAACACAATCACCATAGGCTTCATTGTGTTAGTTAATCTGGATTGAACACAATCACCATAGGCTTCATTGTGTTAGTTAATCTGGATTGAACACAATCACCATAGGCTTCATTGTGTTAGTTAATCTGGATGGAACACAATCACCATAGGCTTCATTGTGTTAGTTAATCTGGATTGAACACAATCACCATAGGCTTCATTGTGTTAGTTAATCTGGATGGAACACAATCACCATAGGCTTCATTGTGTTAGTTAATCTGGATTGAACACAATCACCATAGGCTTCATTGTGTTAGTTAATCTGGATTGAACACAATCACCATAGGCTTCATTGTGTTAGTTAATCTGGATTGAACACATTCACCATAGGCTTCATTGTGTTAGTTAATCTGGATTGAACACAATCACCATAGGCTTCATTGTGTTAGTTAATCTGGATTGAACAAAAGCACCATTACATTGACATTGTGAAGTTAAAAGCTGAATCAAGCTGAAGAAGACAATGGAAATATATAATATGCTGTTCATCATGTTCAGGTCAGTAGCTAGCTGCCATTTTATCTTGTTAGATATCAGACAACATGTCTGTCCAGTATTACAGATCAGACAACATGTGTGTCCAGGATTACAGATCAGACAACATGTCTGTCCAGTATTACAGATCAAATATGTCTGTCCAGGATTACAGATCAGACAACATGTCTGTCCAGAATTACAGATCAGACAACATGTCTGTCCAGAATTACAGATCAGACAACATGTCTGTCCAGTATTACAGATCAGACAACTTGTCTGTCCAGTATTACAGATCAGACAACATGTCTGTCCAGTATTACAGATCAGACAACATGTCTGTCCAGGATTACAGATCAGACAACATGTCTGTCCAGGATTACAGATCAGACAACATGTCTGTCCAGTATTACAGATCAGACAACATGTCTGTCCAGTATTACAGATCAGACAACATGTCTGTCCAGGATTACAGATCAGACAACATGTCTGTCCAGGATTACAGATCAGACAACATGTCTGTCCAGTATTACAGATCAGACAACATGTCTGTCCAGTTTTACAGATCAGACAACATGTCTGTCCAGGATTACAGATCAGACAACATGTCTGTCCAGTATTACAGATCAGACAACATGTCTGTCCAGTATTACAGATCAGACAACATGTCTGTCCAGGATTACAGATCAGACAACATGTCTGTCCAGTATTACAGATCAGACAACATGTCTGTCCAGTATTACAGATCAGACAACATGTCTGTCCAGTATTACAGATCAGACAACATGTCTGTCCAGAATTACAGATCAGACAACATGTCTGTCCAGGATTACAGATCAGACAACATGTCTGTCCAGTATTACAGATCAGACAACAGGACTGTCCAGAATTACAGATCAGACAACATGTCTGTCCAGTATTACAGATCAGACAACTTGTCTGTCCAGTATTACAGATCAGACAACATGTCTGTCCAGAATTACAGATCAGACAACTTGTCTGTCCAGAATTACAGATCAGACAACATGTCTGTCCAGAATTACAGATCAGACAACATGTCTGTCCAGAATTACAGATCAGACAACATGTCTGTCCAGAATTACAGATCAGACAACTTGTCTGTCCAGTATTACAGATCAGACAACATGTCTGTCCAGAATTACAGATCAGACAACATGTCTGTCCAGTATTACAGATCAGACAACAGGACTGTATGCTAGAGGGCAGTCTGTATATAGACAGCAGGACTGTCTGGTAGAGGGCAGCCTGTATATAGACCACAGGACTGTCTGGCAGAGGGCAGTCTGTATATAGACCACAAGACTGTCTGGTAGAGGGCAGCCTGTATATAGACTACAGGACTGTCTGGTAGAGGGCAGTCTGTATATAGACTACAGGACTGTCTGGTAGAGGGCAGTCTGCATATATTTTTTGATTAGTGTGTGAAATGTGTCTGGGCTCAGATGTTTAGTGACAGCCAGTAGAACTAGTGAGGGGGTGAGGGGGTACTGTGCTGCTCTGCTACAGGCCCGGCTTCAGACTAAACAATGTCTCTCCCTCTGGCTCCATGGGGCAGGCAGGGTGGGGTGTGGATAAGAGGCGGGGGTCGTCATCACAACAAGGGAATGTCTCTCCCCACGGAGCCAGAGGGAGAGACGTTGTTTAGTCTGAAGCCTGGCCTGTAGCCGAGCAGCATCCTGTACACAGACACACCAGACCATAGCAGGGCCCTGTCCTCATCCCTGTCTTTACGTACAAACTGCTGATCACACTGTCCACACACAGAGAGACAACTCAATGGTCTAATCTTTGATACTCTGCATAGTTATGCTCATGTAAAAATGTGTGCTTGAAGAGATATCTGCATGCGTGTGTGTTGTTCAGGGCAGAGACTGCGTCCCATCACAGCATGTGGCACAGAGAGTAAACGCCGCAGCCCAACACGCAATGCCAGCCAAGCCATAAGGAGTAACTCACACACGCTATCCAAGCCCGTAACACACACACACACACACACACAGCTTTACAATGAGATGAAAGTAGGCTGTGGTAGTGGTGGCTCGGTACATCAGCTCAGCCTTCTATTGTCAGACTCCAGCGACTCAGAAAGGAAAGACAGCGAGACAGAGACAGAGGAGGAGACGGAGACAGAGGAGGAGACGGAGACAGAGGAGGAAGAAGAGGGGACGGAGGAAGAAGGAAGGGTGTTTTGAGTCCGTGAAGGAGTTCTATTAACCTGAGCCGCTGTGCACCGGTCTTTGGTCAGTGACGTGCGGTGAGTCACAGCATCATCGGACTGAGCTTGTTGTCATCGCAGGAAATCTCAACGCTGTGCGTTACAGGGAAGACATCCTCCTCCCTCATGTGGTACCCTTCCTGCAGGCTCATTCTGACATGACCCTCCAGCATGACAATGCCACCAGACATACTGCTCGTTCTGTGCGTGATTTCCTGCAAGACAGGAATGTCAGTGTTCTGCCATGGCCAGCAAAGAGCCCGGATCTCAATCCCATTGATCACGTCTGGGACCTGTTGGATCGGAGGGTGATGGCTAGGGCCATTCCCCCCAGAAATGTCTGGGAACTTGCAGGTGCCTTGGTGGAAGAGTGGGGTGACATCTCACAGCAAGAACTGGCAAATCTGGTGCAGTCCATGAGGAGGAGATGCACTGCAGTACTTAATGCAGCTGGTGGCCACACCAGATTCTGACTGTTACTTTTGATTTTGACCCCCCCTTTGTTCAGGGACACATTATTCAATTTCTGTTTGTGGAACTTGTCTGTGGAACTTGTTCAGTTTATGTCTCAGTTGTTGAATCTTGTTATGTTCATACAAATATTTACACATGTTAAGTTTGCTGAAAATAAACGCAGTTGACAGTGAGAGGACATTTCTTTTTTTGCTGAGTTTAAATTTACAACCTTTCAGACATGATGACCTATATGATTCAAATTACGTTGCGGATTGTGGATTAGGTTCTAAAAGACGAAAAGGTATTGAATTATCTTAAACAAAAACACTCAGACGTGATTACGCTCCAAGAGGCCCACCTTCTGGAAAAGGATGCTCCTAGGGTGGGAGACAGATGGGTGGGCAGTGCTTACCATAAGGATGCTCCTAGGGTGGGAGACAGATGGGTGGGCAGTGCTTACCATAAGGATGCTCCTAGGGTGGGAGACAGATGGCTGGGCAGTGCTTACCAAAAGGATGCTCCTAGGGTGGGAGACAGATGGCTGGGCAGTGCTTACCAAAAGGATGCTCCTAGGGTGGGAGACAGATGGGTGGGCAGTGCTTACCATAATACATTCAAACCCCCAAAAAGAGGTGTGTCTATTATATTTACGAATCTTAATTTTACTTGTAAAGGTTTCAGGACCAAATATCATATTGGGAAATATTTCTGCTCTGAATGAGGAGGACGCAGACTGCTTCCTTCTACTTAACAAAATAAATATTGGATTTGGGTGATTTTCCTCTGGGGGGATTATAATCTGGTCCCTGGTGCTTTTCTAGATACATCCAGGACCAATTAAAACACTGGGTAAATATGATGGTCTTTTGTGATATATGGAGACTGATCTATCCAACCTCTGGTGATTACACATTATTTTCCAATAGGCACACTGTTTATTCACACATCGACTACTTGACAGACCGTCCACCCATTGATCTGACTGTTGGAATAGGAGAAGAAAGAGAAATGGAAATATTGGCGAATTAACACCAGCCTCTTACACGACAAGGTGTTTTGTGAATTCCTTAAAACACACATTACGATATTCTTTGAAACAATCAACAGGGTGAAACAGGTACATGTCTGGGAAGATTTTAAAGCATTTTAAAACATACGTGGAGTAATGATACAACGATCAGCTACTATTAAGAAACTAGATCAACTGAAAATGGATCAACTTGAAACAGAGGGTCAAGACTCTGGAGAGGGAATATTGGTCCAATCCTAAGAAGCATTTCTCTGATGAACCTGATGAAAACCAAATACGAGCTGAATACTTTATTCAGTAACAAAGCGGAATATTCCCAGGCTGAAGCAGGAAAACTGTTGGCAAGTCAATTGAAATTGGCAAGTAGATGGAATCAGAAATAAGACTAATTACCAATCATAAAGAAATAAACAATATATTTTGAGACTTTTATCAGGAACTTTCTACTTCAGACGGTCCATTAGATATGCAGAAAGCAGAGGCATTCTTTCAGAATTCGAACCTTCCTAAACTAACAGAGGAAGACAGGAATTGGCTCGACCGCCCCATTAGTTTGGACCGAAACTATAAGATAAGCACCCAGAGGTAAAACTCTGGGGTTGGATGGGATACCCAGTAATTTCTGTAAAAGGTTAGCAGAGCAGCTTTGCCCAGAAATATTGAAGAACTTAATGTGACAATCTTAGACACCTATTGCATGTCGTCTGGATGGCAAAAGATTTGGATACTTCAGTGGCAGCCTTATCCCTAGACGCAGAGAAAGCAGGGTGGGCTGGGACTACCTGACAGGGTGGGCTGGGACTACCTGCATTATACTATAAATACATTTGGATTTGGACGGGGCTTTCAGAATATTATTAAACTGATGTACAACGACCCCAAATCCATAGTAGTCACTAACGGACTAGGATCATCTCCATTTTCTATAGGATGAGGCACGAAACAAGGTGACTGTCTGTCGCCTCTCCTATTTATTATGGCATTAGAACCATTAGCCCAAGCCATTAGGCTGCATCAGTCAATCAAAAAGGGTTACTATGGGAGGGAAAGGAGAATAAACTACTGCTTTATGCAGACAACACATTACTAATCATGTCAGACCACCCAACTCTCCATATCGCCTTTACTGGACTTAATTAAGGCATTTTCAGAGACATCTGCCAACAAAGTAAACCGGACCAAATCTGAGGTAATGCCCCTGTCCTCAGCTGGACGTTTCAATGGGTCCCTAAAACCGTGAGGTACCTGGGGATCATTGTAAATCCTGGTCTAGAGAACATGATTTCTGAAAATCTTGACCCACTACTGAACAAAATTCCACTCCAGTTTAGGAGCTGGGATAAACTACCAATCTCCTTATGAGGGAGGATACAGGTTATAAATATGGTCATAGCTCCTCAACTGAATTACATCATGAGCATGTTACCACTGTCCATACCTGTCTGTACCTTTAAATCCATACCTGTCTGTACCTTTAAATCCATACCTGTCTGTACCTTTAAATCCATACCTGTCTGTACCTTTAAATCCATACCTGTCTGTACCTTTAAATCCATACCTGTCTATACCTTTAAATCCATACCTGTCTATACCTTTAAATCCATACCTGTCTATACCTTTAAATCCATACCTGTCTATACCTTTAAATCCATACCTGTCTGTACCTTTAAATCAATACCTGTCTGTACCTTTAAATTCATACCTGTCTATACCTTTAAATCCATACCTGTCTGTACCTTTAAATCCATACCTGTCTATACCTTTAAATCCATACCTGTCTATACCTTTAAATCAATACCTGTCTGTACCTTTAAATTCATACCTGTCTATACCTTTAAATCCATACCTGTCTATACCTTTAAATTCATACCTGTCTATACCTTTACATCAATACCTGTCTGTACCTTTAAATCCATACCTGTCTATACCTTTAAATCCATACCTGTCTATACCTTTAAATCCATACCGGTCTGTACCTTTAAATCCATAACGGTCTGTACCTTTATATCCATACCTGTCTATACCTTTAAATCCATACCTGTCAATACCTTTAAATCCATACCGGTCTATATCTTTAAATCCATACCTGTTTGTACCTTTAAATCCATACCTGTCTATAACTTTAAATCCATACCTGTCTATACCTTTAAAAACATACCTGTCTATACCTTTAAATCCATACCTGTCTATACCTTTAAATCCATACCCGTCTATACCTTTAAATCCATACATGTCTATACCTTTAAATCCATACCTGTCTGTACCTTTAAATCCATAGATGTCTATACCTTTAAATCCATACCTGTCTATACCTTTAAATCCATACCTGTCTATACCTTTAAATCCATAGACAAAACGATGATGGAGTTTGTTTGGGCCGGCAAAAGGGCCAGGATGAAACTAGCGAGATGACAGGCAACGACTAAGAAGGGAGGATAAAAGCTCCCTGACATGTAACTATATCAAGAAGCCTTTGTAGCTGCCCAAATAGGCCCTCTACTGAGAACTCTAATAGGCCAATTTGGGCGGACATGGAGGAAGAACTTAATGCTCCATTCGGAGAATCACATTATTTGAGTCAACAAAATTGAGACTGCAGAATCCAAAATGTCCCATACAAAAAAATATATGGAGTCAGATTGATAAGAGAGAGACATCTTCACCTTTCCTGACAAGCTCTGCTTCATTATGGAACAACCCTACATTGAAAATATATGGTTACAAGGTTTTCCGGAAAGATTGGTATAGAAAGGGGATAAAGAACATTGGTTGTCTGTATCAAGAAAACACCTTTACCTCTTTTGAAGCACTAAGGTCCAAGTATAATTTACAGAAACAAGACTTTGAGATATCTCCAGCTTAAGGTAGGACAAAGCAACAACAAATTCTCTGTACATTCCGATATAAGTGTTTAAGATACAAATCCTTTGAAAATTACCACATTCGAATATATAGCCACCTGATAGGTGGAATTAATGGAACTTGTAAGGCCTTTCTAAAGTCTTCGAAAGCCAAGTTAGCAAAAAGATCACCGACCACTCCGAATCCCACCGTACCTTCTCCGCTATGCAATCCGGTTTCCGAGCTGGTCACGAGTGCACCTCAGCCACGCTCAAGGTCCTAAACGATATCATAACCGCCATCGATAAAAGACAGTACTGTGCAGCCGTCTTCATCAACCTGGCCAAAGCTTTCGACTCTGTCAATCACCATATTCTTATCGGCAGACTCAACAGCCTTGGTTTCTCAAATGACTGCCTCGCCTGGTTCACCAACTACTTCGCAGACAGTGTGTCAAATCGGAGGACCTGTTGTCTCTGTGTTGTTGTAATAGCTGTTATTATAATAGCTGTTGTTATAATAGCTGCTGTTATAATAGCTGCTGTTATAATAGCTGTTGTTATAATAGCTGTTGTTATAATAGCTGTTATTATAATAGCTGTTATTATAATAGCTGTTGTTATAATAGCTGTTGTTATAATAGCTGTTGTTATAATAGCTGTTGTTATAATAGCTGTTGTTATAATAGCTGCTGTTATAATAGCTGTTATTATAATAGCTGTTATTATAATAGCTGTTATAATAGCTGTTATTATAATAGCTGTTATTATAATAGCTGTTATTAAAATAGCTGTTGTTATAATAGCTGTTATTATAATAGCTGTTATTATAATAGCTGTTGTTATAATAGCTGTTATTATAATAGCTGTTATTATAATAGCTGTTGTTATAATAGCTGTTGTTATAATAGCTGTTATTATAATAGCTGTTGTTATAATAGCTGCTGTTATAATAGCTGTTGTTATAATAGCTGTTATTATAATAGCTGTTATTATAATAGCTGTAGTTATAATAGCTGTTGTTATAATAGCTGTTATTATAATAGCTGTTGTTATAATAGCTGTTATTATAATAGCTGTTGTTATAATAGCTGTTGTTATAATAGCTGTTATTATAATAGCTGTTGTTATAATAGCTGTTGTTATAATAGCTGTTGTTATAATAGCTGTTGTTATAATAGCTGTTATTATAATAGCTGTTGTTATAATAGCTGTTGTTATAATAGCTGTTGTTATAATAGCTGTTATTATAATAGCTGTTGTTATAATAGCTGTTGTTATAATAGCTGTTGTTATAATAGCTGTTATAATAGCTGTTTATAATAGCTGTTGTTATAATAGCTGTTGTTATAATAGCTGTTGTTATAATAGCTGTTATTATAATAGCTGTTGTTATAATAGCTGTTATTATAATAGCTGTTATTATAATAGCTGTTGTTATAATAGCTGTTGTTATAATAGCTGTTGTTATAATAGCTGTTGTTATAATAGCTGTTGTTATAATAGCTGTTATTATAATAGCTGTTGTTATAATACCTGTTATTATAATATCTGCTGTTATAATAGCTGTTGTTATAATAGCTGTTGTTATAATAGCTGTTGTTATAATAGCTGTTGTTATAATAGCTGTTATTATAATAGCTGTTGTTATAATAGCTATTTATTATAATAGCTGTTGTTATAATAGCTGTTATTATAATAGCTGTTGTTATAATAGCTGTTATTATAATAGCTGTTGTTATAATAGCTGTTATTATAATAGCTGTTGTTATAATAGCTGTTGTTATAATAGCTGTTGTTATAATAGCTGTTGTTATAATAGCTGTTATTATAATAGCTGTTGTTATAATAGCTGTTATTATAATAGCTGTTGTTATAATAGCTGTTGTTATAATAGCTGTTGTTATAATAGCTGTTGTTATAATAGCTGTTGTTATAATAGCTGTTGTTATAATAGCTGTTGTTATAATAGCTGTTGTTATAATAGCTGTTATTATAATAGCTGTTATTATAATAGCTGTTGTTATAATAGCTGTTATTATAATAGCTGTTGTTATAATAGCTATTTATTATAATAGCTGTTATTAAAATAGCTCGCTGTTTTATACAGCTTGCTGTTATAATAGCTGTTGTTATAATAGCTGTTGTTATAATAGCTGTTGTTATAATAGCTGTTATTATAATAGCTGTTGTTATAATGGCTGTTGTTATAATAGCTATTTATTATAATAGCTGTTGTTATAATAGCTGTTGTTATAATAGCTGTTGTTATAATAGCTGTTGTTATAATAGCTGTTATTATAATAGCTGTAGTTATAATAGCTGCTGTTATAATAGCTGTTATTATAATAGCTGTTGTTATAATAGCTATTTATTATAATAGCTGTTATTATAATAGCTGTTGTTATAATAGCTGTTGTTATAATAGCTGTTGTTATAATAGCTGTTATTATAATAGCTGTTGTTATAATAGCTGTTGTTATAATAGCTGTTATTATAATAGCTGTTATTATAATAGCTGTTGTTATAATAGCTGTTGTTATAATAGCTGTTGTTATAATAGCTGTTGTTATAATAGCTGTTGTTATAATAGCTGTTGTTATAATAGCTGTTATTATAATAGCTGTTGTTATAATAGCTGTTGTTATAATAGCTGTTATTATAATAGCTGTTATAATAGCTGTTGTTATAATAGCTGTTGTTATAATAGCTGTTGTTATAATAGCTGTTGTTATAATAGCTGTTGTTATAATAGCTATTTATTATAATAGCTGTTGTTATAATAGCTGTTATTATAATAGCTGTTATTATAATAGCTGTTGTTATAATAGCTGTTGTTATAATAGCTGTTGTTATAATAGCTGTTGTTATAATAGCTGTTATTATAATAGCTGTTGTTATAATAGCTGTTATTATAATAGCTGTTGTTATAATAGCTGTTGTTATAATAGCTGTTATTATAATAGCTGTTGTTATAATAGCTGTTATTATAATAGCTGTTGTTATAATAGCTGTTGTTATAATAGCTATTTATTATAATAGCTGTTGTTATAATAGCTGTTGTTATAATAGCTGTTATTATAATAGCTGTTATTATAATAGCTGTTGTTATAATAGCTGTTGTTATAATAGCTGTTATTATAATAGCTGTTGTTATAATAGCTATTTATTATAATAGCTGTTGTTATAATAGCTGTTGTTATAATAGCTGTTGTTATAATAGCTGTTGTTATAATAGCTGTTGTTATAATAGCTGTTATTGCTGTTGTTATAATAGCTGTTATTATAATAGCTATAATAGCTGTTATAATAGCTGTGTTATAATAGTATTATAATAGCTGTATAATAGCTGTTGTTATAATAGCTGTTGTTATAATAGCTATTTATTATAATAGCTGTTGTTATAATAGCTGTTGTTATAATAGCTATTTATTATAATAGCTGTTGTTATAATAGCTGTTGTTATAATAGCTGTTGTTATAATAGCTGTTATTATAATAGCTGTTGTTATAATAGCTGTTATTATAATAGCTGTTGTTATAATAGCTGTTATTATAATAGCTGTTGTTATAATAGCTGTTGTTATAATAGCTGTTGTTATAATAGCTGTTGTTATAATAGCTGTTGTTATAATAGCTGTTGTTATAATAGCTGTTGTTATAATAGCTGTTATTATAATAGCTGTTGTTATAATAGCTGTTATTAAAATAGCTATTTATTATAATAGATGTTATAATAGCTGTTGTTATAATAGCTGTTGTTATAATAGCTGTTGTTATAATAGCTGTAGTTATAATAGCTGTTATTATAATAGCTGTTGTTATAATAGCTGTTATTAAAATAGCTATTTATTATAATAGATGTTATAATAGCTGTTGTTATAATAGCTGTTGTTATAATAGCTGTTGTTATAATAGCTGTTGTTATAATAGCTGTTATTATAATAGCTGTTGTTATAATAGCTGTTATTAAAATAGCTGTTGTTATAATAGCTGTTGTTATAATAGCTGTTATTATAATAGCTGTTGTTATAATAGCTGTTATTATAATAGCTGTTATTATAATAGCTGTTGTTATAATAGCTGTTGTTATAATAGCTGTTATTATAATAGCTGTTATTATAATAGCTGTTGTTATAATAGCTGTTGTTATAATAGCTGTAGTTATAATAGCTGTTGTTATAATAGCTGTTGTTATAATAGCTGTTGTTATAATAGCTGTTGTTATAATGGCTGTTGTTATAATAGCTGTTGTTATAATAGCTTTATTATAGCTATTTGTTATAATAGCTGTTGTTATAATAGCTGTTGTTATAATAGCTGTTATTATAATAGCTGTTGTTATAATAGCTGTTGTTATAATAGCTGTTATTATAATAGCTGTTGTTATAATAGCTGTTGTTATAATAGCTGTTGTTATAATAGCTATTTATTATAATAGCTGTTGTTATAATAGCTGTTGTTATAATAGCTGCTGTTATAATAGCTGTTATTATAATAGCTGTTGTTATAATAGCTGTTATTATAATAGCTGTTGTTATAATAGCTGTTATTATAATAGCTGTTATTATAATAGCTGTTGTTATAATAGCTGTTGTTATAATAGCTGTTATTATAATAGATGTTGTTATAATAGCTGTTGTTATAATAGCTGTTGTTATAATAGCTGTTATTATAATAGCTGTTATTATAATAGCTGTTGTTATAATAGCTGTTGTTATAATAGCTGTTATTATAATAGCTGTTGTTATAATAGCTGTTGTTATAATAGCTGTTGTTATAATAGCTGTTATTATAATAGCTGTTGTTATAATAGCTGTTGTTATAATAGCTGTTATTATAATAGCTGTTATTATAATAGCTGTTGTTATAATAGCTGTTGTTATAATAGCTGTTGTTATAATAGCTGTTGTTATAATAGCCGTAGTTATAATAGCTGTTATTATAATAGCTGTTATTATAATAGCTGTTATGGGGTTTTGGGTGAAAAATGAAAAAAGGTTGTTTCCTTTTCTATCTTCTTTATTGTATGTGAGGTGCCGGTCGGGGTTTGGACACGCCTACCATTGAAATGAGTGGCTGGGTGTGTCCGGGCGACCCACCTACCCATTGAAATGAGGGTACTGTTTGACTGGTACTGTATATAAATGTCTGCCAAGTTATTGTTTAGTGCTGAATGTAACTCAATTGCATTGTTATATCGTGAAAGGAAACAAAAACTATCATTACAAAAATAGAAACAAATTAAGAAATAGAGACCGGAATATAATGAACAAAAATACAAACACAACATGTAAAGTGTTGGTCCCATGTTTCATGAGCTGAAATAAAAGATCCCAGAAATGTTCCATAATGCACAAAAAGCTGATTTCAATCAAATTTGGGGCACAAATTTGTTTACATACCTGTTAGTGCGCATTTCACCATTGCCAAGATAATCCATCCACCTGACAGGTGTGGAATATCAAGAAGCTGATTAAACAGCATGATCATTACACAGGTGCACCTTGTGCTGGGGACAATAAAAGGTCACTCTAAAATGTGCCGTTTTGTCACGCAACACAATCCCACAGATGTCTCTAGTTGAGGGAGTGTGCAATTGGCATGCTGACTGTAGGAATGTCCACCAGAGCTGTTGCCAGATAATTTAATGTTCATTTCTCTACCATAAGCCACCTCCAATGTCATTTTAGAGAATTTGACAGTATGTCTAATAGGCCTCACAACTGCAGACCGACCATGTGTAACCACGCAAGCCAGGACGTCCACATCCGGCTTCTTCACCTGCAGGATTGTCTGAGACCAGCCATCCGGACAGCTGATGAAGCTGTGGGTTTGTACAACCGAAGAATTTCTGCACCAACTGTCAGAAACCGTCTCAGTGAAGCTCCTCTGCTCGTCGTCCTCACCAGGGTTGACCTGACTGCAGTTCAGCATCGTAACCGACTTCAGTGGGCAAATGCTCACCTTCGATGGCCGCTGGCACGCTGGAGAAGGGTGCTCTTCATGGATGAATCTGTTTCAGCTGTACCTGGCAGATGGCAGACAGTGTATGGTGTCGTGTGGGTGAGGGGTTTGTTGATGTCAACGTCGTGAACAGAGTGCTCCATGGTGGGTGGTGGGGTTATGGTATGGGCAGGCATAAGCTACAGACAACAAACACAATTGCATTTTATCAATGGTAATTTGAATGCACAGAGACACGAGATCCTGAGATCCTGATGTTTCAGCATGATAATGCACGGCCCCATGTCGCAAGGATCTGTACACAATTCCTGGAAGTTGAAAATGTCCCAGTTATTCCAGGGCCTGCCTACTCACCAGACATCACTCATTGAGTATAGTTGGGAAGCTCTGGATCGACGTGTACGACAGCGTGTTCCAGTTCCCACCAATATCCAGCAACTTCACACAGCCATTCCACAGGAGTGGGACAACATTCCACAGGCCACAATCAACAGCCTCTATGCGAAGGAGATGTGTCACGCTGCATGAGGTAAATGGGTGGTCACACCAGATACTGGCTGGTTTTAATGAGGTAAATGGTGGTCACACCAGAGACTGACTGGTTTTCATGAGGTAAATGGTGGTCACACCAGATACTGACTGGTTTTAATGAGGTAAATGGTGGTCACACCAGACTGACTGGTTTTCATGAGGTAAATGGTGGTCACACCAGATACTGACTGGTTTTCATGAGGTAAATGGTGGTCACACCAGATACTGACTGGTTTTCATGAGGTAAATGGTGGTCACACCAGATACTGACTGGTTTTTAAATTTTTCGAGATATCCAATTGGTAGTTACAGTCTTGTCCCATCGCTGCAACTCCAGTACGGACTTGGGAGAGGTGAAGGTCGAGAGCCATGCATCCTCTGAAACACGACCCTGCCAAGCCACAATGCTCGCCTAACCCGGAAGCCAGCCGCACCAATGTGTCAGAGGAAACACCATACAGCTGGAGACCGAATTCAGTTTTCAGGCACCCCGCCCGTCACAAAGAGTCACTAGAGCGCGATGGGACAAGGAAGTCCCAGCCGGTCAAACCCTCCCCTAACCCGGACGACACTGGGCCAATTGTGCGCCGCCTCATGGGTCTCCCGGTCACGGCCAGCTGTGACACAGCCTGGGATCGAACCCGGGTCTGTAGTGACACCTCTAGCTATGAGATGCAGTGCCTTAGACCGCTGCACCACTCGGGAGGCGACCTACTCTGTTTTTAAGGTACAGTGGGGCAAAAAAGTATTTAGTCAGCCACCAATTGTGCAAGTTCTCTCACTTAAAAAGATGAGAGAGGCCTGTAATTTTCATCATAGGTACACTTCAACTATGACAGACAAAATGAGGGAAAAAAATCCAGAAAATCACATTGTAGGATTTTTTATGAATTTATTTGCAAATTATGGTGGAAAATAAGTATTTGGTCACATACAAACAAGCAAGATTTCTGGCTCTCACAGACCTGTAACTTCTTCTTTAAGAGGCTCCTCTGTCTTCCACTCGTTACCTGTATTAATGGCACCTGTTTGAACTTGTTATCAGTATAAAAGACACCTGTCCACAACCTCAAACAGTCACACTCCAAACTCCACTATGGCCAAGACCAAAGAGCTGTCAAAGGACACCAGAAACAAAATTGTAGACCTGCACCAGGTTGGGAAGACTGAATCTGCAATAGGTAAGCAGCTTGGTTTGAAGAAATCAACTGTGGGAGCAATTATTAGGAAATGGAAGACATTCAAGACCACTGATAATCTTCCTCAGTCTGGGGCTCCACGCAAGATCTCACCCCGTGGGGTCAAAATTATCACAAGAACGGTGAGCAAAAATCCCAGAACCACACGGGGGGACCTAGTGAATGACCTGCAGAGAGCTGGAACCAAAGTAACAAAGCCTACCATCAGTAACACACTACGCCGCCAGGGACTCAAATCCTGCAGTGCCAGACGTGTCTCCCTGCTTAAGCCAGTACATGTTCAGGCCCCTTTGAAGTTTGCTAGAGAGCATTTGGATGATCCAGATGAGGATTGGGAGAATGTCATATGGTCAGATGAAACCAAAATATAACTTTTTGGTAAAAACTCAACTCGTCGTGTTTGGAGGACAAAGAATGCTGAGTTGCATCCAAAGAACACCATACCTACTGTGAAGCATGGGGGTGGAAACATCATGCTTTGGGGCTGTTTTTCTGCAAAGGGACCAGGACGACTGATCTGTGTAAAGGAAAGAATGAATGGGGCCATGTATCGTGAGATTTTGAGTGAAAACCTCCTTCCATCAGCAAGGACATTGAAGATGAAACGTGGCTGGGTCTTTCAGCATGACAATGATCACACCGCCCAGGCAACGAAGGAGTGGCTTCGTAAGAAGCATTTCAAGGTCCTGGAGTGGCCTAGCCAGTCTCCAGATCTCAACCCCATAGAAAATCTTTGGAGGGAGTTGAAAGTCCGTGTTGCCCAGCGACAGCCCCAAAACATCACTGCTCTAGAGGAGATCTGCATGGAGGAATGGGCCAAAATACCTGCAACAGTGTGTGAAAACCTTGTGAAGACTTACAGAAAACGTTTGACCTCTGTCATTGCCAACAAAGGGTATATAACAAAGTATTGAGATAAACTTTTGTTATTGACCAAATACTTATTTTCCACCATAATTTGCAAATAAATAAATAAAAAATCCTACAATGTGATTTTCTGGATTTCCTTTTCTCATTTTGTCTGTCATAGTTGAAGTGTACCTATGATGAAAATTACAGGCCTCTCTCATCTTTTTAAGTTGGAGAACTTGCACAATTGGTGGCTGACTAAATACTTTTTTAATACACCTGACAGACACCCACTGCTGCAGGTAAACACCTGACAGACACCCACTGCTGCAGGTAAACACCTGACAGGCAACCACTGCTGCAGGTAAACACCTGACAGACAACCACTGCTGCAGGTAAACACCTGACAGACAACCACTGCTGCAGGTAAACACCTGACAGGCAACCACTGCTGCAGGTAAACACCTGACAGACACCCACTGCTGCAGGTAAACACCTGACAGGCAACCACTGCTGCAGGTAAACACCTGACAGGCAACCACTGCTGCAGGTAAACACCTGACAGGCAACCACTGCTGCAGGTAAACACCTGACAGGCAACCACTGCTGCAGGTAAACACCTGACAGGCAACCACTGCTGCAGGTAAACACCTGACAGACACCCACTGCTGCAGGTAAACACCTGACAGGCAACCACTGCTGCAGGTAAACACCTGACAGGCAACCACTGCTGCAGGTAAACACCTGACAGGCAACCACTGCTGCAGGTAAACACCTGACAGGCAACCACTGCTGCAGGTAAACACCTGACAGGCAACCACTGCTGCAGGTAAACACCTGACAGGCAACCACTGCTGCAGGTAAACACCTGACAGGCAACCACTGCTGCAGGTAAACACCTGACAGGCAACCACTGCTGCAGGTAAACACCTGACAGACAACCACTGCTGCAGGTAATCACCTGACAGACAACCACTGCTGCAGGTAAACACCTGACAGACACCCAGGCAACCGGTGTGCGTCTATAATCACCTGACAGACACACGCTCTACCATGTACACCCAGGTAAACACCTGACAGACACCCAGGTACAGTATGGTTTAATTTCTCCTCAGGCACACCCAGGTACAGTATGGTTTGAATAAAACAAACCAAAGCCTGGGTTGCTAAGAAAACGTACGCGCCAACAAAACAGACCTTCCGGTTGGACCTGGTAGAGCGTGTGCTGAAAAGACTCCCATGGACACCCTCCAAGACAACCACCCAAGAACATAGACGCACACCGGTCCCCATCCTGAGGCAGAGATTATAGACGCACACCGGTCCCCATCCTGAGGCAGAGATTATAGACGCACATCGGTCCCCATTCTGAGGCAGAGATTATAGACGCACACCGGTCCCCATCCTGAGGCAGAGATTATAGACGCACACCGGTCCCCATTCTGAGGCAGAGATTATAGACGCACACCGGTCCCCATTCTGAGGCAGAGATTATAGACGCACACCGGTCCCCATTCTGAGGCAGAGATTATAGACGCACACCGGTCCCCATTCTGAGGCAGAGATTATAGACGCACAATCGGTCCCCATTCTGAGGCAGAGATTATAGACGCACACCGGTCCCCATTCTGAGGCAGAGATTATAGACGCACACCGGTCCCCATTCTGAGGCAGAGATTATAGACGCACACCGGTCCCCATTCTGAGGCAGAGATTATAGACGCACACCGGTCCCCATTCTGAGGCAGAGATTATAGACGCACACCGGTCCCCATTCTGAGGCAGAGATTATAGACGCACACCGGTCCCCATTCTGAGGCAGAGATTATAGACGCACACCGGTCTATATACATGGTCAGTTCCAGTACCATATTAACAATGTACAGGGATACTGGAGTGATGGAGGTAGATATGTATAGGGGTAATCATACTATATACAGGGTCAGTTCCAGTACCATATTAACAATGTGCAGGGATACTGGAGTGATGGAGGTAGATATGTATAGGGGTAAATTGACTATATACAGGGTCAGTTCAATACCATATTAACAATGTACAGGGATACTGGAGTGATGGAGGTAGATATGTATAGGGGGAGTGGACTAGGCATTAGGATATAAGATAAACAGAGTAGCAGTAACGTAAATGATGATTGTATGTAAGCATGTGTGTAGAGTCAGTATAAATGTGTGTGCACATTGTGTGTGTGCAGTCATATGAGCGTGCATAGAGACAGTGCTCTCGACCCGCTTCAATCAAATCAAACTGTATTTCTTCACGGTAGACCTTATCGTGAAATGCTTACTTTAAAAGCCTTTAACCAACAGTGCAGTTCAAGAAGAGTTAAGAAAATATTTACCAAATAAACTAAAGTAAAAAATAATAAAAAGTAACACAATAACAATAATGAGGCCATATACAGGGGGTACCGGTACCGAGTCAGTGTGGGGGGGTACAGGTTAGTTGAGGCTATATACAGGGGGTACCATACTGCACCGAGTCAGTGTGGGGGTACAGGTTAGTTGAGGCTATATACAGGGGGTACCGGTACCGAGTCAGTGTGGGGGGGTACAGGTTAGTTGAGGCTATATACAGGGGGTACCATACCGGTACCGAGTCAGTGTGGGGGGGTACAGGTTAGTTGAGGCTATATACAGGGTACCATACCGGTACCCGAGTCAGTGTGGGGGTACAGGTTAGTTGAGGCTATATACAGGGGGTACTGCACCGAGTCAGTGTGGGGGTACAGGTTAGTTGAGGCTATATACAGGGGGTACCGGTACCGAGTCAGTGTGGGGGGGTACAGGTTAGTTGAGGCTATATACAGGGGGTACCGGTACCGAGTCAGTGTGCAGGGGGTACAGGTTAGACGAGGTAATTTGTAAATGTAAGTAGGGGTAAAGTGACTATGCGTAGATGATAAACAGCGAGTAGCAGCAGTGTATAAAACCAATGGAGGGCGGAGTCATTGTAAATAGTCCGGTGGCCATTTGATTAATTGTTCAGGAGTCTTATGGCTTGGGGGGGTAGAAGCTGTTGATGAGCCTCTTGGTCCTAGACTTGGCACTCCGGTACCGCTTGCCATGCGGTAGCAGAGAGAACAGTCTATAACTTGGGTGACCAGAGTCTCTGACAATTTTATGGGCTTTCCTCTGACACCGCCTAGTATATAGGTCCTGGATGGCAGGAAGCTTGACCCCAGTGATGTACTGGGCTGAACGCACTACCCTCTGTAGCACCTTACGGTCAAATGCCGAGCAGTTGCCATACCAGGCGGTGATGCAGCCGGTTAGGATGCTCTCGATGGTGCAGCTGTAGAACTTTTTGGTGTTAATGGGGGCCTGTTCGGCCCGCCTTGCGAGTGTTGACCTGATTAAAGACCTTACTAACGCCGGCCTCGGACAGCGAGATCACCCAGCCCTCTGGTTCGGTGGGGGCCCTCACACACAGTGTTGTTACTGTAGAGGCACGCATAAAATACATTGAGTTCATCTGGAAGACAGGCATCGCTGGGTCTTCCTTTGTACCTTTCTACCTCCTGAGGGAGTTAATGGATAACAGCTGAAACCAACCCTTCTACCTCCTGAGGGAGTTATTGGATAACAGCTGAAACCAACCCTTCTACCTCCCGAGGGAGTTATTGGATAACAGCTGAAACCAACCCTTCTACCTCCTGAGGGAGTTATTGGATAACAGCTGAAACCAACCCTTCTACCTCCCGAGGGAGTTATTGGATAACAGCTGAAACCAACCCTTCTACCTCCTGAGGGAGTTATTGGATAACAGCTGAAACCAACCCTTCTACCTCCTGAGGGAGTTAATGGATAACAACTGAAACCAACCCTTCTACCTCTGAGGGAGTTATTGGATAACAGCTGAAACCAACCCTTCTACCTCCCGAGGGAGTTATTGGATAACAGCTGAAACCAACCCTTCTACCTCCCGAGGGAGTTATTGGATAACAGCTGAAACCAACCCTTCTACCTCCTGAGGGAGTTAATGGATAACAACTGAAACCAACCCTTCTACCTCCTGAGGGAGTTATTGGATAACAGCTGAAACCAACCCTTCTACCTCCTGAGGGAGTTATTGGATAACAGCTGAAACCAACCCTTCTACCTCCTGAGGGAGTTATTGGATAACAGCTGAAACCAACCCTTCTACCTCCTGAGGGAGTTATTGGATAACAGCTGAAACCAACCCTTCTACCTCCTGAGGGAGTTATTGGATAACAGCTGAAACCAACCCTTCTACCTCCTGAGGGAGTTATTGGATAACAGCTGAAACCAACCCTTCTACCTCTGAGGGAGTTAATGGACCATGGTATTTTGTGGATCTAAAATGTTTTTCCTCATCATTCTGGACTATCGGACCACCATTTTATTATTTGTTGCGATTGCAAACGTAATCGGCTCAGACCCCAAACAAGGATGATCAAAAGCTGCACTATAAATTCCTAGATGCCCTTCCAGACTCCCTCCACCTACCCAAGGACATCAGAGTTAACCACCTAACCGAGGATCTAAACTTAACCATGCGGAATATTCTAGATGCAGTCGCACCTCTAAAAACAAAAACCTTTGTCACAAGAAATTAGCTCCCTGGTATACAGAAAATGGCCGTCACCTCAGCAGTGATGAATTCATGAACTTCCTCAGTTGTCCTGAGTCTGCACAGAACTGCCAGGACCTAGGATCAATGGAGACACTCAAATGTTTTAATCCTGGAGATACTCTAGTTTTTTTTATCCTAAATCTCTCGACACATTCACAAAAATAGTCATGGCCTCTAAACCTTCCAGCTGCCTACTGGACCCCATTCCAACTAAACTACTGAAAGAGCTGCTTCCTGTGCTTGGCCCTCCTATGTTGAACATAATAAACAGCTCTCTATCCACCGGATGTGTACCAAACTCACTAAAAGTGGCAGTAATAAAGCCTCTCCTGAAAAAGCCAGACCTTAACCCAGGAAAATAACATCGGCCTCTTTAAAAAAAAAATGAAAAAGCTGTTCAAATCAAATTTATTTTATTGGTCACATACACATATTTAGCAGATGTTATTGCGGGTGTAGCAAAATGCTTGTTGCACAGAAACACACTCACAAATAATGTATACGAAATGCTCCAGTCTGGTTTTAGACCCCATCATAGCACTGAGACTGCACTCGTGAAGGTGGTAAATTACCTTAGTGCTACTTTTGACATCATCGATCACCACATTCTTTTGGAGAGATTGGAAACACTAAATTGGTGTACACGTACAAGTTCTGGCCTGGTTTAGATCTTATCTGTCGGAAAGATATCAGTTGGAGGTCTCTGTGGAGGATTTGTCCTCCTCTCCCGGAGGACCTGAGCCCTAGGACCATGTCTCAGGACTACCTGTTCTGCCTGTAGCTAGGGAACCCTGACCTGTTCACCGGACGTGCTACCTTGTCCCAGACCTGCTGTTTTCGACCCATCCCCGGTCTCTCCCTCGCTCCCGTACCAGCTGTCTCGACCTCTGAATGCTCGGCTATGAAAAGTCAACTGACATGTATTCCTGAGGTGCACCCTCTTCAACCACTGTGATTATTATTTGACCCTGCTGGTCATCTATGAACGTTTGAACATCTTGAAGAACGATCTGGCCTTAATGGCCATGTACTGTTATAATCTCCACCCGGCACAGCCAGAAGAGGACCGGCCACCCCTCACAGCCTGGTTCCTCTCTAGGTTTCTTTCTAGGTTCTGGCCTTTCTAGGGAGTTTTTCCTAACCACCGTGCTTCTACATCTGCATTGCTTGCTGTTTGGGGTTTTAGGCTGGGTTTCTGTACAGCACTCTGTGACATCTGCTGATGGGCTTTATAAATACATTTCATTGATTGAGGCATTCCAAAACGGGGGAACAATGGGTCGAGAATTCCACTGCGCTCGAATCAGCACACCATGTGTTGCTTTTTCTCATCGTTTTAACAGAAAGACGATTTAAACATTAAGGAAACAAAATGTTTTGTCACATCCATAACATCTACCAGAATGTGGTCCTTCCTTCAACACCATTACCCTTCGTAGTGAACAACAAAGGGAAAAGGATATAGTGCCATTTGGGATGATCTGGTCAAAACTAGTGCACTATATAGGGAGTAGGGTGCCATTTGGGACCCTCCCCCATTCCATCTCCTCTCTTGGCATGTTGTCTGGAGTTTTACTGCCCTACCTCATCAGTTACTATCGGAGGCCACCATTCGTCATGGAGAGACCATCCCAAATATTGCTGATATGGATTCTAGGGGAGGTTTGTTTTGGAGTTGCTGTGGGGTCCTGGTATGCTGCTGATAGAGAAAATACCTTTTCACCACATCACCATTTTCTCAGTGACGGCGGAGAAACTGTCATGAAGTAAAATGGTGTCAACAGCCTGTGGAACGAAGCAATAAATGATCATAGTGAACATGGCTGACAATCTCAGCTTTAGCTTATATCCTTTAGACCAGGGGAATACACTGTTACCCTACGAGGCAGGGGAATACACTGTTACCCTACGAGGCAGGGGTATACACTGTTACCCTACGAGGCAGGGGAATACACTGTTACCCTACGAGGCAGGGGAATACACTGTTACCCTACGAGGCAGGGGAATACACTGTTACCCTACGAGGCAGGGGTATACACTGTTACCCTACGAGGCAGGGGAATACACTGTTACCCTACGAGGCAGGGGTATACACTGTTACCCTACGAGGCAGGGGAATACACTGTTACCCCTACTGAGGCAGGGGAATACACTGTTACCCTACGAGGCAGGGGAATACACTGTTACCCTACGAGGCAGGGGTATACACTATTACCCTACGAGGCAGGGGAATACACTGTTACCCTACGAGGCAGGGGTATACACTGTTACCCTACGAGGCAGGGGAATACACTGTTACCCTACGAGGCAGGGGTATACACTGTTACCCTACGAGGCAGGGGAATACACTGTTACCCTACCAGGCAGGGGAATACACTGTTACCCTACGAGGCAGGGGTATACACTGTTACCCTACGAGGCAGGGGAATACACTGTTACCCTACGAGGCAGGGGTATACACTGTTACCCTACGAGGCAGGGGAATACACTGTTACCCTACGAGGCAGGGGAATACACTGTTACCCTACGAGGCAGGGGAATACACTGTTACCCTACGAGGCAGGGGAATACACTGTTACCCTACGAGGCAGGGGTATACACTGTTACCCTACGAGGCAGGGGTATTCAACTGTTACTGTACCCTACGAGCCAGGGGTATTCAACTGTTACTGTACCCTACGAGCCAGGGGTATTCAACTGCTACTGTACCCTACGAGCCAGGGGTATTCAACTGTTACTGTACCCTACGAGCCAGGGGTATTCAACTGTTACTGTACCCTACGAGCCAGGGGTATTCAACTGTTACTGTACCCTACGAGCCAGGGGTATTCAACTGCTACTGTACCCTACGAGCCAGGGGTATTCAACTGTTACTGTACCCTACGAGCCAGGGGTATTCAACTGTTACTGTACCCTACAAGCCAGGGGTATTCAACTGTTACTGTACCCTACAAGCCAGGGGTATTCAACTGTTACTGTACCCTACGAGCCAGGGGTATTCAACTGTTACTGTACCCTACGAGCCAGGGGTATTCAACTGTTACTGTACCCTACGAGCCAGGGGTATTCAACTGCTACTGTACCCTACGAGACAGGGGTATTCAACTGTTACTGTACCCTACGAGCCAGGGGTATTCAACTGCTACTGTACCCTACGAGCCAGGGGTATTCAACTGTTACTGTACCCTACGAGCCAGGGGTATTCAACTGTTACTGTACCCTACAAGCCAGGGGTATTCAACTGCTACTGTACCCTACGAGCCAGGGGTATTCAACTGTTACTGTACCCTACGAGCCAGGGGTATTCAACTGCTACTGTACCCTACGAGCCAGGGGTATTCAACTGCTACTGTACCCTACAAGCCAGGGGTATTCAACTGTTACTGTACCCTACGAGCCAGGGGTATTCAACTGCTACTGTACCCTACGAGCCAGGGGTATTCAACTGCTACTGTTCACTCTTCACTCACTGCTTTGGATACAATTAATGTTAAATGGTATATTATTATTATTATACTTCTCCTCAACAGTATATAGGGGATAGGGTGCCATTGGCCATTGGTCAAGTCAGTTAAGAACAAACAACGCTGGGCCAATTGTGCGCCGCCTTATGGGGACTCCCAATCATGGCCGGTTGTGATACAGCCTGGAATGGAACCAGCGTCTTAGACATCTGTGATACAGCTTGGAATGGAACCAGGGCCGTAGACCTCTGCGATACAGCCTGGAATGGAACCAGGGCCGTAGACCGCTGCGATACAGCCTGGAATGGAACCAGGGCCGTAGACCTCTGCGCCACTCGGGAGTCATGTCAAGGCTGAACACTAAATGTGTAGGATTTGAGCTTCCTGAAGCCTCTCGACTTTCAGCAGTTTTCTTTTTATTCATTTTCTTTACCATCATGGTAGTAAGTTGGACTACACTTGAATGTTCTCTGAGGAGGCTCCTGACAGCAGCATCTAGGGTAGATCAGAGCCTTTTCTGAATATCCGATATCAATAGATCTCAATATGGCCTATAATACCAGGCTCTCCCCATACATCAGATCAATAGCCGGATGACAGGCTAGCATTGTTGCTGTGGCAATTTCATATTCACAGTGCCAGTGTAATGTCTTGGCTTGACATTACATGGCTTGACATTCATTCACAGAACAGGGAAATGGTCAACAGATCCCAATAATAAAATCAGGCAAATTGTGAAATTGCAGTAACTACAAACTAGGGCTAGGCTATAGGAAGGGAGATGGGGGGGGACTCAAATCTATTTTCTCAATGACATGATCTGGAAATGAATGTGTTGTGTATGTCTAGTTATTTGTTGGATTTTGAATGAGCTGTGTGGGTAGATGGAGGTAAAGGAGGCTTACCGGCAGCGGGACTGAGGAGCAGGATGATGTGGAGTCCCAGTGCCAGCCCCGACACTCGGCCCAGGACGGCCATGGCTGCGGACGGGCGGGTTCTCCCAAAAGTTACCGCTTCAATCCGTGACCTAACGTTAGACGAATACATTCGCCCGGACTATCAAATCCAACATAATCCAAATTAAAAAAAAAAAAAATGTTTTAAATGTTGTTATTTTTCCACCCTCCCCGGCTCTTAACAGTTGATATTCACGGGGAACTAGTTACCTCACCGAGCTATTTTCAGCTAGCAAAATAGCTAACGTTGTCCGTCTTACTTTCCTTATCGCCTAACTAGCTGCCTCATTCTCCTTATTATTATTATTATTATTATTATTCATTGCCTAAACGTTTTCTATATATTTTTATTTTTTATTTTTTTTTGGTCGACGTCGAGTCTCCACTGTAGCAGTTATTAGGCGACATATTCAGTTGTCGTCGCTGGATAAAAGTGGATCAGGTTACCTCAGGTTTCCCCCCCCGGGTCGGCCGAGCAGACAGTCCGTCTGGCAGCCACTGGCACACGGGATCTCTGCCCTTTCAAGACGCCACCTACACGGGCATATTCTACTAGCCAAGTCAACTAGCGAGCGGACAAAACTGGCAGCACAACATCGATGATCCTACTTGTTTTCAACCAACAACAACAACAACAAAAAAGTATATTCCGTTACAAATCCGCTTGATATCCATCCCATAATGGACCGCTTGTGTTGTGCCTGTTGGAAGTGTGTTGATGCGATGCAGCGAGCTGGCTGACTGGTCGGCTGGCTGGGTGGAGAAGCCCCTCGCCGCCGCACACGGAGCGGGGAGGGGGGGGGTCGGCTGTGGGTGGGGTCGGCCCGGGGAGACGTGGATTCATTTGCGGAGGCTTTCCACACAGACAAGCATGGGCAGAGGGGCTTCGTTTATAGCTGCGTGTTCGCCCGGGCATGATCAGTACAAAACGCGGTTTGGAACGTTGCAGATAGATATGTATACAGTCATAATATGTACACAGCCATAATATGTACACAGCCATAATATGTACACAGTCATAATATGTACACAGCCATAATGTGTACGCAGCCATAATATGTATACAGCCATAATATGTATACAGTCATAATATGTATACAGCCATAATATGTACACAGTCATAATATGTACACAGCCATAATATGTACACAGCCATAATATGTATACAGCCATAATATGTACACAGCCATAATATGTATACAGTCATAATATGTACACAGCCATAATATGTACACAGCCATAATATGTACACAGCCGTAATATGTACACAGCCGTAATATGTACACAGCCATAATATGTACACAGCCGTAATATGTACACAGCCGTAATATGTACACAGCCGTAATATGTATACAGCCGTAATATGTATACAGCCATAATATGTACACAGCCATAATATGTACACAGCCATAATATGTATACAGCCATAATATGTACACAGCCATAATATGTAGACAGCCATAATATGTACACAGCCATAATATGTATACAGTCATGATATGTACACAGCCATAATATGTACACAGCCATAATATGTATACAGCCATAATATGTATACAGTCATAATATGTACACAGCCATAATATGTACACAGCCATAATATGTACACAGCCATAATATGTATACTGTTGTAATATGTATACAGCCATAATATGTACACAGCCATAATATGTACACAGCCATAATATGTACACAGCCATAATATGTATACAGCCATAATATGTACACAGCCATAATATGTAGACAGCCATAATATGTACACAGCCATAATATGTATACAGTCATGATATGTACACAGCCATAATATGTACACAGCCATAATATGTATACAGCCATAATATGTACACAGCCATAATATGTACGCAGCCATAATATGTATGCAGCCATAATATGTATACAGTCATAATATGTACACAGCCATAATATGTATACAGCCATAATATGTATACAGTCATAATATGTACACAGCCATAATATGTACACAGCCATAATATGTATACAGCCATAATATGTACACAGCCATAATATGTATACATCCATAATATGTATACAGTCATAATATGTACACAGCCATACTATGTACACAGCCATAATATCTATACAGTCATAATATGTATACATTCATAATATGTACACAGCCGTAATATGTATACAGCCATAATATGTATACAGTCATAATATGTACACAGCCATAATATGTACACAGCCATAATATGTATATTGTTGTAATATGTATACAGCCATAATATGTACACAGCCATAATATGTATACAGCCATAATAAGTATACAGCCATAATAAGTATACATTCATAATATGTACACGGCCATAATATGTACACAGCCATAATATGTACACAGCCATAATATGTATACTGTTGTAATATGTATACAGCCATAATATGTACACAGCCATAATATGTACACAGCCATAATATGTATACAGCCATAATATGTATACAGCCATAATATTTATACAGTCATAATATGTACACAGCCATAATATGTACACAGCCATAATATGTATATTTTTGTAATATGTATACAGCCATAATATGTACACAGCCATAATATGTATACAGCCATAATATGTATACAGCCATAATAAGTATACATTCATAATATGTACACAGCCATAATATGTACACAGCCATAATATGTACACAGCCATAATATGTATACTGTTGTAATATGTATACAGCCATAATATGTACACAGCCATAATATGTATACAGGCATAGTATGTATACAGCCATAATCTGTACACAGCCATAATATGTATACTGTTGTAATATGTATACAGCCATAATATGTACACAGCCATAATATGTACACAGCCATAATATGTATACTGTTGTAATATGTATACAGCCATAATATGTACTGCCATAATATGTATACAGGCATAGTATGTATACAGCCATAATATGTATACATCCGTAATATGTATACAGTTGTAATATGTATACAGCCATAATATGTATACAGTTGTAATGTGTATACAGCCATAATATGTATACAGCCATATAATGTATACAGTTGTAATGTTTATACAGCCATAATATGTATACAGTTGTAATGTTTATACAGCCATAATACATATACAGTTGTAATGTGTATACAGCCATAATATGCACACAGTTGTAATGTGTATACAGCCATAATATGGATACAGTTGTAATGTGTATACAGCCATAATATGTACACAGCCATAATATGTATACAGGCATAATATGTATACAGTTGTAATGTTTATACAGCCATAATATGTATACAGCCATAATATGTACACAGCCATAATATGTATAAAGTCATAGTACGTATACAGTTGTAATGTTTATACAGCCATAATACATATACAGCCATAATATGTATACAGTTGTAATGTTTATACAGCCATAATATGTATACAGTTGTAATGTTTATACAGCCATAATATGTATACAACCATAATATGTATACAACCATAATATGTATGCAGCCATAATTTGTATACAGCCGTAATATGTATACAGTTGTAATGTGTATACAGTTGTAATGTGTATACAGCCATAATATGTAGATAGTTGTAATGTGTATACAGCCATAATATGTATACAGCCATAATATGTATACAGTTGTAATGTTTATACAGCCATAATATGTATGCAGTTGTAATGTTTATACAGCCATAATATGTATACAGTTGTAATGTTTATACAGCCATAATATATATACAGTTGTAATATGTATACAGCCATAATATGTATACAGTTGTAATATGTATACAGTTGTAATGTGTATACAGACGTAATATGTATACAGCCATAATATGTACACAGTTGTAATGTGTATACAGCCATAATATGTATACAGTTGTAATGTTTATACAGCCATAATATGTATACAGCCATAATATGTACACAGCCATAATATGTATAAAGTCATAGTACGTATACAGTTGTAATGTTTATACAGCCATAATATGTATACAGTTGTAATGTTTATACAGCCATAATATGTATACAGTTGTAATGTTTATACAGCCATAATATGTATACAACCATAATATGTATACAACCATAATATGTATGCAGCCATAATTTGTATACAGCCGTAATATGTATACAGTTGTAATGTGTATACAGTTGTAATGTGTATACAGCCATAATATGTATACAGTCATGATATGTACACAGCCATAATATGTACACAGCCATAATATGTATACAGCCATAATATGTATACAGTCATAATATGTACACAGCCATAATATGTACACAGCCATAATATGTACACAGCCATAATATGTATACTGTTGTAATATGTATACAGCCATAATATGTACACAGCCATAATATGTACACAGCCATAATATGTACACAGCCATAATATGTATACAGCCATAATATGTACACAGCCATAATATGTAGACAGCCATAATATGTACACAGCCATAATATGTATACAGTCATGATATGTACACAGCCATAATATGTACACAGCCATAATATGTATACAGCCATAATATGTACACAGCCATAATATGTACGCAGCCATAATATGTATGCAGCCATAATATGTATACAGTCATAATATGTACACAGCCATAATATGTATACAGCCATAATATGTATACAGTCATAATATGTACACAGCCATAATATGTACACAGCCATAATATGTATACAGCCATAATATGTACACAGCCATAATATGTATACATCCATAATATGTATACAGTCATAATATGTACACAGCCATACTATGTACACAGCCATAATATCTATACAGTCATAATATGTATACATTCATAATATGTACACAGCCGTAATATGTATACAGCCATAATATGTATACAGTCATAATATGTACACAGCCATAATATGTACACAGCCATAATATGTATATTGTTGTAATATGTATACAGCCATAATATGTACACAGCCATAATATGTATACAGCCATAATAAGTATACAGCCATAATAAGTATACATTCATAATATGTACACGGCCATAATATGTACACAGCCATAATATGTACACAGCCATAATATGTATACTGTTGTAATATGTATACAGCCATAATATGTACACAGCCATAATATGTACACAGCCATAATATGTATACAGCCATAATATGTATACAGCCATAATATTTATACAGTCATAATATGTACACAGCCATAATATGTACACAGCCATAATATGTATATTTTTGTAATATGTATACAGCCATAATATGTACACAGCCATAATATGTATACAGCCATAATATGTATACAGCCATAATAAGTATACATTCATAATATGTACACAGCCATAATATGTACACAGCCATAATATGTACACAGCCATAATATGTATACTGTTGTAATATGTATACAGCCATAATATGTACACAGCCATAATATGTATACAGGCATAGTATGTATACAGCCATAATCTGTACACAGCCATAATATGTATACTGTTGTAATATGTATACAGCCATAATATGTACACAGCCATAATATGTACACAGCCATAATATGTATACTGTTGTAATATGTATACAGCCATAATATGTACACGGCCATAATATGTATACAGGCATAGTATGTATACAGCCATAATATGTATACATCCGTAATATGTATACAGTTGTAATATGTATACAGCCATAATATGTATACAGTTGTAATGTGTATACAGCCATAATATGTATACAGCCATATAATGTATACAGTTGTAATGTTTATACAGCCATAATATGTATACAGTTGTAATGTTTATACAGCCATAATACATATACAGTTGTAATGTGTATACAGCCATAATATGCACACAGTTGTAATGTGTATACAGCCATAATATGGATACAGTTGTAATGTGTATACAGCCATAATATGTACACAGCCATAATATGTATACAGGCATAATATGTATACAGTTGTAATGTTTATACAGCCATAATATGTATACAGCCATAATATGTACACAGCCATAATATGTATAAAGTCATAGTAATGCGTATACAGTTGTAATGTTTATACAGCCATAATACATATACAGCCATAATATGTATACAGTTGTAATGTTTATACAGCCATAATATGTATACAGTTGTAATGTTTATACAGCCATAATATGTATACAACCATAATATGTATACAACCATAATATGTATGCAGCCATAATTTGTATACAGCCGTAATATGTATACAGTTGTAATGTGTATACAGTTGTAATGTGTATACAGCCATAATATGTAGATAGTTGTAATGTGTATACAGCCATAATATGTATACAGCCATAATATGTATACAGTTGTAATGTTTATACAGCCATAATATGTATGCAGTTGTAATGTTTATACAGCCATAATATGTATACAGTTGTAATGTTTATACAGCCATAATATATATACAGTTGTAATATGTATACAGCCATAATATGTATACAGTTGTAATATGTATACAGTTGTAATGTGTATACAGACGTAATATGTATACAGCCATAATATGTACACAGTTGTAATGTGTATACAGCCATAATATGTATACAGTTGTAATGTTTATACAGCCATAATATGTATACAGCCATAATATGTACACAGCCATAATATGTATAAAGTCATAGTACGTATACAGTTGTAATGTTTATACAGCCATAATATGTATACAGTTGTAATGTTTATACAGCCATAATATGTATACAGTTGTAATGTTTATACAGCCATAATATGTATACAACCATAATATGTATACAACCATAATATGTATGCAGCCATAATTTGTATACAGCCGTAATATGTATACAGTTGTAATGTGTATACAGTTGTAATGTGTATACAGCCGTAATATGTATACAGTCATAATATGTATACAGCCATAATATGTATATAGTTGTAATGTGTATACAGCCATAATATGTATACAGCCATAATATGTATACAGCCATAATATGTATATAGTTGTAATGTGTATACAGCCATAATATGTATACAGCCATAATATGTATACAGTTGTAATGTTTATACTGCCATAATATGTATGCATTTGTAATGTTTATACAGCCATAATATGTATACAGCCATAATATGTATATAGTTGTAATGTGTATACAGCCATAATATGTATACAGCCATAATATGTATACAGTTGTAATGTTTATACAGCCATAATATGTATGCATTTGTAATGTTTATACAGCCATAATATGTATACAGCCATAATATGTATACAGCCATAATATGTATATAGTTGTAATGTGTATACAGCCATAATATGTATACAGTTGTAATGTTTATACAGCCATAATATGTATGCATTTGTAATGTGTATACAGCCATAATATGTATACAGCCATAATATGTATACAGCCATAATATGTATATAGTTGTAATGTGTATACAGCCATAATATGTATACAGCCATAATATGTATACAGTTGTAATGTTTATACAGCCATAATATGTATGCATTTGTAATGTTTATACAGCCATAATATGTATACAGCCATAATATGTATATAGTTGTAATGTGTATACAGCCATAATATGTATACAGCCATAATATGTATACAGTTGTAATGTTTATACAGCCATAATATGTATGCATTTGTAATGTTTATACAGCCATAATATGTACACAGTTGTAATGTTTATACAGCCATAATACGTATACAGCCATAATATGTATACAGTTGTAATGTTTATACAGCCACAATATTTATACAGCCATAATATGTACACAGCCATAATATGTATAAAGTTATAATATGTATACAGTTGTAATGTTTATACAGCCATAATACTGTATACAGCCATAATATGTATACAGTTGTAATGTTTATACAGCCATAATATGTATACAGCCATAATATGTATACAGTTGTAATATGTATACAGCCATAATATGTATACAGCCATAATATGTATACAGCCATAATATGTATACAGTTGTAATATGTATACAGTTGTAATGTGTATACAGACGTAATATGTATACAGCCATAATATGTATACAGCCATAATATGTATACAGTTGTAATGTTTATACAGCCATAATATGTATACAGCCATAATATGTACACAGCCATAATATGTATACAGTTGTAATGTTTATACAGCCATAATATGTATACAGCCATAATATGTACACAGCCATAATATGTATAAAGTCATAGTAAGTATACAGTTGTAATGTTTATACAGCCATAATATGTATACAGTTGTAATGTTTATACAGCCATAATATGTATACAGTTGTAATGTTTATACAGCCATAATATGTATACAACCATAATATGTATACAACCATAATATGTATGCAGCCATAATTTGTATACAGCCGTAATATGTATACAGTTGTAATGTGTATACAGTTGTAATGTGTATACAGCCGTAATATGTATACAGTCATAATATGTATACAGCCATAATATGTATATAGTTGTAATGTGTATACAGCCATAATATGTATACAGCCATAATATGTATATAGTTGTAATGTTTATACAGCCATAATACGTATACAGCCATAATATGTATACAGTTGTAATGTTTATACAGCCATAATATGTATACAGCCATAATATGTATACAGTTGTAATATGTATACAGCCATATTTTGTTTACAGCCATAATATGTATACAGCCATAATATGTATACAGTTGTAATGTGTATACAGCCATAATATGTATACAGCCATAATATGTATACAGCCATAATATGTATACAGTTGTAATGTGTATACAGCCATAATATGTATACAGCCGTAATATGTATACAGCCATAATATGTATACAGTTGTAATGTTTATACAGCCATAATATGTATACAGTTGTAATGTTTATACAGCCATAATATATATACAGTTGTAATATGCATACAGGCGTAATATGTATACAGTTGTAATGTGTATACAGCCATAATATGTATACAGTTGTAATGTGTATACAGACATAATATGTACACAGCCATAATATGTACACAGCCATAATATGTATACTGTTGTAATATGTATACAGCCATAATATGTACACATCTATAATATGTATACAGGCATAATATGTATACAGCCATAATATGTATACAGTTGTAATGTGTATACAGCCATAATATGTATACAGACATAATATGTATACAGTCATAATATGTACACAGTTGTGTGTATGTATGTATGTATGTATGTATGTATGTATGTACAGTTGAAGTCGGAAGTTTACATACACTTAGGTCATTAAAACTCATTTTTCAACCACTCCACAAATGTCTTGTTAACAAACTATAGTTTTGGCACGTCGGTTAGGACATCTACTTTGTGTATCTACTTTCGATTATTTCACTTACAATTCACTGTACCACAATTCCAGTGGGTCAGAAGTTTACATTGGCGTAGCAGTGCAGACGTGTTTTTGTTCGTCCCCTCGTTTACTTTTGAATTTTTCGTCTTTTTTGTATATATTTCTAATTTATTTTCACTCTCTTTTCCATTTTATATTAAATATATCTTCCCGTAACCTGCCTCACCCAATGTGTTACGGAACCGCTATTCTCTTAGACCTTTTAGACAGAACTCCATGGGAAGCTAGCCTGCTAACTAGCTACTAGCTATTTAGTCACTGTTAGCCACCGCTAGCGGCCTTTACCTTCTGCATAGACACCAGCCCTTTTTAGCCCGGATAATACTCACCAGCCTACCACCATCGGACTGTTTCTTCACTACAACGCCGGATCCCTGCCGTAAACCCTGGACCACTGCACCTGATCTCCACAGCTAGCTAGCTGCCACCAAGTGACCCAGCCCTGAGCCAGGCCCACCTCCCAGCCTCCTCCCAAACACGGCTAGAACCCACTACTCCACCGGTTCCTTGCCGTGAGCTCTCGACCCTGGCACCGGATTAATCGCTGCTACCGAGTGGCTATCGTGGCTAACGCCCCTGCCCCGAAGCTAGCACCAGTTAGCCGCGAGCCAGGCGCATATCCCGGCTAGCAAAGGAAAGTACCACAACAACAACAATACCTCTCTCGCCAGCTGGCTTGGATCCCTCTCGATACGACGCCCTGTCGTACCACCTCGACTGGTCTGCCGACAATTACTCCATCCGCTGTGCCTGCAACCAGCCTCTGTCGGACGTCGGAGTAGACGGTTCTACCAACCCCGGCCGGCTAACTCTAACTTTAAACGCAATGTCTCCTGCGTGCCTGCGTAGTAACGACTACCTCGCGGCTTCCCTGTCCCATCTATTGCTGTTCACTGGACCCTATGATCACTCGGCTACATAGCTAATGCCTGCTGGACTGTTCATTAATCACGGTACTCCGTTCAGTTAATTTTTTTGTTTATCTGTCGGCCCCAGCCGCGTACTCAGGCCCTGTGTGTTGCTAACCAACCCTCTGCCCATTCACCGCCAGTTTACCTGTTGTTGTTGTCCTAGCTGACTAGCTGTTGTGGTATTACCCGTTGTGTCTTAGCTAGCTCTCCTAATCAACACCTGTGTTTGCTTTATGTCTCACTTTATGTCTCTCTCAAATGTCACTATGCCCTGTTTACTGTTGTTTAGGATAGTTATCATTGTTTTAGTTTACAGTGGAGCCCCTAGGCCCACTCTTCATGCCTCAGATTCCACCTTTGTCCCACCTCTCACACATGCGGTGACCTTACCCAGTATTACCAGCACCTCCAGAAATGCAACCACTTTTATCATCACTGTGCCTGGGCCTACCTCCACTGTACCCTCACCCCACCACACCCCTGTCTGCACACTACGCCCTGAATCTATTCTACCACACCCCAAAATCTGCTGTCCTTGCCGTGTCTGAATCCTGGCTTAGGAAGACCACAAAAAAATCAGAGATTTCCTTACCCAACTACAACATTTTCCGCCAAGATAGAACTGCCAAAGGGGGAGGAGTTGCAATCTATTGCAGAGGTAGCCTGCAAAGTTCTGTCATACTTTCCAGGTCTATGCCCAAACAGTTCGAACTTCTAATTCTAAAAATGAATCTCTCCAGAAATAAGTCTATCACTGTTGCCGCCTGCTATAGACTCCCCTCAGCTCACAGCTGTGCCCTGGACACCATATGTGAATTGACTGCCCCTCATCTATCTTCAGAGTTCGTTCTGTTAGGTGACCTAAACTGGGATATGCTTAACACCCCGGGCAGTCTTACAATCTAAGCTAGATGCCCTCAATCTCACACAAATCATCAAGGAACCCACCAGGTACAACCCTAAATCCGTAAACAGGGGCACCCTCATAGATATTATCCTGACCAACTTGTCCTCCAAATACACCTCTGCTGTTTTCAACCAGGATCTCAGCGACCACTGCCTCATTGCCTGCATCCGCTATGGGCCCGCGGTCAAACGACCACCCCTTATCACTGTCAAACGCTCCCTATAACACTTCTGCGAGCAGGCCTTTCTAATCGACCTGGCCCGGGTATCCTGGCAGGATATTGACCTCATTCCGTCAGTCGAGGATGCCCGGTCATTCTTCCTCACCATCTTAAATAAGCATGCCCCTTTCAAAAGATGTAGAACTAAGAACAGATACAGCCCTTGGTTCACTACAGACCTGACTGTCCTTGACCAGCACAAGAACATCCTGTGGCGGACTGCTATAGCATTGAATAGTCCCCGCGATATGCAACTGTTCAGGGAAGTCAGGAACCAATACAGTCAGTCAGGAAAGCAAAGGCTAGCTTTTACAAACAGAAATTTGCATCCTGCAGCTCTAACTCCAAAAGGTTTTGGTATACTGTCAAGTCCATGGAGAACAATAGCACCTCCTCCCAGCTGCCCACTGCACTGAGGCTAGGTAACACAGTCACCACCGATAAATCCAGGATAATTGAACATTTCAACAAGCATTTCTCAACGGCTGGCCATGCTTTCCTCCTGGCTAACCCAACCCCGGTCAACAGCTCCACAGCTACTTGCCCGAGCCTCCCCAGCTTCTCCTTCACCCAAATCCAGATAGCAGATGTTCTGAAAGAACTGCAAAACCTGGGCCCGTACAAATCCTCTGGGCTAGACAATCTGGACCCTCTCTTTCTAAAATCTGCAGTCATTGTTGCAACTCCTATTACCAGTCTGCTAAACCTCTCTTTTGTGTCGTCCGAGATCCCTAAAGATTGGAAAGCTGCCGCGGTCATCCCCCTCTTCAAAGGGGGTGACACTCTAGACCCAAATTGCTTTAGACCTATATCCATCCTGCCCTGCCTGTCTAAAGTCTTCGAAAGCCTAGTTAATAAACAGATCCTTGACCACCTCGATTCACACCGTACCTTCTCCGCTGTGCAATCCGGTTTCCAAGCTGGTCATGGGTGCACCTCAGCCACGCTCAAGACAGAGTTCAGTGTGTTAAATCGGAGGGCCTGTTGTCCGGGCCTCTGGCAGTCTCTATGGGGGTGCCACAGGGTTCAATTCTTGGGCCGACTCTTTTCTCTGTATATATCAATGATGTCGCTCTTGCTGTGGGTGATTCCCTGATCCACCTCTACGCAGACGACACCATTCTGTATACTTCTGGCCCTTCTTTGGACACTGTGTTAACTAACCTCCAGACGAGCTTCAATGCCGTACAACACTCTTTCCGTGGCCTCCAACTGCTCTTATACGCTAGTAAAACCAAATGCATGCTTTTCAACCAATCGCTGCCTGCACCCGCCCGCCCGACTAGCATCACTACCCTGGACGGCTATGACCTAGAATATGTGGACAACTACAAATACCTAGGTGTCTGGCTAGACTGTAAACTCTCCTTCCACACTCACATTAAACATCTCCAATCCAAAATCAATCGGCTTTCTATTTCGCAACAAAGCCTCCTTCACTCATGCTGCCAAACTTGCACTAGTAAAACTGACTATCCTACCGATCCTTGACTTCGGCGATGTCATCTACAAAACAGCTTCCAATACTCTACTCAGCAAACTGGATGCAGTCTATCACAGTGCCATCCGCTTTGTCACCAAAGCCCCTTATACCACCCACCACGGCGGCCTGTATGCTCTAGTCGGCTGGCCCTCGCTACATACTCGTCACCAGACCCACTGGCTCCAGGTCATCTACAAATCCCTGCTAGGTAAAGCCCCACCTTATCTCAGCTCGCTGGTAACCATAGCAGCACCCACCCGTAGCATGCGCTCCAGCAGGTATATCTCACTGGTCATCCCCAAAGCCAATTCCTCCTTTGGCCGACTTTCCTTCCAGGTCTCTGCTGCCAATGACTGGAACTATCTTCAAAAATCACTGAAACTATCTCCCTCACTAGCTTTAAGCACCAGCTGTCAGAGCAGCTCACAAATCACTGCACCTGTACATAGCCCATCTGTTAATATCCCAACCAAATACCTCATCCCCTACCATAGTAATTTATTTATCTTGCTCCTTTGCACCCCAGTATTTTTACTTTGCACATTCATCTACTGCACATCTACCATTCCAGTGTTAAATTGCTATATTGTAATTACTTCGCCACCATGGCCAATTTATTGCCTTATGTTCCTTATCTTACCTCATTTGCACTCTTTGTATATAGATTAGTTTCTTTCTACTGTATTATTGACTGTATGTTTGTTTACTCCAATGTGTAACTCTGTGTTGTTGTTTGTGTTGAACTGCTTTGCTTTATCCTGGCCAGGTCGCAGTTGTAAATGAGAACTTGTTCTCAACTGGCCTACCTGGTTAAATAAAGGGGAAATAAAAATTAAAAAACGTACACTAAGTTGACTGTGCCTTCAAACAGCTTGGAAAATTCCAGAAAATGATGTCATGGCTTTAAAAGCTTCTGATAGGCTAATGGACATCATCTGAGTCAACTGGAGGTGTACTTGTGGATATATTTCAAGGCCTAACTTCAATTTCAGTGGCTCTTTGCTTGGCATCATGGGAAAATCAAAAGAAATCAGACCTCAGAGAAAGATTGTAGACCTCCACAAGTCGGGTTCATCCTTGGGAGCAATTTCCAAACACCTGAAGGTACCACGTTCATCTGTACAAACAATAGTATGCAAGTATAAACACCATGGGACCACGCAGCCGTCATACCGCTCAGGTAGGAGACGCGTTCTTTGGTGCCAAAAGTGAAAATCAATCCCAGAACAACAGAAAAGGACCTTGTGAAGATGCTGGAGGAAACAGGTACAAAAGTATCTATATCCACAGTAAAACGAGTCCTATATCGACATAACCTGACATAACCGGCCAGACCCCCTCTCTCACCCGCAGAGGGGGAGAAGGGAGATTATGTGGTGGTTGACAGCTCATACCCTGTTGTAAATTTAAGGAAAAGAATATCCAGCTATCTCCCTCTCCAAATTCACACAGGAATGTGCCTTAATTTCATAGGTATTTTCCCGCCGAAACTAACACGTTCTAAAGCGAATACTGGAACAATATTTCTAGCGAATCATGGTTGTTATTTTGTGATGTCATTAAAAATGTCATAAAGGAAATACTGTAACTTGGAAAGTATACCCACTACATATATAAAATGTCCATCCGATGCGCTGTGCATGAAATATAAAAAATTATTGAGTGTTTTCGTTAAGAGAGGTATGTGATTTTAGAAACTATAAGAAGAAATTGTTTCTATAACTTTGTAAGTAAGTAGTCACCGCCCCCTTGAATAAGGTCAGAGAGCGTGTCCACCTGAGGGAACCGCCCCCTTTTGAAGAACTGTATAAAATGATGGGTTAAGAATTAACCACTTAGGGAGAAGCGGCGCGCTAGCGGGCCTCTCCCGACACTACCCGGTGAAATGTAAGGCGCCAAATACAAAATCCAAAAGTTGAATTATTAAACATTCATGAATATACAAGTGTTGCATAGTCATCAAAAGATTCTTGGCAATATCACAGCGGTGTCAGATTTCAAAAAGGCTTCACGGTGAAAGCACAACATTTGATTGTTTGAGGATAGCACCTTTCATATTTATGCATTAGCATAAATTCATAACCAGCGTGGGTCACACAAAACAAAAATAAGAGCTAAAATAAATCACTTACCTTTCGAAGAACTTCTGCTGAGGGCTTCCCAAGTGTCCAACGAAGACATCCAATGGTTCTTTTGTTAGAAAAAGTCATTGATTATATCTATAAATCTCCGTTTGGTTGTCGTGTTATGTTCATAAAATCCACCGTCGAGTCATCCGTTGTACAGTGAAGAGAAAGCGTTGAAATTATACCTATCATATTTCTCCAAACAAATCAAACATCCTTTTAAATGTATCCTTAGGTATTCTTTTATGTATATTTACTATAATATTTCAACCGGATTATTGTCGATAAGAAAGGAAAATAAAGTGGGGCGCGCTCACGTTCTCGTGCCCGGAAAAAGTTGTCATTTCTAATTCCTTCAGTAATTCTTCTTCTGTACAGTTCTGTTCAGTGCTAAAGCCTTCAAAACCTGTCTAAAGACTGTTGACATCCAGTAGAAGCCATAGGTACTGCAGTCTCAGTCCTAGATAACATAGGAATCAATAGGCAGCCTGGAGAAAAAGGTCATGTACAAAATAAAATGCAAATCCGCATGGATTTTCCTCGGGTTTTCGCCTGCTATATCAGTTCTGTTATACTCACATACATTATTTTAACACTTTTAGAAACTGCAGCTCGCATCCAAAGTAGCTGTAACTCTATCTCAACATGAGGTGGAGACGATAGTCACCTCCCGGACAGTCACTGGTACGGCTGATTAGCTGTCCTAAGTAAAGTAGAGACGATAGTCACCTCCCGGACAAATCAAATCAAATTTTATTTGTCACATACACATGGTTAGCAGATGTTAATGCGAGTGTAGCGAAATGCTTGTGCTTCTAGTTCCGACCATGCAGTAGTATCTAACAATTAATCTAACAAATTCACAACAACTACCTTATACACACAAGAGTAAAGGAATGAATATGAGTATGTACATATAAATATATGGATGAGCGATGGCTGACCGGCATAGGCAAGATGCAGTAGATGGTATGGAGTACAGTATATACACATATATATATATGAGATGAGTAATGTAGGATATGTAAACATTATATAAATGACATTGTTTAAAGTGGCTAGTGATACATTATTTCATACAATTATAATTATTAAAGTGGCTAGAGATTTGGGTCGATGGCCGAACGGCATAGGCAAGATACAGTAGATGGTTTAGAGTAAAGTGTATACATTTGATATGAGTATGTCGGATACGTAAACATTATATACAAAATTGTTTAAAGTGGCTAGTGATACATTTGTTACATCCAATTCCTATGTTTAAAGTGGCTAGAGATTTAAGTCAGTATGTTGGCAGCAGCCACTCAATGTTAGTGATGGCTGTTTAACAGTCTGATGGCCTTGAGGTAGAAGCTGTTTTTCAGTCTCTCGGTCCCAGCTTTGATGCACCTGTACTGACCTCGCCTTCTGGATGATAGCGGGGTGAACAGGCAGTGGCTCGGGTGGTTGTTGTCCTTGATGATCTTTTTGGCCTTCCTGTGACATCGGGTGGTGTAGGTGTCCTGAAGAGCAGGTAGTTTACCCCCGGTGATGCGCTGTGCAGTCCTCACTACCCTCTGGAGAGCCTTACGGTTGTGGGCGGAGCAGTTGCCATACCAGGCGGTGATACAGCCCGACAGGATGCTCTCGATTGTGCATCTGTAAAAGTTTGTGAGTGATTTTGGTGACAAGCCGAATTTCTTCAGCCTCCTGAGGTTGAAGAGGCGCTGTTGCGCCTTCTTCACCATGCTGTCTGTGTGGGTGGACCAATTCAGTTTGTCCGTGATGTGTACGCCGAGGAACTTAAAACTTTCCACTTTCTCCACTACTGTCCCCTCAATGTGGATAGGGGGGTGCTCCCTCTCCTGTTTCCTGAAGTCCACGATCATCTCCTTTGTTTTGCTGACATTGAGTGAGAGGTTATTTTCCTGACACCACACTCCGAGGGCCCTCACCTCCTCCCTGTAGGCCGTCTCGCCGTTGTTGGTAATCAAGCCTACCACTGTAGTGTCGTCAGCAAACTTGATGATTGAGTTGGATGCGTGCTTGGCCACCCAGTCATGGGTAAACAGGGAGTACAGGAGAGGGCTGAGAACGCACCCTTGTGGGGCCCCAGTGTTGAGGATCAGCGGGGTGGAGATGTTGTTTCCTACCCTTCCTACCCACCTGGGACCGGCCCGTCAGGAAGTCCAGGACCCAGTTGCACAGGGCTGGGTCGAGACCCAGGGTCTCGAGCTTAATGACGAGCTTGGAGGGAACTATGGTGTTAAATGCTGAGCTGTAGTCGATGAACAGCATTCTTACATAAGTATTCCTCTTGTCCAGATGGGTTAGGGCAGTATGCAGTGTGATTGGTAGCGGGCCGTGTCGGTGGCACTGTATTGTCCTCAAAGCGAGCAAAGAAGTTGTTTAGTTTGTCTGGGAGCAGGACGTCATGGTCCGCAACGGGGCTGGTTTTCTTTTTGTGGTCCGTGATTGACTGTAGACCCTGCCACATTCCTCTTGTGTCTGAGCCGTTGAATTGTGACTCTACTTTGTCTCTATATTGACGCTAGCTTGTTTGATTGCTCTTAGGAGGGAATAGCTACACTGTTTGTATTCAGTCATGTTTCCGGTAGCCTTACCCTGGTTAAAAGCAATGGTTCGCGCTTTCAGTTTTGCGCGAATGCTGCCATCAATCCACGGTTTCTGGTTGGGGAAGGTTTTAATAGTTGCTATGGGTACAACATCACCGATGCACTTGCTAATAAACTCGCTCACCGAATCAGCGTATACATCAATGTTGTTGTCCGATGCTATCCGGAACATATCCCAGTCCACGTGCTCGAAGCAATCTTGCAGCATGGAATCGTATTGGTCGGACCAGCGTTGAACAGACCTGAGAACGGGCGTTTCCTGTTTTAGTTTTTGTTTGTAGGCTGGGAGCAACAAAATAGAGTCATGGTCAGACTTGCCGAAAGGTGGCCGGAGAATAGCCTTGTATGCATCACGGAAGTTGGAATAACAATGATCCAGGATTTTACCAGCCCGGGTGGCACATTCGATATGCTGGTAAAATTTCGGGAGCCTTGTTCTTAAATTAGCCTTATTAAAATCCCCAGCCACAATAAATGCAGCTTCAGGATATGTGGTTTCCAGTTTACATAGAGTCCGATGAATTTCTTTCAGTGCCGTCGATGTGTCAGCTTGAGGAGGGATGTACACGGCTGTGATTATAATCGAGGAGAATTCTCTTGGTAGATAATGCGGTCTGCATTTGATTGTAAGGAATTCTATGTCAGGTGAACAAAAGGACTTGAGTTCCTGTATGTTGTTATGATCACACCACGTCTCGTTAATCATAAGACACACACCCCCACCCTTCTTCTTACCAGATAGAAGTTTGTTTCTGTCGGCGCGATGCGTGGAGAAACCAGGTGGCTGTACCGACTCCGATAACGTGTCCTGAGTGAGCCATGTTTCCGTGAAGCAAAGAACGTTGCAGTCTCGGATGTCTCTCTGAAAGACAACCCTTGATCTGATTTCGTCTACTTTGTTGTCAAGAGACTGTACATTGGCGATTAAAATACTCGGGAGAGGTGCACGATGCGCCCGTCGACGTAGCTTGACCAAAAGACCGGCGCGTTTCCCTCTTCTCCGGCGCTGCCGTTGTTTTGAGTCGCCGGGTGCAGTCACTGGTACGGCTGATTAGCTGTCCTAAGTAAAGTAGAGACGATAGTCACCTCCAGGACAGTCACTGGTACGGCTGATTAGCTGTCCTAAGTAAAGTAGAGACGATAGTCACCTCCAGGACAGTCACTGGTACGGCTGATTAGCTGTCCTAAGTAAAGTAGAGACGATAGTCACCTCCCGGACAGTCACTGGTACAATCACTAAGTAAAGTGTCTAGAAAAGCGAATTTAAGTGTGACCATTCTACTACTCTTCTCAAATCACTGTACTACTCTCATCACCCCACTGAGAACCATCGACATCGGCTGGCTAGCTTATCTTCCAGAGCCAGTGGAAGTAGAGTGAGCGCTGTAGTTCTGTTCACGACGGGTCGCCAGATGCCGGGCAACGGCAGAGGAGAGCAACAGTAGGAGACGGGTGGAGACCGCTTTTGGACAATCGGCGCCTTACAAGCGTGCTGTGAAAATGCCCAACGTCACTTCCAAGAAGGACTGGTTCTGACAGAAATACACGAAGAACCAAGACATTTTCACATAAATACATTCATAATTTCTTACTCCAAACGGGTGCCGGTTCGTGTGCAAAGTATATGATTAGAGAGTAGTTTCTAAATGTACCAAGTATTATGTCACTGTACCTCTCTTGTCACGGTTCATGAATTCACCGGCTCGCTCTGTGTGTGTGTGTGTGAGTGAGTGTGGGTGTGGCCACTAATTGCCACTCTGCTTGTTGTCAGCGCCAGCTGACACTCATTACGTGTGCCTACTTATACTCGTTGTCTTGGTCTTGTGTTTGTCAGTTCGTTGTCTTGTTTTTCCTGTGCGTGTGTCTCTCTCCAGGCCGAGTACTCTGTTCCCCGTTGGTTCTGTTCTCCGCTGGACTCTTCGTTCGCTATCGCTCCAGTGGAGGTGTCTAAGCTGGGCACGTTCAAGATCGCTAGTCGGGGTATTCCTCTTCACTCACTGACAGTACGGAAGACTGGTTTCCTCCCGCAGCCTCGGCGCTGCTTAGCCCTAGACTGCTACGGACACCCTGGATACTCTGTACCTGTTTTCCAGCTCCTGTATTGCTTCAATAAATGCTAAACATGACTCGCTATTGAATCCTCCGTCCTTTCTTGTGACATCTCTATCTCGCCCTCTCCATGTCTTTTGTAACAAGCCACCATATTGTCATTCCGCTAGGGGCCTGTTTCTAAAGTATGAAGTCGGAAGTTTACATACACCTTAGACAAATGCATTTGAATTTTTTTTTTACAGTTCCTGACATTTAATCCTAGTAAAAAATCCTTGTCTTAGGTCAGTTAGGATCACCACTTTATTTTAAGAATGTGAAATGTCAGAATAATAGTAGAGAGAATGATTTATGTCTGCTTTCATTTCTTTCATCACATTCCCAGTGGTTCAGAAGTTTACATACACTCAATTAGTATATGGTAGCATTTACTTTAAATTGTTTAACCTGGGTCAAACGTTTTGGGAAGCCTTCCACATGCTTCCCACATTAAGTTGGGTGAATTTTGACCCATTCCTCAGGTTTGTAGGCCTCCTTGCTCGCACACGCTTTTTCAGCTCTGCCCACAAATTGTCTATAGGATTGAGGTCAGGGCTTTATGATGGCCACTCCAATACCTTGACTTTGTTGTCCTTAAGCCATTTTGCCACAAATTTGGAAGTTTGCTTAGGGTCATTGTCCATTTGGAAGACCCATTTGCGAGCAAGCTTTAACTTCCTGACTGATGTCTTGAAATGTTGCTTCAATATATCCACATAATTTTCCTTCCTCGGGATGCCATCTATTTTGTGAAGTGCACCAGTCCCTCCTGCAGCAAAGCACCCCCACAACATGATGCTGCCACCCCCGTGCTTCACGGTTGGGATGGTGTTCTTCGGCTTGCAAGCCTCCCCATTTTTCCTCCAAACATAACGATGGTCATTATGGCCAAACATGTCTATTTATGTTTCATCAGACCAGAGGACATTTCTCCACGATCTTTGTCCCCATGTGCAGTTGCAAACTGTAGTCTGGCTTTTTTATTGCGGTTTTGGAGCAGTGGCTTCTTCCTTACTGAGCGGACTTTCAGATTAGGTCGATATAGGACTCGCTTTACTGTGGATATAGATCGTTTTGTACCTGTTTCCTCCAGCATCTTCACAAGGTCCTTTGCTGTTGTTCTGGGCTTGATTTGCACCAAAGTACGTTCATCTCTAGGATACAGAACGTGTCTCCTTCCTGAGCGGAATGACGGCTGCGTGGTCCCATGGTGTTTATACTTGCGTACTATTGTTTGTATAGATGAATGTGGTACCTTCAGGCGTTTGGAAATTGCTCCCAAGGATGAACCAGACTTGTGGAGGTCTAAAAAAAAAATTCTGAGGTCCAGGCTGATTTTGATTTTCCCATGATGTCAAGCAAAGAGGCACTGAGTATGAAGGTAGGCCTTGAAATACATCCACAAGTACACCTCCAATTGACTCAGATGATGTCAATTAGCCTATCAGAAGCTTCTAAAGCCACAACATAATTTTCTGGAATTTTCCAAGCTGTGTAAAGGCACAGTCAACTTAGTGTATGTAAACTTCTGACCCACTGGAATTGTGATACACTGAATTATAAGTGAAAAAATCTGTCTGTAAACAATTGTTGGAAAAATTACTTGTCATGCACAAAGTAGATGTCCGACTTCAACTGTATGTGTATCCTGTGTTACCATTTTAGTTAGATAGTAAATAAATAATTTAACCAATTTGTGTAGTACATAAGTAAGATGCAAGGAGGTTACGACTGCTACGAATGATGATATGATACAAGGTTATGATTACTAAGTTGCCTGTTTGTAGATGTGATAAGGTAAAGACCTTTAGAGTTTCATTCAGGAGATGGTACAGTGAGGGAACAAAGTATTTGATCCCCCTGCTGATTTTGTTTGTTTGCCCACTGACAAAGAAATGATCAGTCTATAATTTTAATGGTAGGTTTATTTGAACAGTGAGAGACAGAATAACAACAAAAAAAATCCAGAAAAACGCACGTGAAAAATGTTATAAATGGAATTGCATTTTAATGAGGGAAATAAGTATTTGACCCCCCCTCTCAATCAGAAATATTTCTGGCTCCCAGGTGTCTTTTATACAGGTCACGAGCTGAGATTAGGAGCACACTCTTAAAGGGAGTGCTCCTAATCTCAGTTTGTTACCTGTATAAAAGACACCTGTCCACAGAAGCAGTCAATCAATCAGATTCCAAACTTTCCACCATGGCCAAGACCAAAGAGCTCTCCAAGGATGTCAGGGACAAGATTGTAGACCTACACAAGGCTGGAATGGGCTACAAGACCACCGCCAACCAGCTTGATGAGAAGGTGACAACAGTTGGTGCGATTATTCGCCAATGGAAGAAACACAAAAGAACTGTCAATCTCCCTCGGCCTGGGGCTCCATGCAAGATCTCACCTCGTGGAGTTGCAATGATCATGAGAACGGTGAGGAATCAGCCCAGAACTACACGGGAGGATCTTGTCAATGATCTCAAGGCAGCTGGGACCATAGTCACCAAGAAAACAATTGGTAATACACTACGCCGTGAAGGACTGAAATCCTGCAGCGCCCGCAAGGTCCCCCTGCTCAAGAAAGCACATATACATGCCCGTCTGAAGTTTGCCAATGAACATCTGAGTGATTCAGAGGACATCTGGGTGAAAGTGTTGTGGTCAGATGAGACCAAAATGGAGCTCTTTGGCATCAACTCAACTCGCCGTGTTTGGAGGAGGAGGAATGCTGCCTATGACCCCAAGAACACCATGCCGACCGTCAAACATGGAGGTGGAAACATTATGCTTTGGGGGTGTTTTTCTGCTAAGGGGACAGGACAACTTCACCGCATCAAAGGGACGATGGACGGGCCATTTTGCGTCAAACCTTGGGTGAGAGAACCTCCTTCCCTCAGCCAGGGCATTGAAAATGGGTCGTGGATGGGTATTCCAGCATGACAATGACCCAAAACATACGGCCAAGGCAACAAAGGAGTGGCTCAAGAAGAAGCACATTAAGGTCCTGGAGTGGCCTAGCCAGTCTCCAGACCTTAATCCCATAGAAAATCTGTGGAGGGAGCTGAAGGTTCGAGTTGCCAAACGTCAGCCTCAACCTTAATGACTTGGAGAAGATCTGCAAAGAGGAGTGGGACAAAATCCCTCCTGAGATGTGTGCAAACCTGGTGGCCAACTACAAGAAACGTCTGACCTCTGTGATTGCCAACAAGGGTTTTGCCACCAAGTACTAAGTCATGTTTTGCAGAGGGGTCAAATACTTATTTCCCTCATTAAAATGCAATTCCATTTATAAAAAATTTCACATGCGTTTGTGTTTCATTTTGACCCAGATAGCAGGGAAAGATTGCCTCTGGTGTTGTATACCTGACAGAGTGAGTAGACTCGCCAATTATTACATTTCCAGAGCTAGGACATATGGGCCAGACGATTTGAGAAAATATTTTTGTTTGGCCAAAGGGAAGTATTATCTCTCGGTATCTCGTGTTTCAAAAAGCGTGAGTGGACACGTCGAGTATTTATTTTTGTTCCCGAGTGTTCCGGTAACATTGCTAGCAAACAAGGCTGATTGGGTTGAATGTGAGACGCCGTTCGTAAACCCCGTTCCCGAATTGAAGGGGACTTTTTTTGTGCTTGAAGTGAACATTCTGGTACAAGAACGGCTAGCTTTGCATTAGAGGCTAAGCTAACAAAGAGAGAGAAGCCATTCTCCTTTGTTTACAGCGGAAATCCCGCCTTAGGCCACGGAAGTCCCGCCTTTGCTGGAATCCTGTGTGTTCATCTTTCAGAGCTAAGTGACCCCTTGTTGTGAAGAATCGCCAGCAATCTTTATTTTAAATGTGAGGGCACAACATCTTCTCACATGTGTAACAACTGGTTCCACTTTATAATATCCAATGAATCTAAACTGATTTGCATATCGTTGTCTCATTCGATTTAACAAGGAAGTTCAATTGCCAAACAAACCTTTTTACCAGGTTGATCATTTGGATAAGAACCAAATTAATTTGTTGCAACCAATAAGACATTTTAAACTTGTCAATATTAACCTAGATACAGCTATGCTTTCAGGTTAATTAAAGTTTAATTCCCAGACTATACAGGTATGATAAATCATTAACATTGTTAAATCAATTAAAATTGCTTTTGCAAATTCATTTAAGTTCAACGCCCACATTGAACTTCATTAACATCTATAAATGAATCATAAAAAAATATATATATATTTTACCAGGTAAGTTGACTGAGAACACATTCTCATTTACAGCAACGACCTGGGGAATAGTTACAGGGGAGAAGAGGGGGATGAATGAGCCAATTGTAAGCTGGGGATGATTAGGTGACCGTGATGGTATGAGGGCCAGCTTGGGAATTTATCCAGGACACCAGGGTTAACACCCCTACTCTTATGATAAGTGCCATGGGATCTTTAGTGACCTCAGAGAGTCAGGACACCCGTTTAACATCCCATCCGAAAGACGGCACCCTACACATATTAACATCTATAAATGATTCATTAACATCTATAAATGATTTATTAACATCTATAAATGATTCATTAACATCTATAAATGATTTATTAACATCTATAAATGATTCATTAACATCTATAAATGATTTATTAACATCTATAAATGATTCATTAACATCTATAAATAGATTAAAATCGTTTTTGCAGCTTCCAACGACTCAAAACCCAAACCTTTTTAATTATAATAAGAAGATTATTGTACAAGCTATCAGAAGGGGCGGCCACCATTCCCACACTGATTAATGAACCCTCACCCTATTCCCCTTCAGGAGACTGAAAAGATTTGGCATGGGTCCTCAGATCCTTAAGTTCTACAGCTGCACCATTGAGAGCATCCTGACTAGGTTGCATCACTGCCTGGTATGGCAACTGCTCTGCCTCCGACCGCAAGGCACTACAGAGGGTAGTGCGAACGGCCCAGACATCACTGGGGCTAAGCTGCCTGCCATCCAGAACCTCTATACCAGGCGGTGTCAAAGGAAGGCCCTAAAAATTGTCAAAGACTCCAGCCACCCTAGTCATAGACTGTTCTCTCTGCTACCGCTTGGCAAGCAGTACCGGAGCGCCAAGTCTAGGTCCAAGAGGCTTCTAAACAGCTTTTCCCCCCAAGCCATAAGACCCAGACTATTTGCATTGCCCCCACTATCTATGCTGCTACTCTGTTTATTATCTATGTATAGTCACTTTAATAACTCTACCTACATGTACATATTACCTCAATTACCTCAACTAACCTGGTGCCCTCAAGACATTGACTCTGTGCAGTACCCCTGTATATAGTCTCCACATTGACTCTGTGCAGTACCCCCTGTATATAGCCTCCACATTGACTCTGTACTGGTACCCCCTGTATATAGTCTCCACATTGACTCTGTGCAGTACCCCCTGTATATAGCCTCCACATTGACTCTGTACCGGTACCCCTGTATATAGCCTCCACATTGACTCTGTACCGCAGTACCCTCTGTATATAGAATCCACATTGACTCTGTGCAGTACCCCCTGTATATAGCCTCCACATTGACTCTGTACAGGTACCCCTGTATATAGTCTCCACATTGACTCTGTGCAGTACCCCCTGTATATAGTCTCCACATTGACTCTGTACAGTACCCCCTGTATATAGCCTCCACATTGACTCTGTACCGGTACCCCTGTATATAGCCTCCACATTGACTCTGTGCAGGTACCCCTGTATATAGCCTCCACATTGACTCTGTGCCGGTACCCCCTGTATATAGCCTCCACATTGACTCTGTACTGTACCCTGTATATAGCCTCCACATTGACTCTGTACAGTACCCCCTGTATATAGCCTCCACATTGACTCTGTACCGGTACCCCCTGTATATAGCCTCCACATTGACTCTGTACCGGTACCCCCTGTATATAGCCTCCACATTGACTCTGTACCGGTACCCCCTGTATATAGCCTCCACATTGACTCTGTACCGGTACCCCCTGTATATAGCCTCCACATTGAATCTGTACCGGTACCCCCTGTATATAGCCTCCACATTGACTCTGTACCGGTACCCCCTGTATATAGTCTCCACATTGTTATTTTACTGCTGCTGTTTAATTATTTGTTCTTCTTAAAACATTGTTGGTTAAGGGCTTGTATTCAGCATTTCACTGTAAGGTCTACTACACCTGTTGTATTCAGCATTTCACTGTAAGGTCTACTACACCTGTTGTATTCAGCATTTCACTATAAGGTCTACACCTGTTGTATTCAGCATTTCACTGTAAGGTCTACACCTGTTGTATTCAGCATTTCACTGTAAGGTCTACTACACCTGTTGTATTCAGCATTTCACTGTAAGGTCTACACCTGTTGTATTCAGCACATGTTACAAATAACAAATTGAATTTGATATGAGGGTAAAGCCAACCATCTTCACACTCTTCGCACGGAACGCCTTGACAAAATCGTGAAAAACTTCTGCACCTTTGGCCCCGCTCCAGGGAAGCCAAACGACACTGAGACGTTCTTAGCAGACGTACAGAACGGATGGCTACCTGAACGATACGGGGACTGACAGACTTTACCTGTTGAAGCCAACATCGAATAGAGGTTCATCCGTCCACTGTATATCAACCGTATACCTACTGTATATCAACCATATACCCACTGTATATCAACCGTATACCTACTGTATATCAACCGTATACCCACTGTATATCAACCGTATACCCACTGTATATCAACCATATACCCACTGTATATCAACCGTATACCCACTGTATATCAACCATATACCCACTGTATATCAACCGTATACCCACTGTATATCAACCGTATACCCACCATATACCTACTGTATATCAACCATATACCCACTGTATATCAACCATATACCCACCATATACCCACTGTATATCAACCATATACCCACTGTATATCAACCGGAAACCCACTGTATATCAACCGTATACCCACTGTATATCAACCATATACCCACTGTATATCAACCGTATACCTACTGTATATCAACCATATACCCACTGTATATCAACCATATACCCACTGTATATCAACCGTAAACCCACTGTATATCAACCGTATACCCACTGTATATCAACCATATACCCACTGTATATCAACCGTATACCTACTGTATATCAACCATATACCCACTGTATATCAACCATATACCCACTGTATATCAACCGTATACCCACTGTATATCAACCATATACCCACTGTATATCAACCGTATACCCACCATATACCCACTGTATATCAACCATATACCTACTGTATATCAACCATATACCCACTGTATATCAACCATATACCCACTGTATATCAACCGTATACCTACTGTATATCAACCATATACCCACTGTATATCCACCATATACCCACTGTATATCCACCATATACCCACTGTATATTAACCGTATACCCACTGTATATCAACCATATACCCACTGTATATTAACCGTATACCCACTGTATATCAACCATATACCCACTGTATATCAACCATATACCCACTGTATATCAACCATATACCCACTGTATATCAACCACATACCCACTGTATATTAACCGTATACCCACTGTATATTAACCATATACCCACTGTATATCAACCATATACCTACTGTATATCAACCATATACCCACTGTATATCCACCATATACCCACTGTATATCCACCATATACCCACTGTATATCAACCATATACCCACTGTATATTAACCGTATACCCACTGTATATCAACCATATACCCACTGTATATTAACCGTATACCCACCATATACCCACTGTATATCAACCATATACCCACTGTATATCAACCATATACCCACTGTATATCAACCATATACCCACTGTATATTAACCGTATACCCACTGTATATTAACCATATACCCACTGTATATCAACCATATACCCACCATATACCCACTGTATATCAACCATATACCCACTGTATATCAACCGTATACCCACCATATACCTACTGTATATCAACCATATACCCACTGTATATCAACCATATACCCACTGTATATCAACCATATACCCACTGTATATCAACCGTATACCTACTGTATATCAACCGTATACCTACTGTATATCAACCATATACCCACTGTATATCAACCATATACCCACTGTATATCAACCATATACCCACTGTATATCAACCATATACCCACTGTATATTAACCGTATACCCACTGTATATCAACCATATACCCACTGTATATTAACCGTATACCCACTGTATATCAACCATATACCCACCATATACCCACTGTATATCAACCATATACCCACTGTATATTAACTGTATACCCACTGTATATCAACCATATACCCACTGTATATCAACCATATACCCACCATATACCCACTGTATATCAACCATATACCCACCATATACCCACTGTATATCAACCATATACCCACTGTATATTAACCGTATACCCACTGTATATCAACCATATACCCACTGTATATTAACCGTATACCCACTGTATATCAACCATATACCCACTGTATATCAACCATATACCCACTGTATATCAACCATATACCCACTGTATATTAACCGTATACCCACTGTATATCAACCATATACCCACTGTATATCAACCATATACCCACTGTATATCAACCATATACCCACTGTATATCCACCGTATACTTGTATATTTGTACATTCACTGTATATTTGTATATCTGCTCATCTCTTATAGCTCTACACTCACTCTACCTAGTTGTATATAACGTATGTAAACGTTGTTCTGTCTCTAACGTTAAATGTAATCTATCACTATCAGCACCATATCACCAGGTAACATTCTGAGTATGTTATATATCACTATCAGCACCATATCACCAGGTAACATTCTGAGTATGTTATCTATCACTATCAGCACCATATCACCAGGTAACATTCTGAGCATGTTATATATCACTATCAGCACCATATCACCAGGTAACATTCTGAGTATGTTATCTATCACTATCAGCACCATATCACCAGGTAACATTCTGAGCATGTTATATATCACTATCAGCACCATATCACAGGTAACATTCTGAGCATGTTATATATCACTATCAGCACCATATCACCAGGTAACATTCTGAGCATGTTATCTATCACTATCAGCACCATATCACCAGGTAACATTCTGAGTATGTTATATCACTATCAGCACCATATCACAGGTAACATTCTGAGTATGTTATATATCACTATCAGCACCATATCACCAGGTAACATTCTGAGTATGTTATCTATCACTATCAGCACCATATCACCAGGTAACATTCTGAGTATGTTATATATCACTATCAGCACCATATCACCAGGTAACATTCTGAGTATGTTATATATCACTATCAGCACCATATCACCAGGTAACATTCTGAGTATGTTATCTATCACCAGGTATCACTGGTGATATGGTGCTGCTAGTGATAGATAACATACTCAGAATGTTACCTGGTGATATGGTGCTGATAGTGATATATAACATACTCAGAATGTTACCTGGTGATATGGTGCTGATAGTGATAACATACTCAGAATGTTACCTGGTGATATGGTGCTGATAGTGATATATAACATACTCAGAATGTTACCTGGTGATATGGTGCTGATAGTGATAGATAACATACTCAGAATGTTACCTGGTGATATGGTGCTGATAGTGATAGATAACATACTCAGAATGTTACCTGGTGATATGGTGCTGATAGTGATAGATAACATACTCAGAATGTTACCTGGTGATATGGTGTTGCTAGTGATAGATAACATACTCAGAATGTTACCTGGTGATATGGTGCTGATAGTGATAGATAACATACTCAGAATGTTACCTGGTGATATGGTGCTGATAGTGATAGATAACATACTCAGAATGTTACCTGGTGATATGGTGCTGATAGTGATAGATAACATACTCAGAATGTTACCTGGTGATATGGTGCTGATAGTGATATATAACATACTCAGAATGTTACCTGGTGATATGGTGCTGATAGTGATATATAACATACTCAGAATGTTACCTGGTGATATGGTGCTGATAGTGATATATAACATACTCAGAATGTTACCTGGTGATATGGTGCTGATAGTGATAGATAACATACTCAGAATGTTACCTGGTGATATGGTGCTGATAGTGATAGATAACATAGTTGTAGTTTGCCCTCGGTGATGCGTTGTGCAGACCGCACCACCCTCTGGAGAGTCCTACGCTTGTGGGCAGAGCAGTTGTCATACCAGGCGGTGATACAGCCCGACAGGATGCTCTCAATTGTGCATCTGTAAAGGTTTGAGGGTTTTAAGTGACAAGCCAAATTTCTTCAGCCTCCTGAGGTTGAAGAGGCGCTGTTGCTCCTTCTTCACCACACTGTCTGTTTGGGTGGACCATTTTAGTTTGTCCGTGACGCGTACGCCGAGTAACTTAAAACTTTCACCTTCTCCACTACTGTCCCGTCGATGTGGATAGGGGGGTGCTCCCTCTGCTGGTTCCTGAAGTCCACGATCATCCACTTTGTTTTGTTGACATTGAGTGAGAGGTTGTTTTCCTGACACCACACTCCGACGGCCCTCACCTCCTCCCTGTAGGCCGTCTCGTCGTTGTTGGTAATCAAGCCTACTACTGTTGTGTCGTCTGCAAACTTGGTGATTGAGTTGGAGGTGTGCTTGGCCACTGTCGTGCCGTTGTATCGGTTAATGTGACGACTGTTGCTCATCGAATGATTAACGGTTTATAATTATTATTATAATTATTGACTCATTAAAATGGGGCACCATGGGAAAATTTGTTTTATTGAGTTTCTATTTCCCAAATTAACTCAAAGAATATCAGAATATCGATTTTACAACAGTCGCTAATTAATCAATGTCCTCTACAGTCTCATTCTGAACGTCGCATAATCCGGGAATCTGCACAAACCCGAGTCCCACCAATGAGTCCCACCACACCCATTTTAGTTGATGATTTATTTACTAGCAAGCTAAAATGATGACAAAAGATACCCAGTCCAGGCTGTTGATTAGAACTCAGTACAACGGGCCAACACACCATGACGCGTGCTGCCCAACATGGGGATTTAGAAGAGAGAGGAAAAGAGAAAGTACACGAGAGAAATATACGTTTGTGTGTATTTGTCAGCTATGCTTATTTTAACCCTAACCTTGCCCCGAACTGCCGCTCTTATGGGTCAGAATATAATGAGGTAATTACGTTTTGATAGTCTCTGATGGGAATCTCCACGTGAAGCGCTCAGGCTTCTCAATGACGCACTTCTCTGGTGCAACTCTCTGGTTGTCGTCACGATGTCAGTGTCCTTTTGGCGTAATAGTCTGATTCCTCACCCTTGTTCTGAAAGGGGTCTTCTGAGGACAGCCATTCTTGGGCGTGCATAGTTAGGAGGCTGGAGGTCTAGATTTAACTAGTTACGAGGCTGGAGGTCTGGATTTAACTATTTACGAGGCTGGAGGTCTAGATTTAACTAGTTACGAGGCTGGAGGTCTGGATTTAACTAGTTACGAGGCTGGAGGTCTGGATTTAACTAGTTACGAGGCTGGAGGTCTGGATTTAACTAGTTACGAGGCTGGAGGTCTGGATTTAACTAGTTACGAGGCTGGAGGTCTAGATTTAACTAGTTACGAGGCTGGAGGTCTGGATTTAACTAGTTACGAGGCTGGAGGTCTGGATTTAACTAGTTACGAGGCTGGAGGTCTGGATTTAACTAGTTACGAGGCTGGAGGTCTGGATTTAACTAGTTACGAGGCTGGAGGTCTAGATTTAACTAGTTAGGAGGCTGGAGGTCTGGATTTAACTAGTTAGGAGGCTGGAGGTCTGGATTTAACTAGTTACGAGGCTGGAGGTCTAGATTTAACTAGTTACGAGGCTGGAGGTCTGGATTTAACTAGTTACGAGGCTGGAGGTCTGGATTTAACTAGTTACGAGGCTGGAGGTCTAGATTTAACTAGTTACGAGGCTGGAGGTCTGGATTTAACTAGTTACGAGGCTGGAGGTCTAGATTTAACTAGTTACGAGGCTGGAGGTCTGGATTTAACTAGTTACGAGGCTGGAGAGGTCTGGATTTAACTAGTTACGAGGCTGGACGTCTAGATTTAACTAGTTACGAGGCTGGAGGTCTAGATTTAACTAGTTACGAGGCTGGAGGTCTGGATTTAACTAGTTACGAGGCTGGAGGTCTGGATTTAACTAGTTAGGAGGCTGGAGGTCTGGATTTAACTAGTTACGAGGCTGGAGGTCTGGATTTAACTATTTACGAGGCTGGAGGTCTAGATTTAACTAGTTAGGAGGCTGGAGGTCTGGATTTAACTAGTTACGAGGCTGGAGGTCTGGATTTAACTATTTACGAGGCTGGAGGTCTAGATTTAACTAGTTACGAGGCTGGAGGTCTAGATTTAACTAGTTTACGAGGCTGGAGGTCTGGATTTAACTAGTTACGAGGCTGGAGGTCTAGATTTAACTAGTTAGGAGGCTGGAGGTCTGGATTTAACTAGTTACGAGGCTGGAGGTCTGGATTTAACTAGTTACGAGGCTGGAGGTCTGGATTTAACTATTTACGAGGCTGGAGGTCTAGATTTAACTAGTTACGAGGCTGGAGGTCTAGATTTAACTAGTTTACGAGGCTGGAGGTCTGGATTTAACTAGTTACGAGGCTGGAGGTCTGGATTTAACTAGTTACGAGGCTGGAGGTCTGGATTTAACTATTTACGAGGCTGGAGGTCTAGATTTAACTAGTTACGAGGCTGGAGGTCTAGATTTAACTAGTTACGAGGCTGGAGGTCTAGATTTAACTAGTTTACGAGGCTGGAGGTCTGGATTTAACTAGTTTACGAGGCTGGAGGTCTGGATTTAACTAGTTACGAGGCTGGAGGTCTGGATTTAACTAGTTACGAGGCTGGAGGTCTGGATTTAACTAGTTACGAGGCTGGAGGTCTGGATTTAACTAGTTACGAGGCTGGAGGTCTGGATTTAACTAGTTACGAGGCTGGAGGTCTAGATTTAACTAGTTACGAGGCTGGAGGTCTGGATTTAACTAGTTACGAGGCTGGAGGTCTGGATTTAACTAGTTACGAGGCTGGAGGTCTGGATTTAACTAGTTACGAGGCTGGAGGTCTAGATTTAACTAGTTACGAGGCTGGAGGTCTGGATTTAACTAGTTACGAGGCTGGAGGTCTAGATTTAACTAGTTAGGAGGCTGGAGGTCTGGATTTAACTAGTTAGGAGGCTGGAGGTCTGGATTTAACTAGTTACGAGGCTGGAGGTCTAGATTTAACTAGTTACGAGGCTAGAGGTCTGGATTTAACTAGTTACGAGGCTGGAGGTCTGGATTTAACTAGTTACGAGGCTGGAGGTCTAGATTTAACTAGTTACGAGGCTGGAGGTCTGGATTTAACTAGTTACGAGGCTGGAGGTCTAGATTTAACTAGTTACGAGGCTGGAGGTCTGGATTTAACTAGTTACGAGGCTGGAGGTCTGGATTTAACTAGTTACGAGGCTGGAGGTCTAGATTTAACTAGTTACGAGGCTGGAGGTCTAGATTTAACTAGTTACGAGGCTGGAGGTCTGGATTTAACTAGTTACGAGGCTGGAGGTCTGGATTTAACTAGTTACGAGGCTGGAGGTCTGGATTTAACTAGTTAAGAGGCTGGAGGTCTGGATTTAACTAGTTACGAGGCTGGAGGTCTGGATTTAACTAGTTACGAGGCTGGAGGTCTAGATTTAACTAGTTACGAGGCTGGAGGTCTGGATTTAACTAGTTACGAGGCTGGAGGTCTAGATTTAACTAGTTACGAGGCTGGAGGTCTGGATTTAACTAGTTACGAGGCTGGAGGTCTGGATTTAACTAGTTACGAGGCTGGAGGTCTGGATTTAACTAGTTACGAGGCTGGAGGTCTGGATTTAACTAGTTACGAGGCTGGAGGTCTGGATTTAACTAGTTACGAGGCTGGAGGTCTGGATTTAACTAGTTACGAGGCTGGAGGTCTGTATTTAACTAGTTACGAGGCTGGAGGTCTAGATTTAACTAGTTACGAGGCTGGAGGTCTGGATTTAACTAGTTACGAGGCTGGAGGTCTGTATTTAACTAGTTACGAGGCTGGAGGTCTAGATTTAACTAGTTACGAGGCTGGAGGTCTGGATTTAACTATTTACGAGGCTGGAGGTCTAGATTTAACTAGTTAAGAGGCTGGAGGTCTGGATTTAACTAGTTACGAGGCTGGAGGTCTAGATTTAACTAGTTAGGAGGCTGGAGGTCTGGATTTAACTAGTTACGAGGCTGGAGGTCTGGATTTAACTATTTACGAGGCTGGAGGTCTAGATTTAACTAGTTAAGAGGCTGGAGGTCTAGATTTAACTAGTTACGAGGCTGGAGGTCTAGATTTAACTAGTTTACGAGGCTGGAGGTCTGGATTTAACTAGTTACGAGGCTGGAGGTCTAGATTTAACTAGTTAGGAGGCTGGAGGTCTGGATTTAACTAGTTACGAGGCTGGAGGTCTGGATTTAACTATTTACGAGGCTGGAGGTCTAGATTTAACTAGTTAAGAGGCTGGAGGTCTAGATTTAACTAGTTACGAGGCTGGAGGTCTAGATTTAACTAGTTTACGAGGCTGGAGGTCTGGATTTAACTAGTTACGAGGCTGGAGGTCTGGATTTAACTAGTTAGGAGGCTGGAGGTCTGGATTTAACTAGTTACGAGGCTGGAGGTCTGGATTTAACTAGTTACGAGGCTGGAGGTCTAGATTTAACTAGTTACGAGGCTGGAGGTCTGGATTTAACTAGTTACGAGGCTGGAGGTCTGGATTTAACTAGTTACGAGGCTGGAGGTCTGGATTTAACTAGTTAGGAGGCTGGAGGTCTGGATTTAACTAGTTACGAGGCTGGAGGTCTGGATTTAACTAGTTACGAGGCTGGAGGTCTAGATTTAACTAGTTACGAGGCTGGAGGTCTGGATTTAACTAGTTACGAGGCTGGAGGTCTAGATTTAACTAGTTACGAGGCTGGAGGTCTGGATTTAACTAGTTACGAGGCTGGAGGTCTGGATTTAACTAGTTACGAGGCTGGAGGTCTGGATTTAACTAGTTAAGAGGCTGGAGGTCTGGATTTAACTAGTTACGAGGCTGGAGGTCTGGATTTAACTAGTTACGAGGCTGGAGGTCTAGATTTAACTAGTTACGAGGCTGGAGGTCTGGATTTAACTAGTTACGAGGCTGGAGGTCTATATTTAACTAGTTACGAGGCTGGAGGTCTAGATTTAACTAGTTACGGGGCTGGAGGTCTGGATTTAACTAGTTACGAGGCTGGAGGTCTGGATTTAACTAGTTACGAGGCTGGAGGTCTAGATTTAACTAGTTACGAGGCTGGAGGTCTGGATTTAACTAGTTACGAGGCTGGAGGTCTGGATTTAACTAGTTACGAGGCTGGAGGTCTGGATTTAACTAGTTACGAGGCTGGAGGTCTGGATTTAACTAGTTACGAGGCTGGAGGTCTGGATTTAACTAGTTACGAGGCTGGAGGTCTAGATTTAACTAGTTACGAGGCTGGAGGTCTGGATTTAACTAGTTACGAGGCTGGAGGTCTAGATTTAACTAGTTACGAGGCTGGAGGTCTGGATTTAACTAGTTACGAGGCTGGAGGTCTGGATTTAACTAGTTACGAGGCTGGAGGTCTGGATTTAACTAGTTAAGAGGCTGGAGGTCTGGATTTAACTAGTTACGAGGCTGGAGGTCTGGATTTAACTAGTTACGAGGCTGGAGGTCTAGTTTTTACTCAAATCCAATTCAGACCACTAACTTTCCATTTCATCTTTACCAAAACATTCTCTTTGATTTGGCCATTTTCCACCCAACGTACAATGTATAAACAAGCACATACTAGGAAAACTCTTATAGTTACAATGTTTTCCTTATAACGTCGTCCTTTAACTTTTAATAACATAACAAAAATAACATTAATTTTCATATACCACCATTGTGGCTGACAACTCATTGTCCCAAAGCCCATTTATTGCATGTCTAATGTTCTGAGGCCGGCTCTCCAGAGTGAGAGGACAGAGGAATGCTGCTGCGTTTACAATGGGTATGAGGTGTCATAAACCCTCATCTTCATATCCCTTGAGACCCAGTCGGTACAACATCTCCTATGCACTTTCTTATGAACTCACTCACTGAATCAGCGTATAAATCTATATTATTCTCTGAGGCTACCAGAACATGTCCCAGTCCGCGTGATCAAGATTGGTCAGACCAGCGTTGAATAGTCCTTGTCACGGATACATCCTGTTTGATTTTCTGCCTATAGGAGGGGAGAAGCAAAATAGAGTCGTGGTCAGATTTGCCGAAGCAGTAGTTAATGTGTCGGGGGGCTAGGGTCCGTCTGTTATATCTGGAGTATTTCTCCTGTCTTATCCGGTGTCCTGTGTGAATTTAAGTACGCTCTCTCTAATTATCTATTTTTCTGTCTTTCTTTCTTTCTCTCTCGGAGGACCTGAGCATTAGGACCATTCCTCAAGGCCTACCTGGCCTGATGACTCCTTGATGTCCCGAGTCCACCTGGCTGTGCTGCTTCTCCAGTTTCAACTCTTCTGCCTGTTTTATGAACATTTAAACTCTTGTCCATGTTCTGTTATAATCTGCACCCGGCACAGCCAGAAGAGGACTGGCCACCCCTCACAGCCTGGTTCCTCTCTAGGTTTCTTCCTAGGTTCTGGCCTTTCTAGAGAGTTTTTCCTAACCACAGTGCTTTTACACCTGCATTGCTTGCTGTTTGGGATTTAGGCTGAGTTTCTGTACAGCACTCTGTGACATCAGCAGATGTAAGAAGGGCTTTATAAATACATTTGATTTGATGTCTTGGTACCACACGGCCAGGTCTCTGACCTCCTCACTATAGGCTGTCTCGTCGTTGTCGGTGATCAGGCCTACCACTGTTGTGTCATCGGCAAACTTAATGATGTTGTTGGAGTCGTGCCTGGCCATGCAGTCATGAGCGAACAGGGAGTACAGGAGGGGACTGAGCACGCACCCCTGAGGGGCCCTTGTGTTGAGGATGTGTTTTTACCTACACTTACCACCTTGGGGCGGCCCGTCAGGAAGTCCAGTTGCAGAGGGAGGCGTTTAGTCCCAGGGTCCTTAGCTTATTGATGAGCTTTGAGGGCACTATGGTGTTGAACGCTGAGCTGTAGTCAATGAATAGCATTCTCACATAGGTGTTCCTTTTGTCCAGGTGGGAAAGGGCAGTGTGGAGTGCAATAGAGATTGCATCATCTGTGGATTTGTTAGGGCGTAATGCAAATTGGAGTGGGTCTAGGGTTTCTGGGATAATGGTGTTGATGTGATCCATGACCAGCATTTCAAATGGCTACAGATGTGAATGCTACGGGTCGGTAGTCATTTAGGAAGGTTACCTTAGTGTTCTTGGGCACAGGGACTATGGTGGTCTGCTTAAAACATGTTGGTATTACAGACTCGGACAGGGAGAGGTTGAAAATGTCAGTGAAGACACTTGTCAGCGCATTCTCGCAGTACACGTCCTGGTAATCCGTCTGGCCCTACGGCCTTGTGAATGTTGACCTGCTTAAAGGTCTCACATCGGCTGCGGAGAGCGTGGTAGAACAGTAGTCCGGAACAGCTGGTGCTCTCATGCATGTTTTAGTGTTATTTGCCTCGAAGCGAGCATAGAAGTAGTTTAGCTCGTCTGGTAGGCTCGTGTCACTGGGCAGCTCTTGGCTGTGCTTCCCTTTGTAGTCTGTAATGGTTTGCAAGCCCTGCCACATCAGACGAGCGTCGGAGCCGGTGTAGTACTATTCGATCTTAGTCCTGTACTGACGCTTTGCCTGTTTGATGGTTCGTCAGAGGGCATAGTGGGATTTCTTATAAGCTTCCGGGTTAGAGTCCCGCTCCTTGAAAGCGGCAGCTCTACCCTTTAGCTCAGTGCGGATGCTGCCATCGCTTCTGGTTGGGGTATGTACGTATGGTCACTGTGGGGATGACGTCATCGATGCACTTATTGATGAAGCCAGTGACTGATGTGGTGTACTCCTCAATGCCATCGGAGGAATCCCAGAACATGTTCCAGTCTGTGCAGAACAGTCCAGTAGCTTAGCATCTGCTTTTCTGACCACTTTTTTATTGATCTAGTCACTGGTGCTTCCTGCTTTAATTTTTGCTTGTAAGCAGGAATCAGAAGGATAGAATTATGGTCAGGTGCCATGCTGAGTTTAACCTATGAGCATTTTGAAGAACCATCTGCCCTTAATGACCATGCACTCTTATCTCCACCCAGCTTAGCCAGAAAATGACTGGTCAGAGCCTGGCTCCTCTCTAGGTTTCTACTTATGTTCCTGCCTTCTGGGGAGTTTTTCTTAGCCACTGTGCCTCACTGTGCCTGCTCTTTGGGCTTCTTGGCTGAGTATCTGTAAAGAGCTTTTAAAAACATATCTGATTGATTCCACGTTAGGTTCAGTATCATTTATATTAAATACTGTACATCTGTCCATTACTGCACTGGTGATTATAGAAGTTGTCTCCAATAATGGGTGTGATTTGGAATCCTCTGAGACTGAACCAATCGCAATTTTCAATACAGACCACTTTTACAGCACTATACAGCCATTTTCTCCTGTACTGTTAATTCTATAGTAATGTGTTGTATTGGATTTACCCCAAACATAACACTTTGTATTCAGGACAAAAAGTGAATTTGCAGTATTACTTTAGTGCCATTTTGCAAACAGGATGCATGTTTTGGAATATTTTTTATTCTGTACAGGCTTCCTTCTTTTCACTCTGTCAATTAGGTTAGTATTGTGGAGTAACTCCAATGTTGTTGATCCATCCTCTCCAACTTGTTTTAAAGTCACCATTGGTCTCATGGTGAAATCCCTGAACGGTTTCCTTCCTCTCCGGCAACTGAGTTAGGAAAGACGCCTGTATCTTTGTAGTGACTGGGTGTATTGATACACCATCCAAAGTGTAGTTAATAACTTCTCCATGCTCAAAGGTATATTCAATGTCTGCTTTTTAAAAAATCTACCAATAGGTGCCCTTCTTTGCGAGCACTGCTCGACTGAGGGACCTTACAGGGTGGGGTACAGAGATGAGGTAGTAATACAAAAATCATGCTAAACTATTATTGCGCACAGAGTGAGTTGATGCAACTTATGTGACTTGAACATGACTTTTTCCTCCTGAACGTATTGAGGCTTGCCATAACAAAGGGGGGTTGAATACTTACTGACTCAAGACATTTCAGCTTTTCGTTTTTTAATTCATTTGTAAAAATGTCTAAAAACATAATTTCCCTTTACATTATGGGGTATTTATTGTGTAGGCCAGTGACAAAACATCTCCATTTAATCCGTTTGAAATCCAGGCTGTAACACAACAAAATGTGGAAAAAGTCTGATTTCTTTTGATTTTCCCATGATGTCAAGCAAAGAGGCACTGAGTTTGAAGGTAGGCCTTGATATACATCCACAGGTACACCTCCAATTCATTCAAATGATGTCAATTAGCCTATCAGAAGCTTCTAAAGTCATTATTTCCTGGAATTTTCCAAGCTGTTTAAAGGCACAGTCAACTTAGTGTATGTAAACTTCCGACTTTACCTGTACATACATACATACATACATACATACATACATACATACATACATACATATGGGCAAAGACATTCATGAACTAACAGAAGACAAACAGACCATTGGAAACAGCACATTCAGAGAAGACAAACAGACCATTGGAAACAGCACATTCAGAGAAGAGAAACAGACCATTGGAAACAGCACATTCAGAGAAGACAAACAGACCATTGGAAACAGCACATTCAGAGAAGAGAAACAGACCATTGGAAACAGCACATTCAGAGAAGACAAACAGACCATTGGAAACAGCACATTCAGAGAAGACAAACAGACCATTGGAAACAGCACATTCAGAGAAGACAAACAGACCATTGAAAACAGCACATTCAGACCAACCAAAGCTTTGCACTGATTTTTAATATCTAATGTACAGGTAACTGGCAAAATAAAGGAAACACTTGAGTAAATGAGGGATACAATGTATATTGGAACCAGGTGCTTCCACACAGGTGTGGAATTACCATCCCATCATGCTTAGGGTCATGTATAAAATTGCTGGGCACGTCCGTTGCCCATTATTTCAGCTACCATGGCTAGAAGAGATCTCAGTGACTTTGAAAGAAGGGTGATTGTTGGGGCACGTTTGGCAGGAGCTTCAGTGAAGACTTCTCAACTTGATTTTGTTTCACGATATGCCACGGCCGTCTCAGTCACCAGATCCCAACCCAATATACCACGGCCGTCTCAGTCACCAGATCTCAACCCAATATACCACGGCCGTCTCAGTCACCCCATCTCAACCCAATATACCACGACCGTCTCCGTCACCACATCTCAACCCAATATACCACGGCCGTCTCAGTCACCAGATCCCAACCCAATATACCACGACCGTCTCAGTCACCAGATCTCAACCCAATATACCACGGCCGTCTCAGTCACCAGATCCCAACCCAATATACCACGACCGTCTCAGTCACCACGTCTCAACCCAATATACCACGGCCGTCTCAGTCACCAGATCCCAACCCAATATACCACGACCGTCTCAGTCACCAGATCCCAACCCAATATACCACGGCCGTCTCAGTCACCAGATCCCAACCCAATATACCACGGCCGTCTCAGTCACCACCCATTATGCAGTTACACTACAGTTCAAAAGTTTGGGGTCACTTAGAAATGTTCCTGTTTTCCATCATGAAATAAGTTGCAAAATGAGTAGGAAATATAGTCAAGACGTTGACAAGGTTATAAATAATGATTTTTAATTGAAATAATTGTGCCTTCAAACTTTGCTTTCGTCAAAGAATCCTCAATTTGCAGCAATTACAGCCTTGCAGACCTTTGGCGTTCCAGTTGTCAATTTGTTGAGGTAATCTGAAGAGATTCCCCCCCCATGCTTCCTGAAGCACCTCCCACAAGTTGGATTGATGGGCACTTCTTCTGTACCATACGGTCAAGCTGCTCCCACAACAGCTCAATAGGGTTGAGATCCGATGACTGTGCTGGCCACTCCATTATAGACAGAATACCAGCAGACTGCTTCTTCCCTAAATAGTTCTTGCATAGTTTGGAGCTGTGCTTTGGGTCATTGTCCTGTTGTAGGAGGAAATAGGCTCCAATAAAGTGCCGTCCACAGGGCAATGGCATGCAAAAATGGAGTGATGGCTAAGCATGCGTAAATGGAACGTAACTCCCTCTTTATGCACTTTCCTCTCTCTGTATTCTGACCTTGAACTTAGTATATAGTATGCTATTCACCCGCTATTTGTTTTGGTTGGAGATCTAATAAATTCAGGTGTGTCTACAGATACGCCGTATTCTGACCTTGACTTCATTCCCTCATAATTCCACCACCTTTATGTGCGAGGAAACCACGAATAAGGTCGAGCTGAACCTGCCAGTTCCAAGTGGAAAAAGATGGGGATTTTAGCTATTTTGTTTCTTATGATCCCTGGAGACGAATGTGAAACCAGTCAAACGGAAGCAGAATGAAAACCATACCAACATGCCCCTTTTCCATAGCTAAGTAGGATATAAATAGCTGCACCGTTATTCAGAAGTTTAACTGTATGCCCTCAATTTGCGTGGATGAAATCTGGAGACCCAATCTATAGTCTTCTGTAGGGCTGAACCTGCCGAGATGATGTATATGCTTTAGAATGTTTCTATTATATTCCTGGGCTTTTCTCTGTTGTATTTTACTATTGGTATTATGTTTCATATGAGCCACTATCTGGGAGCCACCGTCACTGTAGTGTTAGTTTCCTTCAGTTCGTAGCCTACATTGTGCATCATTCCATTCCGTGTGGTTGTGTGTGTGGTTGTTCCCGAGGGACGCTAGCATTAGTGGATCATTATAGGCTAACGTGCAATAATTTGGGACATGTAGCCTACTGAATCATTATGGAACTCTGACCCCACATGGCAGTTTAAACCTGGAGACTGGTGCATGGTTTAACCACGACTGGACCGTAGTCATACAGTCCCATGATTAGTGAGGATTATTAGTGTTGATTTACAGGACTACTGGTCCACCCCTATTCCAGTTCCATGATTAGTGATTATCAGGGTAGATTTACAGGACTACTGGTCCACCCCTATTCCAGTTCCATGATTAGTGATTATCAGGGTAGATTTACAGGACTACTGGTCCACCCCTATTCCAGTTCCATGATTAGTGATTATCAGGGTAGATTTACAGGACTACTGGTCAACCCCTATTCCAGTTCCATGATTAGTGATTATCAGGGTAGATTTACAGGACTACTGGTCCACCCCTATTCCAGTTCCATGATTAGTGATTATCAGGGTAGATTTACAGGACTACTGGTCCACCCCTATTCCAGTTCCATGATTAGTGATTATCAGGGTAGATTTACAGGACTACTGGTCAACCCCTATTCCAGTTCCATGATTAGTGATTATCAGGGTAGATTTACAGGACTACTGGTCAACCCCTATTACAGGTCAATGATTAGTGATTATCAGGGTAGATTCACAGGACTACTGGTCAACCCCTATTACAGTTCCATGATTAGTGATTATCAGGGTAGATTTACAGGACTACTGGTCAACCCCTATTACAGGTCAATGATTAGTGATTATCAGGGTAGATTTACAGGACTACTGGTCAACCCCTATTCCAGTTCCATGATTAGTGATTATTAGTGTTGATTTACAGGACTACTGGTCAACCCCTATTCCAGTTCCATGATTAGTGATTATCAGGGTAGATTTACAGGACTACTGGTCAACCCCTATTCCAGTTCCATGATTAGTGATTATCAGGGTAGATTTACAGGACTACTGGTCAACCCCTATTTCAGTTCCATGATTAGTGATTATCAGGGTAGATTTACAGGACTACTGGTCAACCCCTATTCCAGTTCCATGATTAGTGATTATCAGGGTAGATTTACAGGACTACTGGTCCACCCCTATTCCAGTTCCATGATTAGTGAATATCAGGGTAGGTTTACAGGACTACTGGTCAACCCCTATTCCAGTTCCATGATTAGTGATTATCAGGGTAGATTTACAGGACTACTGGTCAACCCCTATTCCAGTTCCATGATTAGTGATTATCAGGGTAGATTTACAGGACTACTGGTCAACCCCTATTCCAGTTCCATGATTAGTGATTATCAGGGTAGATTTACAGGACTACTGTTCAACCCCTATTCCAGTTCCATGATTAGTGAATATCAGGGTAGATTTAGCTCCATCACTCCAGTATACCTGTACATTGTTAATATGGTACTGACCCTGTATATAGTATGATTACCCCTATACATATCTACCTCCATCACTCCAGTATCCCTGTACATTGTTAATATGGTACTGGAACTGACCATGTATATAGTCACCTTACCCCTATACATATCTACCTCCATCACTCCAGTATCCCTGCACATTGTTAATATGGTACTGGAACTGACCCTGTATATAGTCACCTTACCCCTATACATATCTACCCATCACTCCAGTATCCCTGTACATTGTTAATATGGTACTGGAACTGACCATGTATATAGTCACCTTACCCCTATACATATCTACCTCCATCACTCCAGTATCCCTGTACATTGTTAATATGGTACTGGAACTGACCCTGTATATAGTCACCTTACCCCTATACATATCTACCTCCATCACTCCAGTATCCCTGCACATACAGTAGTATGCTTCTTACATTGTCTTCTTCTTAAATTTATTTCTGGTGTGTTCTTGTTCTACCTTGTTATTTTTAGTGCTACATTGATATTGAGTACTGCATTGTTGGGTTTGGAACTTGCAAGAAAGGCATTTTACTGTACTTGTGCAACTGACATTAAAACTTGAAACATCATGTTTTGGGCAGATCCAATACGCCACTGAGTAACTTCCTCCTTATTTTTCAAGCATGGTGGCGGCTGCATCATGGTGTGGGTATGCTTGCCATTGGCAAACGATAAAAAGAAATGGAATAAAGCTAAGCACAGGAACAATCCTAGATGAAAACCTGGTTCAGTCCGTTTTCCACCAGACACTGGGAGATGAATTCACCTTTCAGCAGGACAATACCTGGTTCAGTCCGTTTTCCACCAGACACTGGGAGATGGATTCACCTTTCAGCAGGACAATACCTGGTTCAGTCTGCTTTCCACCAGACACTGGGAGATGAATTCACCTTTCAGCAGGACAATACCTGGTTCAGTCCGTTTTCCACCAGACACTGGGAGATGGATTCACCTTTCAGCAGGACAATACCTGGTTCAGTCTGCTTTCCACCAGACACTGGGAGATGGATTCACCTTTCAGCAGGACAATACCTGGTTCAGTCCGTTTTCCACCAGACACTGGGAGATGGATTCACCTTTCAGCAGGACAATACCTGGTTCAGTCTGCTTTCCACCAGACACTGGGAGATGGATTCACCTTTCAGCAGGACAATACCTGGTTCAGTCTGCTTTCCACCAGACACTGGGAGATGGATTCACCTTTCAGCAGGACAATACCTGGTTCAGTCTGCTTTCCACCAGACACTGGGAGATGGATTCACCTTTCAGCAGGACAATACCTGGTTCAGTCTGCTTTCCACCAGACACTGGGAGATGGATTCACCTTTCAGCAGGACAATAACCTATTACACAATGACAAATATACACTGGAGATGCCTACCAAGAAGACAGTGAATGTTCCTGAGTGGCCGAGTTACAGTTTTGCTTGAAAATCTATGGCTGTCTAGCCATGATCCCCAACATCTTGATAGAGCTTGAAGCATTTTGAAAAGAATAATGTGCAAATAGTGCACAATTCAGATGTGCGAAGCTCTTAGCCAGAGAGACTCACAGCTTTAATCAATGCCAAATGTGTTTCTGCCTAACCTGTACTGACTCAAAGAGCTGAATATTCATGAAACAACTATATTTTTGTATAATTTCTAATAATCTTAAAAAAAGATATAGATTTTTTGTTTTTACTTTGACAGAATATTTTGTGTACCTTGTTGAGAAAAAAGTTGAATTAAATCCATTTGAAACCTTTGTAACAACGTGAAGAAATACAAGAGAGGTCATGAACCTGTTCTCTAGACGGATTCTATATTCTGAACCTGTTCTCTAGACGGATTCTATATTCTGAACCTGTTCTCTAGACGGATTCTATATTCTGAACCTGTTCTCCAGACGGATTCTATATTCTGAACCTGTTCTCCAGGGAGTTCTATATTCTGAACCTGTTCTCTAGACGGATTCTATATTCTGAACCTGTTCTCTAGACGGATTCTATATTCTGAACCTGTTCTCTAGACGGATTCTATATTCTGAACCTGTTCTCTAGACGGATTCTATATTCTGAACCTGTTCTCCAGACGGATTCTATATTCTGAACCTGTTCTCTAGACGGATTCTATATTCTGAACCTGTTCTCTAGACGGATTCTATATTCTGAACCTGTTCTCTAGACGGATTCTATATTCTGAACCTGTTCTCTAGACGGATTCTATATTCTGAACCTGTTCTCTAGACGGATTCTATATTCTGAACCTGTTCTCCAGACGGATTCTATATTCTGAACCTGTTCTCTAGACGGATTCTATATTCTGAACCTGTTCTCTAGACGGATTCTATATTCTGAACCTGTTCTCCAGACGGATTCTATATTCTGAACCTGTTCTCTAGACGGATTCTATATTCTGAACCTGTTCTCTAGACGGATTCTATATTCTGAACCTGTTCTCCAGACGGATTCTATATTCTGAACCTGTTCTCTAAAAGCTGAAGATAATGTACTGAAAACCCTACTGAATGAAAACTCCACAGGAAAATCTGTCACCCAGCAAGTGGGAGGGTTTTCAGCGGTTTAATTAAATGTATTCAGCGAGCTCAAGGGAACCACGCCTACAAAGCACGTTACACACCTTCATAAGTTAAGTCTGAATGCCAACTACTGAAGTGAGTATGAAAGGCGTCCTAAGTCGGAATCGGGCTTTCATGAATTGGAAAAATCCTAATGAATTGGAAAAATGCACAATTTCAATTCACTTCCTGAATTGACTACATTGAAAAGTGAATTGACACCAACTCAGATTCAAAAGCATAAAAGGTATATGATAACTACACGGAAAAATATAAACACAACATTTAAAGTTGTGCACAAATTAATTTACATCCCTGTTAGTGAGCATTTATTCTTTGCCAAGATAATCCATCTACCTGACAGGTGTGGAATATCAAGAAGCTGATTTAACAGCATTACACAGGTGCACCTTGTGCTGGGGACAATAAAAGGCCACTCTAAAATGTTCAGTTTTGTCACACAACACAATGCCACAGATGTCTCAAGTTTTGATGGAGTGTGCAATTGGAATGCTGACAGCAGGAATATCCACCAGAGCTGTTGCCAGAGAATTGAATGTTAATTTCTCTACCATAAGCCGCCTCCAACGTCGCTTTAGAGAATTTGGTCTCAACCGCAGACCATGTGTAACCACGCCAGCCCAGGACCTCCACATCCGGCTTCCTCACCTGCAGAATCATCTGAGACCAGCCACCCGGACAGCTGATGAAACTGAGGAGTATTTCTGTCTGTAATAAAGCCCTTTTGTGGGGAAAAACTCATTCTGATTGGCTGGGCCTGGCACCCAAGTGGGTGGGCCTATGCCCTCCCATGGCTGTGCCCCTGCCCAGTCATGCAAAATCCATAGAGTAGGGCCTAATGAATTTATTTCAATTGAGTTAATATGAACTGTAACTCAGTAAAATTGTTGATATTGTTGCATGTTGTGTTTATATCTGTGTTCAGTATACATAGGGTGAGTCCCTATTCCAGATATAGTGCGCTACTTTTGACCCAAATGGCACCCTATTCCAGATATAGTGCGCTACTTTTGACCAGAGCCCTGGAAGACAATAGGGTGCCATTTCGGAGGCAAACATACTGTGCTTCATCTTCAATTCTGACTGAGAGATAATCTCAGCTCCTCCTCCTTGGCACTCCTATCCAATCGGTGTGTCTCTGACTCCAGCACAGAGGGGGATTGGTTGCTGTGAGACCAACACCAGAGAATCAGTCAAGTCTTGGCGAAGAGACACCAGCCATTGGTTGTTCCTGGAGGAGTGTTGGATAAACTCCACCCTCTCCCGGTGGTCGAGGACGAGTGTAAGCTGTAGGTAGTGTACCTGCGAAGAACGTTCAACATTAATATAAAAATTATAGGTGTATCGTTCAATATAAATGATCAATTATGATTAAATAAGCTTGACAAATCATACTATACAGTTGAAGTCGGAAGTTTACATACGCCAAATACATTTAAACTCAGTTTTTTCACAATTCCTGACATTTAATCCTAGTAAAAATTCCCAGTCAGTTAGGATCACCACTTTATTTTAAGAATGTGAAATGTCAGAATAATAGTAGACAGAATTATTTATTTCAGCTTTTATTTCTTTCATCACATTCCCAGTGGATCAGAAGTTTACATACACTCAATTAGTATTTGGTAGCATTGCCTTTAAATCGTTGAACTTAGGTCAAACGTTTCGGGTAGCCTTCCACAAGCTTCCCACAATAAATTGGGTGAATTTTGGCCCATTCCTCCTGACAGAGCTGGTGTAACTGAGTCAGGTTTGTAGGCCTCCTTGCTCGCACACGCTTTTTCAGTTCTGCCCACAAATGTTCTATAGGATTGAGGTCAGGGTGTTGTGATGGCCACTCCAATACCTTGACTTTGTTGTCCTTAAGCCATTTTGCCACAACTTTGGAAGTATGCTTGGGGTCATTGTCCATTTGGAAAACCCATTTGCAATCAAGCATTAACTTCCGGACTGATGTCTTGAGATGTTGCTTCAATATATCCACATCATTTTCCTCCCTCATGATGCCATCTATTTTTTAAAGTGCATCAGTCCCTCCTGCAGCAAAGCACCCCCACAACATGATGCTGCCACCCCCCGTGCTTCACAGTTGGGATGGTGTTCTTTGGCTTGCAAGCCTCCCCCTTTTTCCTCCAAACATAACGATGGTCATTATGGCCAAACAGTTCTATTTTTGTTTCATCAGTCCAGAGGACATTTCTCCAAAAAGTACGATCTTTGTCCCCATGTGCAGTTGCAAACTGTAGTCTGGCTTTTTTTATGGCGGTTTTGGAGCAGTGGCTTCTTCCTTGCTGAGCGGCCTTTCAGGTTATAAGACTCGTTATAGGACTCGTTTAACTGTGGATATAGATACTTTTGTAGGTTCTTTGCTGTTGTTCTGAGATTGATTTGCACTTTTCGCACCAAAGTACGTTCATCTCTAAGAGACAGAACGCGTCTCCTTCCTGAGCGGTATGATGGCTGTGTGGTTCCATGGTGTTTATACTTGCATACTATTGTTTGTACAGATGGTCTACAATTTTTTTTCTGAGGTCTTGGCTGATTTCTTTTGATTTTCCCATGTCAAGAAAAGAGGCACTGAGTTAGGCCTTGAAATACATCCACAGGTAAGCCTCCAATTGACTCAAATTATGTCAATTAGCCTATCAGAAGCATCTAAAGCCATGACATCATTTTCTGGAATTTTCCAAGCTGTTTAAAGGCCCAGTCAACTTAGTGTATGTAAACTTCTGACCCACTGGAATTGTGATACAGTGAATTATAAGTGAAAAAATCGGTCTGTAAACAGTTGTTGGAAAAATTACTTGTGTCATGCACAAAGTAGATGTCACCAACCTAAGTGTATGTAAACTTCCCGACCTCAACTGTACATCTAAAATGACACCGTGGTCAATAGTTATGATCTATAATGATCAGACACCGTAGTCAATAGTTATGATCTATAATGATCAGACACCGTGGTCAATAGTTATGATCTATAATGATCAGACACCGTGGTCAATAGTTATGATCTATAATGATCAGACACCGTGGTCAATAGTTATGATCTATAATGATCAGACACCGTGGTCAATAGTTATGATCTATAATGATCAGACACCGTGGTCAATAGTTATGATCTATAATGATCAGACACCGTGGTCAATAGTTATGATCTATAATGATCAGACACCGTGGTCAATAGTTATGATCTATAATGATCAGACACCGTGGTCAATAGTTATGATCTATAATTATCAGACACCGTGGTCAATATAATATTATGGTCTATAATGATAAAGCGTGATTCAGAGCTGTAATAGTCCGGCGGTCCATTGACCGTGCACCTCCCCAAAATACACAACCTCTGTGTACACGGCTTCTATTCTTTTGAATGTGGAGACGGTTGGAGAAACGGCTTGAGGCGCGCTGAGAATTTTAAAAAAGTATGAAAGAAATGGTCCAATATTGTAGAACACACTGTTCTGAACTCTGATGAGCGCTTAAGGGAATTGGATAGCCCTTGGGACACAGCCATGGTGCCCATGGTGACCTACCTGGTCCTCTAGCTCCTTCACCTTGGTCCTTAGGCGTCCCAACTCCTCTGTTTCAAGACCAACCGAGCCACTGGACTCCTGCAGAACAGAAAAGAGTTCATGCACATTTCAGGGGATTTTCCAGAGTAAGCCTCTGTACAGATTTGAGACACACATAATTACTGAAGTTATTTGGGATGCAACGTGAGTTGTAGAGGAGTCCAAAACTGCACTGTAGTAGCACATTGAGTTGTTAACTGCTAATGACATGATGTCACCAGAGCAGTTAGTAGAAGGTTGATGACCAACCTGAGCTCTGTCTCTGGCGCTGCTGGAGGACTGGGACAACTCATGCCGTGATGATCCTCTCTCCGCCTTTAAAACAAACCACAGTATCATTCTAAATAGTAAGGTTACTGTTCTGAATTCTCCAAGTCCGGGACTATAAAACAGTCAAGTGTGAGGGCACCTCTTTTCTATTTGGGATCCGAAATCAGGTGAATTGATGATTAATTTAGCCTTTAGTTCTGCAGGTAAAACAAGGTAGAAACAAGGAGGATCAGTATACCTGTGTCAGCATCTCTCTAAGGTTTTTCCTCTCAGTCTTCAGTCTGTCAGTGCGTTGTTCCAGTTGTGTGTTCCTCCTCTGTAGCTGTCTGTGGGCTATCTCTAGCTGGGCCACGGCCCTCTGCAGGACAGACAGACGTTCCTGGACCACAGGGTCTATCTCTAGCTGGGCCACGGCCCTCTGCAGGACAGACAGACAGTCCTTTACACCAGGGTCGTGTACTGAACTGTACAGCACTGAATTGCTGCTCACAACTGGAAAACTGCTAAACGTCCCTTGGGGGGTTATAACGTGTCTTGGGGAGTTATGTTTCTTGAGGGGTTATGTTTCTTGGGGGGTTAAAACGTGTTTTGGGGAGTTATGTGTCTTGGGGGGTTATAATGTCCCTTGAGGGGGTTATAACATGTCTTGGGGGTTATAATGTGTCTTGGGGAGTTATGTATCTTGGGGGTTATAACGTGTCTTGGGGGTTATAATGTCCCTTGGGGGGTTATAACGTCTCTTGGGGGCTATAACGTGTCTTGGGGGTTATAACGTGTCTTGGGGGTTATAACGTGTCTTGGGGTTATAACATGTCTTGGGAGGTATGTATCTTGGGGGTTATAACGTGTCTTGGGGGTTATAATGTCCCTTGGGGGGTTATAACGTCTCTTGGGGGTTATAACGTCCCTTGGGGTTATAACGTGTCTTGGGAGGTTTGACGTGTCTTGGGGGCTATAACGTGTCTTGGGGGGTTATAATGTGTCTTGGGGGTTATAATGTCTCTTTGGGGGTTATAACATGTCATGTAGAGTTATGTTTCTTGGGGGTTATAACGTCTCTTGGGGGTTATAATGTCTCTTGGGGGTTATAACATCCCTTGGGGGTTATAACGTGTCTTGGGGGTTATAACGTGTCTTGGGGGTTATAATGTCTCTTGGGGGTTATAACATGTCATGTAGAGTTATGTTTCTTGGGGGGTTATAACGTGTCTTGGGGGTTATAATGTCTCTTGGGGCGTTATAACATCCCTTGGGGGGGTTATAACGTGTATTGGGGGTTATAACGTGTCTTGGGGGTTTGGCGTGTCTTGGGGGTTTGGCGTGTCTTGGGGGCTATAACGTGTCTTGGGGGCTATAACGTGTCTTGGGGGCTATAACGTGTCTTGGGGGCTATAACGTGTCTCGGGGGTTATAACGTGTCTCGGGAGGTATGTATCTTGGGGGTTATAACGTGTCTTGGGGGTTATAATGTCCCTTGGGGGCTATAACGTGTCTTGGGGTGTTTGACGTGTCTTGGGGGCTATAACGTGTCTTGGGGGGTTATAACGGGTCTTGGGGGTTATAACGGGTCTTGGGGGTTATAACGTGTCTTGAGGGGTTATAATGTCCCTTGGGGGGGTTATAACGTGTCTTGGCGAGTTATAATGTTTATTGGGGAGTTATAACAGCTGACATGTTAATACATGGGCCCAAGTCTAAAGTAGTGCACTATATAGGAGATAAGATGTCATTTGTAAAGTAGTGCACTATTTGGAGATAAGATGTTATTTGTAAATAGTGTCTGGTCCAGTCCCTTCTCCTGATCAGCTCACATCCTTTACCTACAGGCACCAGACCAACTGTGTCCAGCTCACATCCTTTACCTACAGACACCAGACCAACTGTCCAGCTCACATCCTTTACCTACAGACACCAGACCAACTGTGTCCAGCTCACATCCTTTACCTACAGACACCAGACCAACTGTCCAGCTCACATCCTTTACCTACAGACACCAGACCAACTGTCCAGCTCACATCCTTTACCTACAGACACCAGACCAACTGTCCAGCTCACATCCTTTACCTACAGACACCAGACCAACTGTGTCCAGCTCACATCCTTTACCTACAGACACCAGACCAACTGTCCAGCTCACATCCTTTACCTACAGACACCAGACCAACTGTCCAGCTCACATCCTTTACCTACAGACACCAGACCAACTGTCCAGCTCACATCCTTTACCTACAGGCACCAGACCAACTGTGTCCAGCTCACATCCTTTACCTACAGGCACCAGACCAACTGTGTCCAGCTCACATCCTTTACCTACAGACACCAGACCAACTGTCCAGCTCACATCCTTTACCTACAGGCACCAGACCAACTGTGTCCAGCTCACATCCTTTACCTACAGACACCAGACCAACTGTCCAGCTCACATCCTTTACCTACAGGCACCAGACCAACTGTGTCCAGCTCAAAGGACCAATATTGACAGTGTGTGCATCCCAAATGGCACCCTATTCCCTATATAGTGCACTACTATTGACCAGGCCCCTATGGCACCCTATTCCCTATATAGTGCACTACTATTGACCAGGGTCCATAGGGGCCATTTGGGGCGCAGCCATAGAGAGGAGTTGTACTAACCTCAGATCCCGCCCCTCCGCTCTGCTCTTGTTGGTGGGCTCTGTCCCGGTAGCCAATCATGGTAGCCTCAGTCTTCTCCAGGGCAGCTGTGACACGGTCTCTGTCCTTACCGAGTTCCTCTACTCTCTCTCTCAGGGTGTAAATCTCTGTCTCTCTCTGTCTCAACAGTCTCTCCCTTTCCTCTCTGTCCAGGAGCTGGGAGGACACTCTCTTCCTCAGAGTAACTATCTCCTCCTGAAGCCAGACCTCTCTTCCTGGACCCTCCTGATCTCCTCTTTTCTGGTCTGTCGCCTCCCTTTGTTCCGCAGGCTCTCTCAGTCTCCTCTGTTCATCTGTCTCTTCTTTCTCCAGACTCTGCAGTTTCACTTCCTCTGTCTCTCTCTTCCTCTCCTCCAGTTTCTCTTTCTCCTCTCTGTAAGCATTCTCTCTCACCCTCTCCAGCTCTGTGTCCTTCTCTCTCAGCATGTTCGTGACTAACTCTACACGCCTCAGGCTCTCCTGCTCCCTTAGTTCCAGACTCTCCCTCCTCTCCTCCTCTTCCTGTCTCAACGTCTCAATCTTCCGTTGAAGCCTCTCGATCTCTCTCTTCTTGTCTTCTCTCTCTCCCTCCACCTCTCTGATCCTCTCTCTGAGCTGACTCTTCTCAGCAGCCAGACATCTGAGCTCTGTCCTCTGTTCCTCCAGGACATCCAGTCTGGCCCTGGCGGTGGTCAGCTCAGCCTCCTTCTCTCCCAACACCTCCTCCATCTCCTTCTGTCTCCTCTCCTTCTCTCTCACTGCCTCCTCCAGCTCCTCCTCTCTGTCTCTGAGCTTCCTCTCCACAGCCCTGGTCCTTCCTCGCAGCTCCTCCACCTCCCCCCGGGCAGCACGCAGGCTCTCCTCCCTGCTCCTCACCACCTCCTCTTTCCTCTCCTGCAGGAGGCACCTTAGCCTCTCTCCCTCTCTGTGGCTCTCTTCCAGCAGCTGGTTCAGGGTAGCCATCTCCTGCATGGCTGTCTTCAGCCCCTCTCTCATCTTCTGGTTGTCCCCCTCCTTCTTCTGCACCTCCTTCCTGCTTCTCTCCCTGCTCCTGGTCATCTCTGCTCCCTGCTCCTTCAGGGTGGCCAGACTGAGGGCCAGCGCCTCCCTGCTCTCCTTCAACTCCTCCTCCATCCTTCTCAGTGAGGAGCCAGTCCTCTCCTTCTCTCTCCTCTCTCTGTGAGTCTCGTCCTTCAGGCTCCTAGCTTCTCTCTCCTTCTTCCTGATCTCAGCTAGGAGGTGGTCTCTCTCCTCCTCCAGGGTTTTAACCTGAGCCCCCAGCCTCTCCACGCGACATCCACTATCCTCCTGCAGGAGGCTTTGTCCTCTCTGCACCTCCTCTAGTCTGGACCTCAGTCTCTCTCCCTCCGCCTGTTCCTCTCTCAGCTGGGCACCCAACCATTCCCGCTCCTCCTTGTTCCTCCTCAACACTTCCTCCTGTCTCTCCCTCTCCTCCTCACTCCTTTTCAGTTCCTCCTTCTGTCTCTGTCTTTCTCCACCGCTCTCTACCGCTCTCACCCTAAAGTCCTCCACCTCCTCCTCTCTCTCCTTCAGGAGCTGTGAGAGCCTTCCTACTTCTTTTATCCGTTCCTCCACTCTTTCTGTCCATTTCTTCACCTCCTCTTCCAGTCTCTCGTTGTGCTGCTCTGTTTCCTGTGCCCGTTCCCTCTCCCTCTCCTCCTTGGCCAGGTGTAGTGCTTTATCCCTCTCTCTGCTCTGACTCCTCTCGGTCTCTAGTAAAGACTCAGTCTCTATCAGAAGGTCTGAGACATGTTTCTCTGAGAGCTCTGACTGGTGCATTCTGTCTTTCAGATTCCCCAGCTCTTCCTCTCTCTGCTGTAGCCTAGCCACTGCCTCCTCTTCCTTCTCCCTCAGTTTCTCTACCTCCTCTTCCTTCTCCCTCAGCTGAGCCATCTGTCTCTCCATCTTCCCCTCTAGTGTCTGCTGCTCTCTCTTCCCCTCATCCCTCTCTTCTTCTAAGGCAATCAACTTCCCTCTCAAGACCTCAACCTCTCCTTCTCTCAGCTCCAGCTTTCCTCTCAGTCTCTCCTCTCGCTCCCTTCCCTCCGACTCCTTCCTCCTCTTTCTGAGACTCTCCTCCTGGTATCTCTCTCTCTCCCTCTCTCTGAGCTGTGCGTTCTCTCTCTCCATGGCAAACATTTTGTTCTCCAATAGTTCAGTTTTCTTCAGTTCTGCCTCCAGATTGTCTCTTTCTTCCCTCAGTAAGATCATTCTAGTTTTCAGCTCCTCTAATCTCTTCCTTCCGTCTTCCTCCTCCTTTTTCAGTTGTTCCGCTATCTTCTCATTCTCTCTGTTTACAGCCTTTAGTTGTTCACTGTTATTCCTCTCTTTTTCAGTGAGCCTCTGACTCAGTCTCGCATTTTCTCTCTCCCACTTCTCTGCTCTCTCCTTCCATCTCTCTACCTCCTCTGCTCTCTCCTCTGCTTTCTCCCTCCATCTCTCTCCCTGTTCTGCTCTCTCCTCTGCTCTCTCCTTCCATCTCTCTCCCTGTTCTGCTCTCTCCTCTGCTTTCTCCCTCCATCTCTCTCCCTGTTCTGCTCTCTCCTCTGCTTTCTCCCTCCATCTCTCCCCCTCTTCTGCTCTCTCCTCTGCTTTCTCCCTCCATCTCTCTACCTCCTCTGCTCTCTCCTCTGCTCTCTCCTTCCATCTCTCTACCTCCTCTGCTCTCTCCTCTGCTTTCTCCCTCCATCTCTCTCCCTGTTCTGCTCTCTCCTCTGCTTTCTCCCTCCATCTCTCCCCCTCTTCTGCTCTCTCCCTCCATCTCTCTCCCTCCTCTGCTTTCTCCCTCCATCTCTCTCCCTCCTCTGCTCTCTCCCTCCATCTCTCCCCCTCCTCTGCTCTCTCTCTCCATCTCTCCACCTCCTCCTTCAGTTCTCTCTCTCTGTGTTGGTGGCTCTTGTGTTCTGCAGTTAGTCTCTCCAGCTCTGCATCTCTCTCCTCCAACAGACATGACATCTCCTCCTTCTCCTTCTCCAATCCCTCCATCCTGCTCCGGAACTGCTGTACCTCCACGTCTTTCTGTGCCAGCTCTTCTTTCAATCTCTCCGCTCTCTCCCTCTCTTCCTTCTCTCTTTTCAGTCTTCTTCTCTTTCTCTATCTCCTTGTCCCGGAGTTTGGTGTTGGCCTCTTCTAAAGCCTGAAGGTTTCCCTTTAGTATCTCAATGTCCTTTAACTCTTCCTCCAGAGAGAGGACCATGGCTTTCAGCTCCTCTATCTCCTCTAATCTCTTCCTTCCCTCTGACTCCTTCCTCCTCTTTCTGAGACTCTCCTCCTGGTATCTCTCTCTCTCCCTCTCTCTGAGCTGTCGTTCTCTCTCTCCATGGCAAACATTTTTGTTCTCCAATAGTTCAGTTTTCTTCAGTTCTGCCTCCAGATTGTCTCTTTCTTCCCTCAGTAAGATCATTCTAGTTTTCAGCTCCTCTAATCTCTTCCTTCCGTCTTCCTCCTCCTTTTTCAGTTGTTCCGCTATCTTCTCATTCTCTCTGTTTACAGCCTTTAGTTGTTCACTGTTATTCCTCTCTTTTTCAGTGAGCCTCTGACTCAGTCTCGCATTTTCTCTCTCCCACTTCTCTGCTCTCTCCTTCCATCTCTCTACCTCCTCTGCTCTCTCCTCTGCTTTCTCCCTCCATCTCTCTCCCTGTTCTGCTCTCTCCTCTGCTTTCTCCCTCCATCTCTCCCCCTCTTCTGCTCTCTCCTCTGCTTTCTCCCTCCATCTCTCTACCTCCTCTGCTCTCTCCTCTGCTCTCTCCTTCCATCTCTCTACCTCCTCTGCTCTCTCCTCTGCTTTCTCCCTCCATCTCTCTCCCTGTTCTGCTCTCTCCTCTGCTTTCTCCCTCCATCTCTCCCCCTCTTCTGCTCTCTCCCTCCATCTCTCTCCCTCCTCTGCTTTCTCCCTCCATCTCTCTCCCTCCTCTGCTCTCTCCCTCCATCTCTCCCCCTCCTCTGCTCTCTCTCTCCATCTCTCCACCTCCTCCTTCAGTTCTCTCTCTCTGTGTTGGTGGCTCTTGTGTTCTGCAGTTAGTCTCTCCAGCTCTGCATCTCTCTCCTCCAACAGACATGACATCTCCTCCTTCTCCTTCTCCAATCCCTCCATCCTGCTCCGGAACTGCTGTACCTCCACGTCTTTCTGTGCCAGCTCTTCTTTCAATCTCTCCGCTCTCTCCCTCTCTTCCGCTTCTCTCTTTTCAGTCTTCTTCTCTTTCTCTATCTCCTTGTCCCGGAGTTTGGTGTTGGCCTCTTCTAAAGCCTGAAGGTTTCCCTTTAGTATCTCAATGTCCTTTAACTCTTCCTCCAGAGAGAGGACCATGGCTTTCAGCTCCTCTATCTCCTCTAATCTCTTCCTTCCCTCTGACTCCTTCCTCCTCTTTCTGAGACTCTCCTCCTGGTATCTCTCTCTCTCCCTCTCTCTGAGCTGTGCGTTCTCTCTCTCCATGGCAAACATTTTGTTCTCCAATAGTTCAGTTTTCTTCAGTTCTGCCTCCAGATTGTCTCTTTCTTCCCTCAGTAAGATCATTCTAGTTTTCAGCTCCTCTAATCTCTTCCTTCCGTCTTCCTCCTCCTTTTTCAGTTGTTCCGCTATCTTCTCATTCTCTCTGTTTACAGCCTTTAGTTGTTCACTGTTATTCCTCTCTTTTTCAGTGAGCCTCTGACTCAGTCTCGCATTTTCTCTCTCCCACTTCTCTGCTCTCTCCTTCCATCTCTCCCCCTCCTCTGCTCTCTCCTCTGCTTTCTCCCTCCATCTCTCTACCTCCTCTGCTCTCTCCTCTGCTTTCTCCCTCCATCTCTCTCCCTGTTCTGCTCTCTCCTCTGCTTTCTCCCTCCATCTCTCCCCCTCTTCTGCTCTCTCCTTCCATCTCTCTCCCTCCTCTGCTTTCTCCCTCCATCTCTCTACCTCCTCTGCTCTCTCCTCTGCTTTCTCCCTCCATCTCTCTACCTCCTCTGCTCTCTCCTCTGCTTTCTCCCTCCATCTCTCTCCCTGTTCTGCTCTCTCCTCTGCTTTCTCCCTCCATCTCTCCCCCTCTTCTGCTCTCTCCCTCCATCCCTCTCCCTCCTCTGCTTTCTCCCTCCATCTCTCTACTTCCTCTGCTCCCTCCTCTGCTCTCTTCCTCCATCTCTCTCCCTCCTCTGCTCTCTCTCTCCATCTCTCCACCTCCTCCTTCAGTTCTCTCTCTCTGTGTTGGTGGCTCTTGTGTTCTGCAGTTAGTCTCTCCAGCTCTGCATCTCTCTCCTCCAACAGACATGACATCTCCTCCTTCTCCTTCTCCAATCCCTCCATCCTGTTCTTCATCGCCACCACCTCTCCATCTCTGTGCCCCAGCTCCGAGCTTAACGCCATCCTCTCTCCCTGCCATCCTTCCCTCTCCTCTCTCCGTTCCTCCTCTTCTCTTGTCCTTTTCTCTGTCGTCTGATTTACCTGTAACTGCAGCCTTTCCATGTCGGCCTGCCAGACCTGCCTGTCTCTCAGGCTCCGCTCTCTCTCCTCTCGCTCCTCCTGTTTCTCCTTCTCTGTCTGGTTTCTCCCTCTCTCCATCTCTCCCCTCAGACACTGGACCTCCCCTGGAGGACAAAGGATAGAGATACAACAAAGCAGTGATGAGTTGAATAACTACAAAATGTGGATAAACGGGCTGGTTCTGTGTAATTTGATGGGGTCTGGAGAACCCAACTCACAGAGAGGTAAATCTGTGGCACTTTTATCATATTTTCATTGTAGGCTACAGTAGGCTTGGATTCTGGAAGTAAGCTCCTAGACTTTCTGGCTCCTGCCAAATGGAAATTAGGATGAATATTTAAGGCAACAGGTGTCACTGCTCACCCTGCAACACATCCTTGGTCTGGAGCAGAGTGGTGACCTGGACCTGTAGCTGCCTACTCTCCACCTCCAGCATTGAGACCTGCTGTTGGGCCTGGGTTAACTGGTGCTGCTGGGACACCGTCAGGATCCTGGAGAGACAAATACAACTTATACATGCAGGGAGAGACACCGCAATACTATTACCACTACGATGCTACTACCACTACGATGCTACTACCACTACGATGCTACTACCACTACGATGCTACTACCACTACGATGCTACTACCACTACAATACCACTACGATGCTACTACCACTACGATGCTACTACCACTACGATGCTACTACCACTACGATACCACTACGATGCTACTACCACTACAATACTACTACCACTACGATACTACTACCACTACGATGCTACTACCACTACGATGCTACTACCACTACAATACTACTACCACTACGATACTACTACCACTACTACTACCACTACGATACTACTACCACTACGATACTACTACCACTACGATGCTACTACCACTACGATGCTACTACCCACTCGTGCTACCACTCTGATGCACTACCACTCACGATGCTACTACTGCACTCTGATACTACCACTACTACGGCCTACCACTCTGATGCTACTACCACTCTGTGCTACTGCCACTCTGTCTACTACCACTCGGTGCTACTACCACTCGGATCTACTACCACTCTGATGCTACTGCCACTCACGATGCTACTACCACTCACGATGCTACTGCCCTCTGATGCAGCTACCACTCTGATGCTACTGCCACTCTGATGCTACTACCACTCTGATGCTACTGCCACTACTCGCTCTACCACTCTGACTGCCACTACTACCACTGCCACTACTGCTGCTACCCTCACGTGCTACTGCCACTCTGATGCTACTGCCACTCGATGCTACTACCACTCTGCTACTACCACTCTGATCACTACTACCACTCTGATACTGCCACTCACGATGCTACTGCCACTCTGATCTACTACCACTCACGATGCTACTGCCACTCACTGCTACCACTCTGATACTACTGCCACTCTGATGCTACTACCACTCTGATACTACTACCACTCCACTGCCGTGCTACTGCCACTACTACTACTCTGATGCTACTACCACTCTGATGCTGCTACCACTACTACTACCACTCTGATGCTACTACCACTCACGATGCTACTACCACTCACAGTGCTACTACTGCTACTACCACTCACGTGCTACTGCCACTACTACTACCACTCGATACTACTGCCACTCTGTGCTACTACCACTCTGATGCTACTGCAATACAATACTACTGCCACTCTACCATTTACTACCCACTCAGTCTACTACCACTCTGATTACTGCCACTCTGATGCTACTACCACTCTGATACTACTACCACTCTGTGCTACTACCACTCGTGCTCTACTACCACTGCTACTGCCACTCTGATGCTACTGCCACTCACTACTGCCACTCGTGCTACTGCCACTCTGGTGCTACTGCCACTCACGATGCTACTACCACTCTACTGCCACTCACGTGCTACTGCCACTCTGTGCTGCTGCCACTCACGTGCTACTGCCACTCTGCTGCTACCACTGCTACTGCCACTCGTGCTACTACCACTCTGATGCTACTGCCACTCACGTGCTACTGCCACTCTGATGCTACTGCCACTCTGATGCTACTACCCTCTGTGCTACTGCCACTCTGATGCTACTACCACTCTGATGCTACTGCCACTCGATGCTACTGCCACTGCAATGCTACTGCCACTCGTTAACACTGCACTACTACTACCACTACTACCATCACTACCACTACGATGCTACTACCACTACTACTACCACTCGATGCTACTGCCACTCACGGTCTGCTACCACTCAGTGCTACTGCCACTCGTGCTACTGCCCTCCGGTGCTACTGCCACTCTGGTCTACTGCCACTCACGATACCTGCCACTCTGATGCTACTACCACTCACGTGCTACTACCACTCGATGCTACTGCCACTCTGTGCTCTACCACTGCACAATACTACTACCACTACGATGCTACTACCACTACCACTACTACCATCACTACCACTACGATGCTACTACCACTACTACTACCACTACGATACTACTACCACTCGATTACTACTGCCACTCAGTGCTACTACCACTCTGATGCTACTGGCACTCTGATACTACTACCACTCACGGTGCTACTACCACTCTGCTGCTACCACTCTCGTGCTACTACCACTCACGTCTACTACCACTACTACTACCTGCCACTCGTGCTACTACCCTCTGTGCTACTACCACTACTACTACCACTCTGATCTACTGCCACTCGATGCTACTACCACTCACGGTGCTCTACCACTCGTGCTACTGCCACTACTACTACCACTCGATCTACTGCCACTCTGGTGCTGCTACCCTCAGTGCTACTGCCACTCTGATGCTACTGCCCACTCTGATACTGCCACTCTGATGCTACTGCCACTCGTACTACTGCCACTCTGCTACTGCCACTCTGATACTACTACCACTCACGATGTACTACCACTCGTGCTACTGCCTCTGCTACTGCCACTCTGATGCTACTACCACTCGTCTACTGCCACTCGATGTACTACCACTCGATATTACTACCACTCGTGCTACTGCCACCTACTGCCACTCGATGTACTGCCACTCGTCTACTACCACTCACGATCTTACTACCACTCTGATGTACTACCACTCTGATGCTACTAGCACTACTACTACCACTCGATGTACTACCACTCGTACTACTGCCACTCTGATGTACTACCACTCTGATGTACTACCACTACGATGCTACTACCTCTACTACTACCACTACGATGCTACTACCACTACGATACTACTACCACTACGATACTACTACCACTACGATATTACTACCACTCTGATGTACTACCACTCTGTGCTCTACCTCTACTACTACTGCCACTCTGATGCTACTGCCACTCTGATGCTACTGCCACTACTGCTGCCACTCTGATACTACTACCACTACGATGCTACTACCACTAAGATATTACTACCCTCTGGTGCTGCTACCACTCGTGCTACTGCCACTCTACAGCTACCCACTCTGATACTACCACTACTACTGCACTACTACTACCACTCTGGTCTACTACCACTCACTAGTGCTACTGCCACTCGTGCAGCTGCCACTCACGGTCTCTACCACTGCACTGCTACCACTCGATCTACTACCACTGCCCTCTACCACTCACGATACTACTGCCACTCTGCTACCACTCAGTACTACTGCTACTCTGCTGCTACTGCCACTCACGATTGCTACTGCTACTGCCACTCGATTAACTCCTGCCACTCACTGCCACTCGGTGCACTGCTACTGCATACTACTGCCACTCTGATGCTACTGCCACTCTGATCTACTACCACTCTGATGCTACTGCCACTCACGTGATCTACTGCCACTCTGATTATAAGCTACCACTCTGAATACTACTGCACTCTGAGTACTGCCACTCAGTCTACTGCCACTCTGATTACTACTGCCACTCTGATGCTACTGCCACTGCACGATGCTACTACTACCACTCACGATGCTACTACCACTCACTGGTCTACTACCACTCGATGCTACTACCTCTGATACAGCTACCACTACCATAACAATACTACTACCACTCAAATACTACTGCCACTCACGATGCTACTACCACTCTGATGCTACTACCACTCTGATACTATTACAAGCTACCCTCTGATCTACTACCCTGGTCTACTGCCACTCGGTGCTCACTACCCTCTGATCTACTGCACTCGATGCTACCACTCTGATGCTACTGCCACTCACGGTGCTACTACCACTCTGATGCTACTGCCACTGATGCTACTGCCACTCGTCACTACTACCACTCTGAGTGCTACTACCACTCTGCAACTACCACTCGATACTACTGCCACTCTGATTACTACTACCACTCTGATACTACCACTCACGATGCTACTACCACTCTTACTACTACTGCCACTGATACTACTACCACTCTGATTACTGCCACTCACGTGCTACTACCACAGCTACTGCCACTCACGTGCTTACTGCCACTCGTGCTACTACACTCGATACTACTACCACTCTGATGCTACTGCCACTCGATGCTACTGCCACTCACGATGCTACTGCCACTGCATGCTGCTACCACTCGATCACTGCTGCCACTCACGATGTACTGCCACTCTGATTACTGCCACTCTGATGCTACTGCACTACCACTCACTACACTGCCACTGCTGTACCACTCTGATCTACCCACTCACGTGCTACTACCACTGCAATGCTACTGCCCTCTGTGCTACTACCACTCTGATCTACTACCACTCACGATCTACTACCACTCTGATGCTACTACCACTCGTCTGCTACCACTACGATTACTGCACTACCACTCAGTGCTACTGCCACTCTGTGCACTCTGCCACTCTGATACTACTGCCACTCACGATCTGCTACCACTCACGATGCTACTGCCACTCGATGCTACTACCACTCACGTGCTACTGCTGCTACTACCACTCGATACTACTACCCTCACGATACTACTACCACTCTGATACTGCACCACCCTCGATGCTACTACCACTACTACTGCCACTCTGATCTACCTGCTACTGCAATACTACTGCCACTCTGATACTACTACCACTGCAATACTACTACCACTCAGTGCACCACTGCCACTACTACCACTCTGATACAGCTACCACTCTGATGCTACTACCACTCTGTGCTACTACCACTCTGTGCTACTGCCACTCTGATGCTACTACCACTCTGATGCTACTACCTACTGATACAGCTACCACTACTACTACCATGCAATGCTACCACTACTACTCGATGCTACTACCACTCTGATGCTACTACCACTCGATGCTACTACCACTCACTACTACTGCCCTCGATGCTACCACTGTAGTGCTACTGCCACTCTGATGCTACTACCACTCTGATGCTACTGCCACTCTGATACTAGCCACTCTGTGCTACTACCACTCACGTGCTACTACCACTACAATACTACTGCACTACCACTACTGTGCCACTCACGTCTGCTACCACTCTGATACAGCTACCACTCGATGCTACTACCACTCGATGCTACTACTGCCACTCACGATACTACTGCCACTCGATGCTACTACCCTCACGATACTACTGCTACAATACTACTGCCACTACGATACTACTACCACTCACAGTACTACTACCACTCGATGTTACTACCCTCTGATGCTACTACCACTCTGATACTACCACTGCTACTACGATGCTACTACCACTCTGCACTCGATACTACTGCCACTGCCACTACTGCTACTACTCACTGCTACTGCCACTCTACTACTGCCACTACTACCACTCGTACTGCCACTATTACTACTGCTACCACTCTACTGCCACTGCCACTACGATACTACTGCCACTGCTACTACCACTGCTGCCACTCGATCTACCACTCACTCTGCACTGCCACTCACTACTGCCACTCTGCTACTGCCACTACCTACTACCCTCGATACTACTACCACTCTGCTACTACCACTCACTACCTGCCACTCTGATCTACTGCCACTCGTGCTACTGCCACTCTGCTACTACCACTCACGTGCTACTGCCACTCTGATACTACTACCACTCTGCTACTGCCACTCTGATACTACCCTGGTGCTACTGCCACTCACAGTGCTACTACCACTCACTCTGCCACTACTGCACCACTCGATGCTACTGCCACTCTGATTACTGCTACCACTCGATTACTACTGCCACTCAGTGCTACTACCGCTCTGAACTACCACTCTGATGCTACTACCACTCTGATGCTACTGCCACTCACAGTCTACTACCACTCTGATGCTACTGCCACTCGATTACCTACCACTCATGCTGCTACCACTCTGATGCTACTGCCCTCTCGTGCTACTACCACTCTGATGCTACCTGCCACTCACTACTACCACTCTGATGCACTACCCTCTGGTCTACTGCCACTCTGATGCTGCTACCACTCTGTGCTACTGCCACTCGATCTGCTACCGCTCTGCCACTGCCACCACTCGATGCTACCACTCTGATGCTACTGCCACTCTGTGCTGCCACTCTGCTCATGCTACTGCACCTACTGCCACTGCAGCTACCACTCGGTGCTACTACCACTCTGA
>CM059781.1:373700-548700 GCA_030435695.1 Brachymystax lenok tsinlingensis | reverse complement strand
TATAAAGAGATGTGGTGTTCTATAAAGAGATGGAGTGTCCTATAAAGAAATGTAATCTGCTATAAAGAGATGTAGTATTCTATAAAGAGATGTAGTATTCTACAGAGAGATGTAGTGTCCTATAAAGAGATGTAGTATTCTGTAAAGAGATGTAGTCACCAGTCAAAGTCAAAGTCACCATTATTAGTCAGTTGTACAACCAAATGCCTTCAACCGAAATGTGTCTTCCGCATTTAACCCAACCCCTCTGAATCAGAGAGGTGCGGGGGGCTGCCTTTTTAATCGACATCCACGTCTTGGCGCCTGAGGAACAGTGGGTTAACTGCCTTGTTCAGGGGCAGAACGACAGATTTTTTTTACCTTGTCAGCTCGGGGATTTGAACTTGCAGCCCTCCGGTTACAAGTCCAACGCTCTAACCACTAGGCTACCTGCCGCCTGTAGTATTCTATTAAGAGATGTAGTATTCTACAAGAGATGTAATATTATTTAAAGAGATGTATTATTCTATAACGAGATGTGGTGTTCTATAAAGAGATGGTGTCCTATAAATAAATGTAGTATTCTATAAAGATATGTATTATTCTATAAAGAGATGTAGTATTCTGTAAAGATATCTAGTATTCTATAAAGAGATGTAGTGTGCTATAAAGAGATGTAGTTTGCTATAAAGAGATGTAGTATTCTATGAAGAGATGTAGTGTTCTATAAAGAGATGTAGTGTTCTATAAAGAGATGTAATGTCCTATAGAGATGCTGTATTCTATAAAGAGATGTAGTGTCCTATAAAGAGATATAGTGTTCTATAAAGAGATGTAGTATTCTATAAAGAGATGTAGTATTCTATAAAGAGATGTAGTGTTCTATAAAGAGATGTAGTGTTCTATAAAGAAATATAGTGTTCTATAAAGAGATGTAGTGTTCTATAAAGAGATGTAGTATTCTATAAAGAGATGTAGTATTCTATAAAGAGATGTAGTGTTCTATAAAGAGATGTAGTGTTCTATAAAGAGATGTAGTGTTCTATAAAGAAATATAGTGTTTTATAAAATGATGTAGTGTTATATAAAGAGATGTAGTATTCTAATAAGAGATGTAGTATTCTATAAAGAGATGTTGTGTTCTATAAAGCGATGTAGTATTCTATAAAGAAATAGTGTTCTGATGTTGTAGTGTTCTATAAAGAGATGTAGTGTTCTATAAAGAGATGTAGTATTCTATAAAGATATGTTGTGTTCTATAAAGAGATGTAGTATTCTAGAAAGAAATAGTGTTCTATAAAATGATGTAGTGTTCTATCTATCGTGGATGTCGATTATGGCAGCCCCCTGCACCTCTCTGATTCAGAGGGGTTGGGTTAAATGCGGAAGACACATTTCGGTTGAAGCCATTCGGTTGTACAACTGACTAATAATGGTGACTTTGACTTTGACTTTGACTAAAGAGATGTAGTATTCTATAAAGAGATGTAGTGTCCTATAAAGAGATGTAGTGTTCTATAAAGAGATGTAGTATTCTATAAAGAGATGTAGTATTCTATAAAGAGATGTTGTGTTCTATAAAGAGATGTAGTTTTCTATAAAGAGATGTAGTATTCTATAAAGAGATGTAGTGTTCTATAAAGAGATGTAGTATTCTATAAAGAGATGTAGTATTCTATAAAATTATGTAGTGTTCTATAAAGAGATGGTGTGTTCTATAAAGAGATGTAGTATTCTATAAAGAGATGTAGTTTTACATATGGAATCCCTATTATTTCAAGAGTGTCTGATTAGACGTTTAGAATCCCTTTTAATTCAGTCGGATCTTATTAAACTTTTAAAATCTATTACCTTTTATTGTAGCCTAAATTTAACCAGTCGTGTTTTCATCTGATTTGTCAAGAAATCACTTCAAAGGGCTCCTTTTCTAGGCTACCTGTGCATGTTCATCCACTCGCAACATATTTCCAGCCTCCAAACAGTGGTGAATGGAAAGAGACACCAGAAAGTGTAGGTCTAATGACATTTGGCTGATTGTCATTAGCCTGTATGCGCCCACTGCTGTCCGTGCACGTCTCGGTTCAGATACTCATCTCTGCAAAATATCAGTGTTCTCGTCTAACCACATCGGATTCTGGAGTGTAGGCTATACCACCCGTTTTCAAGTCCATTCGCTAATGTGTCATGCCTCTGTCATGCCTCTGTCATGCCTCTTTCATGCCTCTATCATGCCTCTGTCATGCCTCTGTCATGCCTCTGTCATGTCTCTGTCATGCCTCTGTCATGCCTCTGTCATGCCTCTGTCATGGCTCTGTCATGCCTCTGTCATGCCTCTGACCTGCCTCTGTCATGCCTCTGTCATGCCTCTTTCATGCCTCTATCATGCTTCTGTCATGCCTCTGTACTGCCTCTGTCATGTCTCTGTCATGCCTCTGTCATGCCTCTTTCATGCCTCTGTACTGCCTCTGTCATGCCTCTGACATGCCTCTGTCATGCCTCTGTCATGCCTCTGTCATGCCTCTGACCTGCCTCTGTCATGCCTCTGTCATGCCTCTGTCATGCCTCTGACCTGCCACTGTCATGCCTCTGTCATGCCTCTTTCATGCCTCTGTACTGCCTTTGACATGCCTCTGTCATGCCTCTGACATGCCTCTGTCATGGCTCTGTCATGCCTCTGACCTGCCTCTGTCATGCCTTTGTCATGCCTCTGACATGCCTCTGTCATGGCTCTGTCATGCCTTTGTCATGCCTCTGACATGCCTTTGTCATGCCTCTGTCATGCCTCTGACATGCCTTTGACATTCCGGCGCCGACAGAGATGGCAGCCTCGCTTCACGTTCTCAGGAAACCATGCAGTATTTTGTTTTTGTATTACTTCTTACATTGTTACCCTGGGAAATATTAAGTTTTATTACATACAACCGGGAGGAACTATTGGATATAAGAGCAACGTCAACTTACCAACATTACGACCAGGAATACGACTTTCCCGAAGCGGATTCTCTGTTTGTTACCCCAACCAGGACAATAGACTGGATAGCACCCGGCGACTCAAAACAACGGCGGCGCCGAGAAGAGGGAAACGCCGGTCTTTTGGTCAAGCTACGTCGACGGGTGCATCGTGCACCTCTCCCGAGTATTTTAATTGCCAATGTACAGTCTCTGGACAACAAAGTAGACGAAATCAGATCGAGGGTTGCCTTTCAGAGAGACATCCGAGACTGCAACGTTCTTTGCTTTACGGAAACATGGCTCACTCAGGACACGTTATCGGAGTCGGTACAGCCACCTGGTTTCTCCACGCATCGCGCCGACAGAAACAAACTTCTATCTGGTAAGAAGAAGGGTGGGGGTGTGTGCCTTATGATTAACAAGACGTGGTGTGATCATAACAACATACAGGAACTCAAGTCCTTTTGTTCACCTGACATAGAATTCCTTACAATCAAAGAGAATTCTCCTCGATTATAATCACAGCCGTGTACATCCCCCCTCAAGCTGATACATCGACGGCACTGAAAGAAATTCATTTCACTCTAGGTAAATTGGAAACCACATATCCTGAGGCTGCATTTATTGTGGCTGGGGATTTTAATAAGGCTAATTTGAAAACAAGGCTCCCGAAATTTTACCAGCATATCGAATGTGCCACCCGGGCTGGTAAAATCCTGGATCATTGTTATTCCAACTTCCGTGATGCATACAAGGCCATTCACCGCCCTCCTTTCGGCAAGTCTGACCATGACTCCATTTTGTTGCTCCCAGCCTACAAACAGAAACTAAAACAGGAAACGCCTGTTCTCAGGTCTGTTCAATGCTGGTCCGACCAATCCGATTCCATGCTGCAAGATTGCTTCGAGCACGTGGACTGGGATATGTTCCGGATAGCATCTGACAACAACATTGATGTATACGCTGATTCGGTGAGCGAGTTTATTAGCAAGTGCATCGGTGATGTTGTACCCATAGCAAATATTAAAACCTTCCCCAACCAGAAACCGTGGATTGATGGCAGCATTCGCGCAAAACTGAAAGCGCGAACCACTGCTTTTAACCAGGGTAAGGCTACCGGAAACATGACTGAATACAAACAGTGTAGCTGTTCCCTCCGCAAGGCAATCAAACAAGCTAACCGTCAATATAGAGACAAAGTAGAGTCACAATTCAGCGGCTCAGACACAAGAGGAATGTGGCAGGGTCTACAGTCAATCACGGACTACAAAAAGAAAACCAGCCTCGTTGCGGACCATGACGCCCTGCTCCCAGACAAACTAAACAACTTCTTTGCTCGCTTTGAGGACAATACAGTGCCACCGACACGGCCTGCTACCAAAACCTGCGGGCTTTCCTTCACCGCAGCCAACGTGAGAAAAACATTTAAATGTGTTAACCCTCGCAAGGCTGCCGGCCCAGATGGCATCCCTGGCCGTGTCCTCAGAGCATGCGCAGACCAGCTGGCTGGTGTGTTTACGGACATATTCAATCAGTCCCTATCCCAGTCTGCTGTTCCCACATGCTTCAAGAGGGCCACCATTGTTCCTGTTCCCAAGAAAGCTAAGGTAACTGAGCTAAATGACTATCGCCCCGTAGCACTCACTTCCGTCATCATGAAGTGCTTTGAGAGATTAGTCAAGGATCATATCACCTCCATCCTGCCAGACACCCTGGACCCACTCCAATTTTCTTACCGTCCCAATAGGTCCACAGACGACGCAATCGCAATCACACTGCATACTGCCCTAGCCCATCTGGACAAGAGGAATACTTATGTAAGAATGCTGTTCATCGACTACAGCTCAGCATTTAACACAACAGTTCCCTCCAAGCTCGTCATTAAGCTCGAGACCCTGGGTCTCGACCCAGCCCTGTGCAACTGGGTCCTGGACTTCCTGACGGGCCGGCCCCAGGTGGTGAGGGTAGGAAACAACATCTCCACCCTGCTGATCCTCAACACTCGGGCCCCACAAGGGTGCGTTCTCAGCCCTCTCCTGTACTCCCTGTTTACCCATGACTACGTGGCCAAGCACGCATCCAACTCAATCATCAAGTTTGCTGACGACACTACAGTGGTAGGCTTGATTACCAACAACGACGAGACGGCCTACAGGGAGGAGGTGAGGGCCCTCGGAGTGTGGTGTCAGGAAAATAACCTCTCACTCAACGTCAACAAAACAAAGGAGATGATCGTGGACTTCAGGAAACAGGAGAGGGAGCACCCCCCTATCCACATCGAGGGGACAGTAGTGGAGAAGGTGGAAAGTTTTAAGTTCCTCGGCGTACACATCACGAACAAACTGAATTGGTCCACACACACAGACAGCGTGGTGAAGAAGGCGCAACAGCGCCTCTTCAACCTCAGGAGGCTGAAGAAATTTGGCTTGTCACCAAAATCACTCACAAACTTCTACAGATGCACAATCGAGAGCATCCTGTCGGGCTGTATCACCGCCTGGTACGGCAACTGCTCCGCCCACTACCGTAAGGCTCTCCAGAGGGTAGTGAGGACTGCACAGCGCATCACCGGGGGTAAACTACCTGCTCTTCAGGACACCTACACCACCCGATGTCACAGGAAGGCCAAAAAAATCATCAAGGACAACAACCACCCGAGCCACTGCCTGTTCACCCCGCTATCATCCAGAAGGCGAGGTCAGTACAGGTGCATCAAAGCTGGGACCGAGAGACTGAAAAACAGCTTCTACCTCAAGGCCATCAGACTGTTAAACAGCCATCACTAACATTGAGTAGCTGCTGCCAACATACTGACTTAAATCTCTAGCCACTTTAAACATAGGAATTGGATGTAACAATGTATCACTAGCCACTTTAAACAATTTTGTATATAATGTTTACGTATCCGACATACTCATATTAAATGTATACACTGTACTCCAAACCATCTACTGAATCTTGCCTATGCCGTTCGGCCATCGACCCAAATCTCTAGCCACTTAATAATTATAATTGGATGAAATAATGTATCTGTAACGCCCAGGCCTGGGTTTTCAGGCTGGAGCGTTTTGGGTTCATTTTGGTTTAGGGGTTTTCACAGTTCTATGGTGTCTGGTTCTATGTTGGGTTAATGGCTCCCAATTAGAGGCAGCTGAGTCTCGTTGTCTCTAATTGGGAACCATTTATATGTTTGGGAATTGCACCTTAGTTTCGTGGGTTATTGTATGTTCATGTCAGGTTCATCATGTTCAGTCGGGTTCTTGTCTAGTTAGGTTTCGCCGTTCGAGGTTTAGTTAGGTTTCTTCCGTCGTGGTTAGGTTTAGTTCTCTTTGTGTATAGTTTAGCATTTAGCGTTAGGGCTCACGTCTTGTTTCTTCGTTTATTGTTTTGTTTTCGTTCTGTCCCGTGTATTATTATTAAATCATGTATTCTGGCTACATCGCTGCGTCTTGGTCTGTCCCCTCAGAAGAGAATCGTGACAGAATAACCCACCAAACAAAGACCAAGCAGCGAGAGACCCGGGAGCTTAGCTCTCGGGAAAAGGAGCAGCGCAGGTGTGCGAGGACTGAGCGTGGGAGCTATGAGGACTTATATGGCGTATGGACCCCGGAGAGAGAAAAGTTCATTGGAACTCGCCTGGCACGGAAGCCCGTAAGGCAGCCCCAAGAAACTTTTGGGGGCACACGAGGGGTTGGCCGGTTCAGGAGGGACTCCTGAGCCAACTCCTCGTGCTTTATGGAGAGAGCGTGGGGAGAGCGTGCAGCGAAGGGAGGCCGTGCTATGCAGTGTTGCGCACGGTTTCCCTATAGGGATTCAGAGGCCGGTGCGAGTGATTCCCGCTCCACTCATCAGTCGGGGAAAATAAGGGTTCAGCCAGAAAGAGTGGTGCCATCGCTGCGCACTAAGTCCCCGGCACGTCTCCTGGGACCCGGATATCCTGCTCCAGTTCCGTGTGCGGTGTCTCCGCATGCGTGTCCGCAGCCCAGTGCGAGAGATCCCAGCGCCACTCATGGGTCGGGCCGAGGTCTGTGTGCTACCTGGGAGAGTGGTGCCAGCTCTGCGAGCCAGGCCTCCAGTGCGCCTTTTGGGACCAAGCTATCCTGTGGTCCTACGGGCAGAATCTCGATGCACGCATCCACAGCCCAGTCCGAGAGATTCGGCCCACTCACCCGTAAGGCCAGGGTTAGTGAGCTAGCTGGAGGTATGTCGGCTCTCCGTATCAGGTCCCAGGTCCGGGTGGAGGTTTCTACACGCCCAGTCCCGGTTCCACGTTCCAAGATCCCTGTTCCACGTTCCAAGATCCCTGTTCCACGTTCCAAGATCCCTGTTCCACGTTCCAAGATCCCTGTTCCACGTTCCAAGATCCCTGTTCCACGTTCCAAGATCCCTGTTCCACGTTCCAAGATTCCAGTTCCGTGTTCCAAGATCCCAGTCCGTGTAGTGGTTTCTACACGCCCAGTCCCTGCTCCGGCGCACCCAGCTCCCCGTGCGCTCCGAAGAGTCCAGCACGTCCTGCTCGGCCCGGCGCACCCAGCTCCCGTGCGCTCCGAGAGTCCAGCACGCCCTGTTCGGCCCGCGCGCAAGTTCCCGTGCTCCGAGAGTCCAGCACGTCCTGTTCGACTCCGCGCGCCAAGTTCCTGTGCGCCAGAGAGTCCAGCACGTCCTGTCCCGGCTCCGGCGCGCAAGCTCCCGTGCACTCCGAGAGTCCAGCACGCCCTGTCGACTCCGGCGCACCAAGCTCCCGTGCGCTCCGAGAGTCCAGCACGTCCTGTCCCGGCTCCGCGCACCAAGCTCCCCGTGCGCTCCGAGAGTCCAGCACGTCCTGTCCCGGCTCCGCGCACCAAGCTCCCCGTGCGCTCCGAGAGTCCAGCACGTCCTGTCCCGGCTCCGCGCACCCAGCTCCCCGTGCGCTTAGAGAGTCCAGCACGTCCTGTCCCGGCTCCACGCACCAGAGTTCCAGTGAGCATCATGAGTCCAGTACGACCAGTTCCTGCTCCACGCACCAGAGTCCCAGTGAGCATCACGAGTCCGGTACTGCCAGTTCCTGCTCCACGCACCAGAGTCCCAGTGAGCATCACGAGTCCAGTACTGCCAGTTCCTGCTCCACGCACCAGAGTTCCAGTGAGCATCACAAGTCCAGTACGACCAGTTCCTGCTCCACGCACCAGAGTTCCAGTGAGCATCACGAGTCCAGTACGACCAGTTCCTGCTCCACGCACCAGAGTTCCAGTGAGCATCACAAGTCCAGTACTGCCAGTTCCTGCTCCACGCACCAGAGTACCAGTGAGCATCACTAGTCCGGTACTGCCAGTTCCTGCTCCACGCACCAGAGTTCCAGTGAGCATCACAAGTCCAGTACTGCCAGTTCCTGCTCCACGCACCAGAGTTCCAGTGAGCATCACAAGTCCAGTACGACCAGTTCCTGCTCCACGCACCAGAGTTCCAGTGAGCATCACAAGTCCAGTACTGCCAGTTCCTGCTCCACGCACCAGAGTTCCAGTGAGCATCACGAGTCCAGTACGACCAGTTCCTGCTCCACGCACCAGAGTCCCAGTGAGCATTACGAGTCCGGTACTGCCAGTTCCTGCTCCACGCGCAGAGTCCCAGTGAGCATCACGAGTCCGGTAGGGCCAGCTTCTGCTCCACGCACCAGAGTTCCAAGAAAGGGTCCAGGGCCTCCGGTGCGTGACATCAGACCAGCACGGCCAGCACCGGAGCCCCACCTGGGACAAAGGAACCCACCCTAGATCCCCCCACAGACTTTTGGGGCGCGTCCGAGTCCGCGCCTTTGGGAGAGTACTGTAACGCCCAGGCCTGGGTTTTCAGGCTGGAGCGTTTTGGGTTCATTTTGGTTTAGGGGTTTTCACAGTTCTATGGTGTCTGGTTCTATGTTGGGTTAATGGCTCCCAATTAGAGGCAGCTGAGTCTCGTTGTCTCTAATTGGGAACCATTTATATGTTTGGGAATTGCACCTTAGTTTCGTGGGTTATTGTATGTTCATGTCAGGTTCATCATGTTCAGTCGGGTTCTTGTCTAGTTAGGTTTCGCCGTTCGAGGTTTAGTTAGGTTTCTTCCGTCGTGGTTAGGTTTAGTTCTCTTTGTGTATAGTTTAGCATTTAGCGTTAGGGCTCACGTCTTGTTTCTTCGTTTATTGTTTTGTTTTCGTTCTGTCCCGTGTATTATTATTAAATCATGTATTCTGGCTACATCGCTGCGTCTTGGTCTGTCCCCTCAGAAGAGAATCGTGACAGTATCACTAGCCACTTTAAACAATGCCATTTATATAATGTTTACATATCCTACATTACTCATCTCATATACAGTGGGGCAAAAAAAGTATTTAGTCAGCCACCAATTGTGCAGGTTCTCTCACTTAAAAAGATGAGAGAGGCCTGTAATTTTCATCATAGGTACACTTCAACTATGACAGACAAAATGAGGAAAAAAAATCCAGAAAATCACATTGTAGGATTTTTAATGAATTTATTTGCAAATTATGGTGGAAAATAAGTATTTGGTCACATACAAACAAGCAAGATTTCTGGCTCTCACAGACCTGTAACTTCTTCTTTAAGAGGCTCCTCTGTCCTCCGCTCGTTACCTATATTAATGGCACCTGTTTGAACTTGTTATCAGTATAAAAGACACCTGTCCACAACCTCAAACAGTCACACTCCAAACTCCACTATGGCCAAGACCAAAGAGCTGTCAAAGGACACCAGAAACAAAATTGTAGACCTGCACCAGGTTGGGAAGACTGAATCTGCAATAGGTAAGCAGCTTGGTTTGAAGAAATCAACTGTGGGAGCAATTATTAGGAAATGGAAGACATACAAGACCACTGATAATCTTCCTCGATCTGGGGCTCCACGCAAGATCTCACCCTGTGGGGTCAAACTGATCACAAGAACGATGAGCAAAAATCCCAGAACCACACGGGGGGACCTAGTGAATGACCTGCAGAGAGCTGGGACCAAAGTAACAAAGCCTACCATCAGTAACACACTACGCCGCCAGGGACTCAAATCCTGCAGTGCCAGACGTGTCCCCCTGCTTAAGCCAGTACATGTTCAGGCCCGTCTGAAGTTTGCTAGAGAGCATTTGGATGATCCAGATGAGGATTGGGAGAATGTCATATGGTCAGATGAAACCAAAATAGAACTTTTTGGTAAAAACTCAACTCGTCGTGTTTGGAGGACAAAGAATGCTGAGTTGCATCCAAAGAACACCATACCTACTGTGAAGCATGGGGGTGGAAACATCATGCTTTGGGGCTGTTTTTCTGCAAAGGGACCAGGACGACTGATCCGTGTAAAGGAAAGAATGAATGGGGCCATGTATCGTGAGATTTTGAGTGAAAACCTCCTTCCATCAGCAAGGGCATTGAAGATGAAACGTGGCTGGGTCTTTCAGCATGACAATGATCCCAAACACACCGCCCGGGCAATGAAGGAGTGGCTTCGTAAGAAGCATTTCAAGGTCCTGGAGTGGCCTAGCCAGTCTCCAGATCTCAACCCCATAGAAAATCTTTGGAGGGAGTTGAAAGTCCGTGTTGCCCAGCGACAGCCCCAAAACATCACTGCTCTAGAGGAGATCTGCATGGAGGAATGGGCCAAAATACCAGCGACAGTGTGTGAAAACCTTGTGAAGACTTACAGAAAACGTTTGACCTCTGTCATTGCCAACAAAGGGTATATAACAAAGTATTGAGATAAACTTTTGTTATTGACCAAATACTTATTTTCCACCATAATTTGCAAATAAATAAATAAAAAATCCTACAATGTGATTTTCTGGATTTCTTTTTCTCATTTCGTCTGTCATAGTTGAAGTGTACCTATGATGAAAATTACAGGCCTCTCTCATCTTTTTAAGTTGGAGAACTTGCACAATTGGTGGCTGACTAAATACTTTTTTTGCCCCACTGTATATATATATGTGTATATACTGTACTCCATACCATCTACTGCATCTTGCCTATGCCGGTCAGCCATCGCTCATCCATATATTTATATGTACATAGTCGTATTCATTCCTTTACTCTTGTGTGCATAAGGTAGTTGTTGTGAATTTGTTAGATTACTTGTTAGATACTACTGCATGGTCGGAACTAGAAGCACAAGCATTTCGCTACACTCGCATTAACATCTGCTAACCATGTGTATGTGACAAATAAAACTTGATTTGATTTGACATGCCTCTGACATGCCTTTGACATTTCTCTGTCATGCCTCTGTCATGCCTCTTTCATGCCTCTGTACTGCCTTTGACATGCCTCTGTCATGCCTCTGTCATGCCTCTGTCATGCCTATGACATGCCTTTGTCATGCCTTTGACATTTCTCTGTCATGCCTCTGTCATGCCTTTGACATGCCTCTGTCATGCCTCCTTCATGCCTTTGTCATGCCTCTGTCATGCCTCCTTCATGCCTCCTTCATGCCTCTGTCATGCCTCTGTCATGCTTTTGTTATGCCTCTGTCATGCCTTTGTCATGCCTCTGACATGATGTAATGGTGTAGGCTAATAATGGTGTAAAAGCCTACAGTTTTCTGGACATTTTTTTAAATGATTGTGATAGGCTCATGTTTTACTGGTACAGTGTACCCCCACAATTTATGTTGCAGTGATGCCATACCGCCTTACTTTCACTGTGGTTGCACACCCCTGATTGCACACCCCCTGATTGCACACCCCCTGATTGCACACCCCCTGGTTGCACACCCCCTGGTTGCACACCCCCTTTTAACCTCAGAACAGCCTCAATCCTTTGGGGCATTGACTGTACAAGGTGTTGAAAGCGTTCCACAGGGATGCTGGCCCATGTTGACTCCAATGCTTCCCACAGCTGTGTCAAGTTGGCTGGATGTCCTTTGCATGGTGGACCATTCTTGATACACTCAGGAAACTGTTGAGCGTGAAAAACCCAGCAGCTTTGCAGTTCTTGACACAAACCGGTGCACCTGGCACCTACTACCATACCCCGTTAAAAGGCACTTACATCTTTTGTCTTGCCCATTCACCCTCTGAATGGCACACATACACAATCCATGTCTCAATTGTCTTATGGCTTAAAAATACTTTTTTAAAACCTGTCTCTTCCCCTTCATCTACACTGATTGGAGTGGATTTAACAGGTGGCATCAATAAGGGATCATATCTTTCACCTGGATTCACCTGGCCAGTCTGGCATGGAAAGAGCAGGTGTTCCTAATGTTTTGTAGTGTATGTAAAGATTGTTTGCATTACGTCATAAAGTATACTGCGAATGGTTTACTTAAAATTGTTGCTTAAATATTGCAATAAAATGGAATCCAGTGGTAGACAGTGGAAGTAGAAGTTGAAAGGGTTCGTCAAGGACACCAGTTTGAGTGCCGTCTTCATAATAAACCATACATTGGGTCTAAACTAAAGTCTCTCCAGGGCATGCTGAGCTCTCCACTTCAGCCCTCTTCCCTTCCCTGGGCACAATTAGCTCTGCTTTCATTCTTTATTTATTGTATATTTAAAGGCAACTAACAGTGGCAGTGTAATAACTGTACTGTTGAGGATTAGGAGCTGCAGCTTTAATCTCATGCTTCTAATAATGCTGCATGGACTGATTGATTCGTTTTTCAGGAAGCTTATGTCAGAAAACTAATCCGTCTTTGGATTGTGCCAGCCTTGTACGGTTTTCAGCTCCGCCACTTTATCATTGCAGTGAATTCCAGAGCTGCTGGGCTGTGATAAGGCTGGTTTCTTTCTCAGTCCCTTCCCCACGGACAATCAAAACACTGTTTATATTCTTGTGAAGTGGCTGTAGCATCGACGGCAGCCCCGGCTTCACATCACCCTCTCCCAGGACTGGCCTTCTGAGGCACGGAAACTTTTCCTCTCCAAAACGTCCGACAAGCCAAATGGGAGAGAAATATATTGGAGGAAATGGCAGTTGGTCAAGCCAGCAACCCAGGAATGGCTCTGTAAGTGATTAAATTAGGATTTGAGTGAGTTTGTAAAGACAAGAGGCTTGTAAGGTGCTGATGTGTATCAGAGCTCATATTGGGGTCACAATGTTGTAGCTAGAGGGCCTGACTAAACCCCTCATAAACAGTCACAGTGTTGTAGCTAGAGGGCCTGACTAAACCCCTCATAAACAGTCACAGTGTTGTAGCTAGAGGGCCTGACTAAAACCCTCATAAACAGTCACAGTGTTGTAGCTAGAGGGCCTGACTAAAACCCTCATAAACAGTCACAGTGTTGTAGCTAGAGGGCCTGACTAAAACCCTCATAAACAGTCACAGTGTTGTAGCTAGAGGGCCTGACTAAACCCCTCATAAACAGTCACAGTGTTGTAGCTAGAGGGCCTGACTAAATCCCTCATAAACAGTCACAGTGTTGTAGCCAGAAGGCCTGACTAAACCCCTCATAAACAGTCACAGTGTTGTAGCAAGAAGGCCTGACTAAACCCCTCATAAACAGTCACAGTGTTGTAGCTAGAGGGCCTGACTAAACCCCTCATAAACAGTCACAGTGTTGTAGCTAGAGGGCCTGACTAAATCCCTCATAAACAGTCACAGTGTTGTAGCAAGAAGGTCTGACTAAATCCCTCATAAACAGTCAGAGTGTTGTAGCTAGAGGGCCAGACTAAATCCCTCAAACAGTCACAGTGTTGTAGCAAGAAGGTCTGACTAAACTCCTCATAAACAGTCAGTGTTGTAGCAATAAGGCCTGACTAAACCCCTCATAAACAGTCACAGTGTTGTAGCAAGAAGGCCTGACTAAACCCCTCATTAACAGTCACAGTGTTGTAGCCAGAGGGCCTGACTAAATCCCTCATAAACAGTCACAGTGTTGTAGCCAGAAGGCCTGAATAAACCCCTCATAAACAGTCACAGTGTTGTAGCAAGAAGGCCTGTCTAAACCCCTCATAAACAGTCACAGTGTTGTAGCAAGAAGGCCTGACTAAACCCCTCACAAACAATCACAGTGTTGTAGCAAGAAGGCCTGACTAAACCCCTCATAAACAGTCACAGTGTTGTAGCTAGAGGGCCTGACTAAACCCCTCATAAATAGTCACAGTGTTGGAGCCAGAGGGGCAACTAAATCCCTCATTAACAGTCAGTGTTGTATATATTAGTGGTGTAGGTATTAGTGGTGTAATATATTGGTGATGTAACAGTAGGTATTAGTGGTGTAACAGTAGGTATAAGTGGTATAATATATTAGTGATTTAACAGTAGTAATTAATGGTGTAATATATTAGTGATGTATTAGTGGTGTAACAGTAGGTATTAGTGGTGTAATATATTAGAGATGTAACAGTAAGTATTAGTGGTGTAATATATTATTGGTGTAACAGTAGGTATTAGTGGTGTATAATATTAGTGATGTAACAGTAGGTATTAGTGGTGTAACAGTAGGTATTAGTGGTGTAACAGTAGGTATTAGAGGTGTAACAGTAGGTATTAGTGGTGTAATATATTAGTGGTGTAACAATACGTGGTAGTGGTGTAATATATTAGTGGTGTAACAGTAGGTATTAGTGGTATAATATATTTGTGGTGTAACAGTAGGTATTAGTGGTGTAATATATTAGTGGTGTAACAATATGTGGTAGTGGTGTAATATATTAGTGGTGTAACAGTAGGTATTAGTGGTATAATATATTTGTGGTGTAACAGTAGGTATTAGTGTTGTAATATATTAGTGTTGTAACAGTAGGTATTAGTGGTGTAATATATTAGTGATGTAACAGTAGTAATTAATGGTGTAATATATTAGTGATGTATTAGTGGTGTAACAGTAGGTATTAGTGTTGTACTATATTAGTGGTGTAACAGTAGGTATTAGTGGTGTAATATATTAGTGATGTAACAGTAGTAATTAATGGTGTAATATATTAGTGATGTATTAGTGGTGTAACAGTAGGTATTAGTGGTGTAACAGTAGGTATTAGTGGTATAATATATTTGTGGTGTAACAGTAGGTATTAGTGTTGTAATATATTAGTGTTGTAACAGTAGGTATTAGTGGTGTAATATATTAGTGGTGTAACAGTAGGTATTAGTGGTGTAACAGTAGGTATTAGAGGTGTAACAGTAGGTATTAGTGGTGTAATATATTAGTGGTGTAACAATACGTGGTAGTGGTGTAATATATTAGTGATGTAACAGTAGTAATTAATGGTGTAATATATTAGTGATGTATTAGTGGTGTAACAGTAGGTATTAGTGGTGTAACAGTAGGTATTAGTCGTGTAATATATTAGTGGTGTAACAGTAGGTATTAGTGGTATACTGTATTAGTGGTCTAACAGTAGGTATTAGTCTTGTAATATATTATTGGTGTAACATTAGGTATTAGTGGTGTAACAGTAGGTATTAGTGGTATAATATATTTGTGGTGTAACAGTAGGTATTAGTGTTGTAATATATTAGTGTTGTAACAGTAGGTATTAGTGGTGTAATATATTAGTGATGTAACAGTAGTAATTAATGGTGTAATATATTAGTGATGTATTAGTGGTGTAACAGTAGGTATTAGTGGTGTAACAGTAGGTATTAGTGTTGTAATATATTAGTAGTGTAACAGTAGGTATTAGTGGTGTAACAGTAGGTATTAGTGGTATAATATATTTGTGGTGTAACAGTAGGTATTAGTGTTGTAATATATTAGTGGTGTAACAGTAGGTATTAGTGGTGTAACATTAGTGATGTAACAGTAGGTATTAGTGGTGTAACAGTAGGTATTAGTGGTGTAACAGTAGGTATTAGTGGTGTAACAGTAGGTATTAGTGGTGTAATATATTAGTGGTGTAACAGTAGGTATTAGTGGTGTAAAAATAGGTATTAGTGGTGTAATATATTAGAGATGTAACAGTAGGTATTAGTGGTGTAACAGTAGGTATTAGTGGTATAATATATTAGTGATGTAACAGTAGGTATTAGTGGTATAATATATTAGTGGTGTAACAGTAGGTATTAGTGGTGTAATATATTAGTGATGTAACAGTAGTAATTAATGGTGTAATATATTAGTGATGCATTAGTGGTGTAACAGTAGGTATTAGTGGTGTAATATATTAGAGATGTAACAGTAAGTATTAGTGGTGTAACAGTAGGTATTAGTGTTGTAATATATTAGTAGTGTAACAGTAGGTATTAGTGGTGTAACAGTAGTTATTAGAGGTGTGACAGTGGTATTAGTGGTGTAATATATTAGTGGTGTAACAGTAGGTATTAGTGGTATAATATATTTGTGGTGTAACAGTAGGTATTAGTGTTGTAATATATTAGTGTTGTAACAGTAGGTATTAGTGGTGTAATATATTAGTGATGTAACAGTAGTAATTAATGGTGTAATATATTAGTGATGTATTAGTGGTGTAACAGTAGGTATTAGTGTTGTAATATATTAGTGGTGTAACAGTAGGTATTAGTGGTGTAATATATTAGTGATGTAACAGTAGTAATTAATGGTGTAATATATTAGTGATGTATTAGTGGTGTAACAGTAGGTATTAGTGGTGTAATATATTAGAGATGTAACAGTAAGTATTAGTGGTGTAATATATTATTGGTGTAACAGTAGGTATTAGTGGTGTATAATATTAGTGATGTAACAGTAGGTATTAGTGGTGTAACAGTAGGTATTAGTGGTATAACAGTAGGTATTAGTGGTGTAACAGTAGGTACTAGTGTTGTAATATATTAGTGGTGTAACAGTAGGTATTAGTGGTGTAACAAGTAGGTATTAGTGGTGTAATATATTAGTGGTGTAACAGTAGGTATTAGTGGTGTAATATATTAGTGATGTAACAGTAGGTAGTAGTGGTGTAACAGTAGGTAGTAGTTGTGTAACAGTAGGTATTAGTGCTGTAATATATTAGTGGTGTAACAGTAGGTATTAGTGGTATAATATATTAGCAATGTAACAGTAGGTATTAGTGGTGTAACAGTAGGTATTAGTGGTGTAACATTAGTGATGTAACAGTAGGTATTAGTGGTGTAACAGTAGGTATTAGTGGTGTAACAGTAGGTATTAGTGGTGTAATATATTATTTATGTAACAGTAGGTATTATTGGTGTAACAGTAGGTATTAGTGGTGGAATATATTAGAGATGTAACAGTAGGTATTAGTGGTGTAACAGTAGGTATTAGTGGTATAATATATTAGTGATTTAACAGTAAGTATTAGTGGTGTAACAGTAAATATTAGTGGTATAATATATTAGTGATTTAACAGTAGGTATTATTGGTGTAACAGTAGGTATTAGCGGTGTATAATATTAGTGATGTAACAGTAGGTATTAGTGGTGTAACAGTAGGTATTAGTGTTGTAATATAGTAGTGGTGTAACAGTAGGTATTAGTGGTATAATATATTAGTGGTGTAACAGTAGGTATTAGTGGTGTAATATATTAGTGATGTAACAGTAGGTAGTAGTGGTGTAACAGTAGGTAGTAGTTGTGTAACAGTAAGTATTAGTGCTGTAATATATTAGTGGTGTAACAGTAGGTATTAGTGGTATAATATATTAGTAATGTAACAGTAGGTATTAGTGGTGTAACAGTAGGTATTAGTGTTGTAATATATTAGTGGTGTAACAGTAGGTATTAGTGGTGTAACATTAGTGATGTAACAGTAGGTATTAGTGGTGTAACAGTAGGTATTAGTGGTGTAATATATTATTTATGTAACAGTAGGTATTATTGGTGTAAGAGTAGGTATTAGTGCTGTAATATATTAGAGATGTAACAGTAGGTATTAGTGGTGTAACAGTAGGTATCAGTGGTATAATATATTAGTGATTTAACAGTAAGTATTAGTGGTGTAACAGTAAATATTAGTGGTATAATATATTAGTGATTTAACAGTAGGTATTATTGGTGTAACAGTAGGTATTAGCGGTGTATAATATTAGTGATGTAACAGTAGGTATTAGTGGTGTAACAGTAGGTATTAGTGTTGTAAAATATTAGTGGTGTAACAGTAGGTATTAGTGGTAAAATATATTAGTGGTGTAACAGTAGGTATTAGTGTTGTAATATATTAGTGGCATAACAGTAGGTATTAGTGTTGTAATATATTAGTGGTGTAACAGTAGGTATTAGTGGTGTAACATTACTGATGTAACAGTAGGTATTAGTGGTGTAACAGTAGGTATTAGTGGTGTAACAGTAGGTATTAGTGGTGTAACAGTAGGTATTAGTGGTGTAATATATTAGTGGTGTAACAGTAGGTATTAGTGGTGTAAAAATAGGTATTAGTGGTGTAATATATTAGAGATGTAACAGTAGGTATTAGTGGTGTAACAGTAGGTATTAGTGGTATAATATATTAGTGATGTAACAGTAGGTATTAGTGGTATAATATATTAGTGGTGTAACAGTAGATATTAGTGGTGTATAATATTAGTGATGTAACAGTAGGTATTAGTGGTGTAACAGTAGCTATTAGTGGTATAACAGTAGGTATTAGTGGTGTAACAGTAGGTACTAGTGTTGTAATATATTAGTGGTGTAACAGTAGGTATTAGTGGTGTTATAGATTAGTGATGTAACAGTAGGTATTAGTGGTGTAATATATTAGTGGTGTAACAGTAGGTATTAGTGGTGTAATATATTAGTGATGTAACAGTAGGTAGTAGTGGTGTAACAGTAGGTAGTAGTTGTGTAACAGTAGGTATTAGTGCTGTAATATATTAGTGGTGTAACAGTAGGTATTAGTGGTATAATATATTAGCAATGTAACAGTAGGTATTAGTGGTGTAACAGTAGGTATTGGTGTTGTAATATATTAGTGGTGTAACAGTAGGTATTAGTGTTGTAATATATTATTGGTTTAACAGTAGGTATTAGTGGTGTAACAGTAGGTTTTAGTGTTGTAATATATTATTGGTTTAACAGAGGCATTAGTGGTGTAACAGTAGGTATTAATGTTGTAATATATTAGTAGTGTAACAGTAGGTATTAGTGGTATAATATATTAGCAATGTAACAGTAGGTATTAGTGGTGTAACAGTAGGTATTAGTGTTGTAATATATTAGTGGTGTAACAGTAGGTATTAGTGGTGTAACATTAGTGATGTAACAGTAGGTATTAGTGGTGTAACAGTAGGTATTAGTGGTGTAACAGTAGGTATTAGTGGTGTAATATATTATTTATGTAACAGTAGGTATTATTGGTGTAACAGTAGGTATTAGTGTTGTAATATATTAGTGATGTAACAGTAGGTAGTAGTGGTGTAACAGTAGGTATTAGTGCTGTAATATATTAGTGGTGTAACAGTAGGTATTAGTGGTGTAACAGTAGGTTTTAGTGTTGTAATATATTATTGGTTTAACAGTAGGTATTAGTGTTGTAATATATTAGTAGTGTAACAGTAGGTATTAGTCGTGTAACAGTAGGTATTAGTGGGGTAATATATTAGTGGTGTAACAGTAGGTATTAGTGGTGTAATATATTAGTTGTGTAACAGTAGGTATTAGTGTTGTAATATATTATTGGTGTAACAGTAGGTATTAGTGGTGTAACAGTAGGTTTTAGTGTTGTAATATATTATTGGTTTAACAGTAGGTATTAGTGTTGTAATATATTAGTAGTGTAACAGTAGGTATTAGTCGTGTAACAGTAGGTATTAGTGGGGTAATATATTAGTGTTGTAACAGTAGGCATTAGTGGTGTAACGATAGGTAGTAGTGGTGTAATATATTTGTTGTGTAACAGTAGGTATTAGTGGTATAATATATTAGTGATGTAATAGTAGGTATTAGTGGTGTAATATATTAGTGATGTAACAGTAGGTACTAGTGTTGTAATATATTAGTGGTGTAACAGTAGGTATTAGTGTTGTAATATATTAGTGGTGTAATAGTAGGTATTAGTGGTGTAATATATTAGTGGTGTAACAGTAAGTATTAGTGGTGTAATATATTAGTGATGTAACAGTAGGTAGTAGTGATGTAACAGTAGGTATTAGTGTTGTAACAGTAGGTATGAGTGAAGTAACAGTAGGTATTAGTGGTGTAATATATTAGTTATGTAACAGGAGGTATTAGTGGTGTAAAAGGAGGTATTTGTGGTATAATATATTAGTGGTGTAACAGTAGGTATTAGTGGTGTAACAGTAGGTATTAGTCGTGTAATATATTAGTGGTGTAACAGTAGGTATTAGTGGTATACTGTATTAGTGGTCTAACAGTAGGTATTAGTCTTGTAATATATTATTGGTGTAACATTAGGTATTAGTGGTGTAACAGTAGGTATTGGTGGTGTAATATATTAGTTATGTAACAGTAGGTATTAATGTTGTAATATATTAGTAGTGTAACAGTAGGTATTAGTAGTGTAACAGTAGGTATTAGTGGTGTAACAGTAGGTATTAATGTTGTAATATATTAGTAGTGTAACAGTAGGTATTAGTGGTATAATATATTAGCAATGTAACAGTAGGTATTAGTGGTGTAACAGTAGGTATTAGTGTTGTAATATATTAGTGGTGTAACAGTAGGTATTAGTGGTGTAACATTAGTGATGTAACAGTAGGTATTAGTGGTGTAACAGTAGGTATTAGTGGTGTAACAGTAGGTATTAGTGGTGTAATATATTATTTATGTAACAGTAGGTATTATTGGTGTAACAGTAGGTATTAGTGTTGTAATTTATTAGTGATGTAACAGTAGGTAGTAGTGGTGTAACAGTAGGTATTAGTGCTGTAATATATTAGTGGTGTAACAGTAGGTATTAGTGGTATAATATATTAGTAATGTAACAGTAGGTATTAGTGGTGTAACAGTAGGTATTAGTGTTGTAATATATTAGTGGTGTAACAGAAGGTATTAGTGGTGTAACATTAGTGATGTAACAGTAGGTATTAGTGGTGTAACAGTAGGTATTAGTGGTGTAACGGTAGGAATTAGTGGTGTAATATATTATTTATGTAACAGTAGGTATTATTGGTGTAATAGTAGGTATTAGTGGTGTAATATATTAGAGATGTAACAGTAGGTATTAGTGGTGTAACAGTAGGTATTAGTGGTGTAATATATTAGTGATTTAACAGTAAGTATTAGTGGTGTAACAGTAAACATTAGTGGTATAGTATATTAGTGATTTAACAGTAGGTATTATTGGTGTAACAGTAGGTATTAGTGTGTATAATATTAGTGATGTAACAGTAAGTATTAGTGGTGTAACAGGAGGTATTAGTGTTGTAATATATTAGTGGTGTAACAGTAGGTATTAGTGGTATACTATATTAGTGATGTAACAGTAGGTATTAGTGGTGTAACAGTAGGTATTAGTGGTGTAACGGTCGGTATTAGTGGTGTAATATATTATTTATGTAACAGTAGGTATTATTGGTGTAACAGTAGGTATTAGTGGTGTAATATATTAGAGATGTAACAGTAGGTATTAGTGGTGTAACAGTAGGTATTAGTTGTATAATATATTAGTGATTTAACAGTAGGTATTATTGGTGTAACAGTAGGTATTAGCGGTGTATAATATTAGTGATGTAACAGTAGGTATTAGTGGTGTAACAGTAGGTATTAGCGGTGTATAATATTAGTGATGTAACAGTAGGTATTAGTGTTGTAATATATTAGTGGTGTAACAGTAGGTATTAGTGGTCTAATATATTAGTGGTATAACAGTAGGTATTAGTGTTGTAATATATTAGTGGTGTAACAGTAGGTATTAGTGGTGTAACAGTAGGTATTAGTGTTGTAATATATTATTGGTGTAACAGTAGGCATTAGTGGTGTAACAGTAGGTATTAGTGGTGTAATATATTAGTGGTGTAACAGTAGGTATTAGTGGTGTAATATATTATTGGTGTAACAGTAGGTATTAGTGGTGTAACAGTAGGTTTTAGTGTTGTAATAAATTATTGGTGTAACAGTAGGCATTAGTGGTGTAACAGTAGGTATTAGTGGTGTAATATATTATTGGTGTAACAGTAGGTATTAGTGTTGTAATATATTATTGGTGTAACAGTAGCTATTAGTGGTGTAACAGTAGGTTTTAGTGTTGTAATATATTATTGGTTTAACAGAGGCATTAGTGGTGTAACAGTAGGTATTAGTGGTGTAATATATTAGTGGTGTAACAGTAGGTATTAGTGGTGTAATATATTAGTGGTGTAACAGTAGGTATTAGTGTTGTAATATATTAGTGTTGTAATATATTATTGGTGTAACAGTAGGTATTAGTGGTGTAACAGTAGGTTTTAGTGTTGTAATATATTGTTGGTTTAACAGTAGATATTAGTGTTGTAATATATTAGTGGTGTAACAGTAGGTATTAGTCGTGTAACAGTAGGTATTAGTGGGGTAATATATTAGTGTTGTAACAGTAGGCATTAGTGGTGTAACGATAGGTAGTAGTGGTGTAATATATTTGTTGTGTAACAGTAGGTATTAGTGGTAATATATATTAGTGATGTAATAGTAGGTATTAGTGGTGTAATATATTAGTGATGTAACAGTAGGTACTAGTGTTGTAATATATTAGTGGTGTAACAGTAGGTATTAGTGGTGTAATATATTAGTGGTGTAACTGTAAGTATTAGTGGTGTAATATATTAGTGATGTAACAGTAGGTAGTAGTGATGTAACAGTAGGTATTAGTGTTGTAACAGTAGGTATGAGTGAAGTAACAGTAGGTATTAGTGGTGTAATATATTAGTTATGTAACAGGAGGTATTAGTGGTGTAACAGTAGGTATTTGTGGTATAATATATTAGTGGTGTAACAGTAGGTATTAGTGGTGTAACAGTAGGTATTAGTCGTGTAATATATTAGTGGTGTAACAGTAGGTATTAGTGGTATACTGTATTAGTGGTCTAACAGTAGGTATTAGTCTTGTAATATATTATTGGTGTAACATTAGGTATTAGTGGTGTAACAGTAGGTATTGGTGGTGTAATATATTAGTTATGTAACAGTAGGTATTAATGTTGTAATATATTAGTAGTGTAACAGTAGGTATTAGTAGTGTAACAGTAGGTATTAGTGGTGTAACAGTAGGTATTAATGTTGTAATATATTAGTAGTGTAACAGTAGGTATTAGTGGTATAGTATATTAGCAATGTAACAGTAGGTATTAGTGGTGTAACAGTAGGTATTAGTGTTGTAATATATTAGTGGTGTAACAGTAGGTATTAGTGGTGTAACATTAGTGATGTAACAGTAGGTATTAGTGGTGTAACAGTAGGTATTAGTGGTGTAACAGTAGGTATTAGTGGTGTAATATATTATTTATGTAACAGTAGGTATTATTGGTGTAACAGTAGGTATTAGTGGTGTAATATATTAGAGATGTAACTGTAGGTATTAGTGGTGTAACAGTAGGTATTAGTGGTATAATATATTAGTGATTTAACAGTAAGTATTAGTGGTGTAACAGTAAATATTATTGGTATAATATATTAGTGATTTAACAGTAGGTATTATTGGTGTAACAGTAGGTTTTAGCGGTGTTAATATTAGTGATGTAACAGTAGGTATTAGTGGTGTAACAGTAGGTATTAGTGTTGTAATATATTAGTGGTGTAACAGTAGGTATTAGTGGTATAATATATTAGTGGTGTAACAGTAGGTATTTGTGGTGTAATATATTAGTGATGTAACAGTAGGTAGTAGTGGTGTAACAGTAGGTATTAGTGCTGTAATATATTAGTGGTGTAACAGTAGGTATTAGTGGTATAATATATTAGTAATGTAACAGTATGTATTAGTGGTGTAACAGTAGGTATTAGTGTTGTAATATATTAGTGGTGTAACAGTAGGTATTAGTGGTGTAATATTAGTGATGTAACAGTAGGTATTAGTGGTGTAACAGTAGGTATTAGTGGTGTAACAGTAGGTATTAGTGGTGTAATATATTATTTATGTAACAGTAGGTATTATTGGTGTAACAGTAGGTATTAGTGTTGTAATATATTAGTAGTGTAATAGTAGGTATTAGTAGTGTAACAGTAGGTATTAGTGGTGTAACAGTAGGTATTAATGTTGTAATATATTAGTAGTGTAACAGTAGGTATTAGTGGTATAATATATTAGCAATGTAACAGTAGGTATTAGTGGTGTAACAGTAGGTATTAGTGTTGTAATATATTAGTGGTGTAACAGTAGGTATTAGTGGTGTAACATTAGTGATGTAACAGTAGGTATTAGTGGTGTAACAGTAGGTATTAGTGGTGTAACAGTAGGTATTAGTGGTGTAATATATTATTTATGTAACAGTAGGTATTATTGGTGTAACAGTAGGTATTAGTGTTGTAATATATTAGTGATGTAACAGTAGGTAGTAGTGGTGTAACAGTAGGTATTAGTCGTGTAACAGTAGGTATTAGTGGGGTAATATATTAGTGGTGTAACAGTAGGTATTAGTGGTGTAATATATTAGTTGTGTAACAGTAGGTATTAGTGTTGTAATATATTATTGGTGTAACAGTAGGTATTAGTGGTGTAACAGTAGGTTTTAGTGTTGTAATATATTATTGGTTTAACAGTAGGTATTAGTGTTGTAATATATTAGTAGTGTAACAGTAGGTATTAGTGTGTAACAGTAGGTATTAGTGGGGTAATATATTAGTGTTGTAACAGTAGGCATTAGTGGTGTAACGATAGGTAGTAGTGGTGTAATATATTTGTTGTGTAACAGTAGGTATTAGTGGTATAATATATTAGTGATGTAATAGTAGGTATTAGTGGTGTAATATATTAGTGATGTAACAGTAGGTACTAGTGTTGTAATATATTAGTGGTGTAACAGTAGGTATTAGTGTTGTAATATATTAGTGGTGTAATAGTAGGTATTAGTGGTGTAATATATTAGTGGTGTAACAGTAAGTATTAGTGGTGTAATATATTAGTGATGTAACAGTAGGTAGTAGTGATGTAACAGTAGGTATTAGTGTTGTAACAGTAGGTATGAGTGAAGTAACAGTAGGTATTAGTGGTGTAATATATTAGTTATGTAACAGGAGGTATTAGTGGTGTAAAAGGAGGTATTTGTGGTATAATATATTAGTGGTGTAACAGTAGGTATTAGTGGTGTAACAGTAGGTATTAGTCGTGTAATATATTAGTGGTGTAACAGTAGGTATTAGTGGTATACTGTATTAGTGGTCTAACAGTAGGTATTAGTCTTGTAATATATTATTGGTGTAACATTAGGTATTAGTGGTGTAACAGTAGGTATTGGTGGTGTAATATATTAGTTATGTAACAGTAGGTATTAATGTTGTAATATATTAGTAGTGTAACAGTAGGTATTAGTAGTGTAACAGTAGGTATTAGTGGTGTAACAGTAGGTATTAATGTTGTAATATATTAGTAGTGTAACAGTAGGTATTAGTGGTATAATATATTAGCAATGTAACAGTAGGTATTAGTGGTGTAACAGTAGGTATTAGTGTTGTAATATATTAGTGGTGTAACAGTAGGTATTAGTGGTGTAACATTAGTGATGTAACAGTAGGTATTAGTGGTGTAACAGTAGGTATTAGTGGTGTAACAGTAGGTATTAGTGGTGTAATATATTATTTATGTAACAGTAGGTATTATTGGTGTAACAGTAGGTATTAGTGTTGTAATTTATTAGTGATGTAACAGTAGGTAGTAGTGGTGTAACAGTAGGTATTAGTGCTGTAATATATTAGTGGTGTAACAGTAGGTATTAGTGGTATAATATATTAGTAATGTAACAGTAGGTATTAGTGGTGTAACAGTAGGTATTAGTGTTGTAATATATTAGTGGTGTAACAGAAGGTATTAGTGGTGTAACATTAGTGATGTAACAGTAGGTATTAGTGGTGTAACAGTAGGTATTAGTGGTGTAACGGTAGGAATTAGTGGTGTAATATATTATTTATGTAACAGTAGGTATTATTGGTGTAATAGTAGGTATTAGTGGTGTAATATATTAGAGATGTAACAGTAGGTATTAGTGGTGTAACAGTAGGTATTAGTGGTGTAATATATTAGTGATTTAACAGTAAGTATTAGTGGTGTAACAGTAAACATTAGTGGTATAGTATATTAGTGATTTAACAGTAGGTATTATTGGTGTAACAGTAGGTATTAGCGGTGTATAATATTAGTGATGTAACAGTAAGTATTAGTGGTGTAACAGGAGGTATTAGTGTTGTAATATATTAGTGGTGTAACAGTAGGTATTAGTGGTATACTATATTAGTGATGTAACAGTAGGTATTAGTGGTGTAACAGTAGGTATTAGTGGTGTAACGGTCGGTATTAGTGGTGTAATATATTATTTATGTAACAGTAGGTATTATTGGTGTAACAGTAGGTATTAGTGGTGTAATATATTAGAGATGTAACAGTAGGTATTAGTGGTGTAACAGTAGGTATTAGTTGTATAATATATTAGTGATTTAACAGTAGGTATTATTGGTGTAACAGTAGGTATTAGCGGTGTATAATATTAGTGATGTAACAGTAGGTATTAGTGGTGTAACAGTAGGTATTAGCGGTGTATAATATTAGTGATGTAACAGTAGGTATTAGTGTTGTAATATATTAGTGGTGTAACAGTAGGTATTAGTGGTCTAATATATTAGTGGTATAACAGTAGGTATTAGTGTTGTAATATATTAGTGGTGTAACAGTAGGTATTAGTGGTGTAACAGTAGGTATTAGTGTTGTAATATATTATTGGTGTAACAGTAGGCATTAGTGGTGTAACAGTAGGTATTAGTGGTGTAATATATTAGTGGTGTAACAGTAGGTATTAGTGGTGTAATATATTATTGGTGTAACAGTAGGTATTAGTGGTGTAACAGTAGGTTTTAGTGTTGTAATAAATTATTGGTGTAACAGTAGGCATTAGTGGTGTAACAGTAGGTATTAGTGGTGTAATATATTATTGGTGTAACAGTAGGTATTAGTGTTGTAATATATTATTGGTGTAACAGTAGCTATTAGTGGTGTAACAGTAGGTTTTAGTGTTGTAATATATTATTGGTTTAACAGAGGCATTAGTGGTGTAACAGTAGGTATTAGTGGTGTAATATATTAGTGGTGTAACAGTAGGTATTAGTGGTGTAATATATTAGTGGTGTAACAGTAGGTATTAGTGTTGTAATATATTAGTGTTGTAATATATTATTGGTGTAACAGTAGGTATTAGTGGTGTAACAGTAGGTTTTAGTGTTGTAATATATTGTTGGTTTAACAGTAGATATTAGTGTTGTAATATATTAGTGGTGTAACAGTAGGTATTAGTCGTGTAACAGTAGGTATTAGTGGGTAATATATTAGTGTTGTAACAGTAGGCATTAGTGGTGTAACGATAGGTAGTAGTGGTGTAATATATTTGTTGTGTAACAGTAGGTATTAGTGGTAATATATATTAGTGATGTAATAGTAGGTATTAGTGGTGTAATATATTAGTGATGTAACAGTAGGTACTAGTGTTGTAATATATTAGTGGTGTAACAGTAGGTATTAGTGGTGTAATATATTAGTGGTGTAACTGTAAGTATTAGTGGTGTAATATATTAGTGATGTAACAGTAGGTAGTAGTGATGTAACAGTAGGTATTAGTGTTGTAACAGTAGGTATGAGTGAAGTAACAGTAGGTATTAGTGGTGTAATATATTAGTTATGTAACAGGAGGTATTAGTGGTGTAACAGTAGGTATTTGTGGTATAATATATTAGTGGTGTAACAGTAGGTATTAGTGGTGTAACAGTAGGTATTAGTCGTGTAATATATTAGTGGTGTAACAGTAGGTATTAGTGGTATACTGTATTAGTGGTCTAACAGTAGGTATTAGTCTTGTAATATATTATTGGTGTAACATTAGGTATTAGTGGTGTAACAGTAGGTATTGGTGGTGTAATATATTAGTTATGTAACAGTAGGTATTAATGTTGTAATATATTAGTAGTGTAACAGTAGGTATTAGTAGTGTAACAGTAGGTATTAGTGGTGTAACAGTAGGTATTAATGTTGTAATATATTAGTAGTGTAACAGTAGGTATTAGTGGTATAGTATATTAGCAATGTAACAGTAGGTATTAGTGGTGTAACAGTAGGTATTAGTGTTGTAATATATTAGTGGTGTAACAGTAGGTATTAGTGGTGTAACATTAGTGATGTAACAGTAGGTATTAGTGGTGTAACAGTAGGTATTAGTGGTGTAACAGTAGGTATTAGTGGTGTAATATATTATTTATGTAACAGTAGGTATTATTGGTGTAACAGTAGGTATTAGTGGTGTAATATATTAGAGATGTAACTGTAGGTATTAGTGGTGTAACAGTAGGTATTAGTGGTATAATATATTAGTGATTTAACAGTAAGTATTAGTGGTGTAACAGTAAATATTATTGGTATAATATATTAGTGATTTAACAGTAGGTATTATTGGTGTAACAGTAGGTTTTAGCGGTGTTAATATTAGTGATGTAACAGTAGGTATTAGTGGTGTAACAGTAGGTATTAGTGTTGTAATATATTAGTGGTGTAACAGTAGGTATTAGTGGTATAATATATTAGTGGTGTAACAGTAGGTATTTGTGGTGTAATATATTAGTGATGTAACAGTAGGTAGTAGTGGTGTAACAGTAGGTATTAGTGCTGTAATATATTAGTGGTGTAACAGTAGGTATTAGTGGTATAATATATTAGTAATGTAACAGTATGTATTAGTGGTGTAACAGTAGGTATTAGTGTTGTAATATATTAGTGGTGTAACAGTAGGTATTAGTGGTGTAATATTAGTGATGTAACAGTAGGTATTAGTGGTGTAACAGTAGGTATTAGTGGTGTAACAGTAGGTATTAGTGGTGTAATATATTATTTATGTAACAGTAGGTATTATTGGTGTAACAGTAGGTATTAGTGTTGTAATATATTAGTAGTGTAATAGTAGGTATTAGTAGTGTAACAGTAGGTATTAGTGGTGTAACAGTAGGTATTAATGTTGTAATATATTAGTAGTGTAACAGTAGGTATTAGTGGTATAATATATTAGCAATGTAACAGTAGGTATTAGTGGTGTAACAGTAGGTATTAGTGTTGTAATATATTAGTGGTGTAACAGTAGGTATTAGTGGTGTAACATTAGTGATGTAACAGTAGGTATTAGTGGTGTAACAGTAGGTATTAGTGGTGTAACAGTAGGTATTAGTGGTGTAATATATTATTTATGTAACAGTAGGTATTATTGGTGTAACAGTAGGTATTAGTGTTGTAATATATTAGTGATGTAACAGTAGGTAGTAGTGGTGTAACAGTAGGTATTAGTGCTGTAATATATTAGTGGTGTAACAGTAGGTATTAGTGGTATAATATATTAGTATTGTAACAGTAGGTATTAGTGGTGTAACAGTAGGTATTAGTGTTGTAATATATTAGTGGTGTAACAGAAGGTATTAGTGGTGTAACATTAGTGATGTAACAGTAGGTATTAGTGGTGTAACAGTAGGTATTAGTGGTGTAACGGTAGGTATCAGTGGTGTAATATATTATTTATGTAACAGTAGGTATTATTTGTGTAATAGTAGGTATTAGTGGTGTAATATATTAGAGATGTAACAGTAGGTATTAGTGGTGTAACAGTAGGTATTAGTGGTGTAATATATTAGTGATTTAACAGTAAGTATTAGTGGTGTAACAGTAAACATTAGTGGTATAGTATATTAGTGATTTAACAGTAGGTATTATTGGTGTAACAGTAGGTATTAGCGGTGTATAATATTAGTGATGTACCAGTAGGTATTAGTGGTGTAACAGTAGGTATTAGTGTTGTAATATATTAGTGGTGTAACAGTAGGTATTAGTGGTCTAATATATTAGTGGTGTAACAGTAGGTATTAGTGTTGTAATATATTAGTGGTATAACAGTAGGTATTAGTGTTGTAATATATTAGTGGTGTAACAGTAGGTATTAGTGGTGTAACAGTAGGTATTAGTGTTGTAATATATTATTGGTGTAACAGTAGGCATTAGTGGTGTAACAGTAGGTATTAGTGGTGTAATATATTAGTGGTGTAACAGTAGGTATTAGTGGTGTAATATATTATTGGTGTAACAGTAGGTATTAGTGGTGTAACAGTAGGTTTTAGTGTTGTAATAAATTATTGGTGTAACAGTAGGCATTAGTGGTGTAACAGTAGGTATTAGTGGTGTAATATATTATTGGTGTAACAGTAGGTATTAGTGTTGTAATATATTATTGGTGTAACAGTAGGTATTAGTGGTGTAACAGTAGGTTTTAGTGTTGTAATATATTATTGGTTTAACAGAGGCATTAGTGGTGTAACAGTAGGTATTAGTGGTGTAATATATTAGTGGTGTAACAGTAGGTATTAGTGGTGTAATATATTAGTGGTGTAACAGTAGGTATTAGTGTTGTAATATATTAGTGTTGTAATATATTATTGGTGTAACAGTAGGTATTAGTGGTGTAACAGTAGGTTTTAGTGTTGTAATATATTGTTGGTTTAACAGTAGATATTAGTGTTGTAATATATTAGTGGTGTAACAGTAGGTATTAGTCGTGTAACAGTAGGTATTAGTGGGGTAATATATTAGTGTTGTAACAGTAGGCATTAGTGGTGTAACGATAGGTAGTAGTGGTGTAATATATTTGTTGTGTAACAGTAGGTATTAGTGGTAATATATATTAGTGATGTAATAGTAGGTATTAGTGGTGTAATATATTAGTGATGTAACAGTAGGTACTAGTGTTGTAATATATTAGTGGTGTAACAGTAGGTATTAGTGGTGTAATATATTAGTGGTGTAACTGTAAGTATTAGTGGTGTAATATATTAGTGATGTAACAGTAGGTAGTAGTGATGTAACAGTAGGTATTAGTGTTGTAACAGTAGGTATGGAGTGAAGTAACAGTAGGTATTAGTGGTGTAATATATTAGTTATGTAACAGGAGGTATTAGTGGTGTAACAGTAGGTATTTGTGGTATAATATATTAGTGGTGTAACAGTAGGTATTAGTGGTGTAACAGTAGGTATTAGTCGTGTAATATATTAGTGGTGTAACAGTAGGTATTAGTGGTATACTGTATTAGTGGTCTAACAGTAGGTATTAGTCTTGTAATATATTATTGGTGTAACATTAGGTATTAGTGGTGTAACAGTAGGTATTGGTGGTGTAATATATTAGTTATGTAACAGTAGGTATTAATGTTGTAATATATTAGTAGTGTAACAGTAGGTATTAGTAGTGTAACAGTAGGTATTAGTGGTGTAACAGTAGGTATTAATGTTGTAATATATTAGTAGTGTAACAGTAGGTATTAGTGGTATAGTATATTAGCAATGTAACAGTAGGTATTAGTGGTGTAACAGTAGGTATTAGTGTTGTAATATATTAGTGGTGTAACAGTAGGTATTAGTGGTGTAACATTAGTGATGTAACAGTAGGTATTAGTGGTGTAACAGTAGGTATTAGTGGTGTAACAGTAGGTATTAGTGGTGTAATATATTATTTATGTAACAGTAGGTATTATTGGTGTAACAGTAGGTATTAGTGGTGTAATATATTAGAGATGTAACTGTAGGTATTAGTGGTGTAACAGTAGGTATTAGTGGTATAATATATTAGTGATTTAACAGTAAGTATTAGTGGTGTAACAGTAAATATTATTGGTATAATATATTAGTGATTTAACAGTAGGTATTATTGGTGTAACAGTAGGTTTTAGCGTGTTAATATTAGTGATGTAACAGTAGGTATTAGTGGTGTAACAGTAGGTATTAGTGTTGTAATATATTAGTGGTGTAACAGTAGGTATTAGTGGTATAATATATTAGTGGTGTAACAGTAGGTATTTGTGGTGTAATATATTAGTGATGTAACAGTAGGTAGTAGTGGTGTAACAGTAGGTATTAGTGCTGTAATATATTAGTGGTGTAACAGTAGGTATTAGTGGTATAATATATTAGTAATGTAACAGTATGTATTAGTGGTGTAACAGTAGGTATTAGTGTTGTAATATATTAGTGGTGTAACAGTAGGTATTAGTGGTGTAATATTAGTGATGTAACAGTAGGTATTAGTGGTGTAACAGTAGGTATTAGTGGTGTAACAGTAGGTATTAGTGGTGTAATATATTATTTATGTAACAGTAGGTATTATTGGTGTAACAGTAGGTATTAGTGGTGTAATATATTAGAGATGTAACAGTAGGTATTAGTGGTGTAACAGTAGGTATTAGTGGTATAATATATTAGTGATTTAACAGTAAGTATTAGTGGTGTAACAGTAAACATTAGTGGTATAATATATTAGTGATTTAACAGTAGGTATTATTGGTGTAACAGTAGGTATTAGCGGTGTATAATGTTATTGATGTAACAGTAGGTATTAGTGGTGTAACAGTAGGTATTAGTGTTGTAATATATTAGTGGTGTAACAGTAGGTATTAGTGGTATAATATATTAGTGGTGTAACAGTAGGTATTAGTGTTGTAATATATTAGTGGTATAACAGTAGGTATTAGTGTTGTAATATTTTAGTGGTGTAACAGTAGGTATTAGTGGTGTAACATTAGTGATGTAACAGTAGGTATTAGTAGTGTAACAGTAGGTATTAGTGGTGTAACAGTAGGTATTAGTGGTGTAATATATTAGTGGTGTAACAGTAGGTATTAGTGGTGTAACAGTAGGTATTAGTGGTGTAATATATTAGAGATGTAACAGTAGGTATTAGTGGTGTAACAGTAGGTATTAGTGGTATAATATATTAGTGATGTAACAGTAGGTATTAGTGGTATAATATATTAGTGGTGTAACAGTAGGTATTAGTGTTGTAATATATTAGTGGTATAACAGTAGGTATTAGTGTTGTAATATATTAGTGGTGTAACAGTAGGTATTCGTGGTGTAACATTAGTGATGTAACAGTAGGTATTAGTAGTGTAACAGTAGGTATTAGTGGTGTAACAGTAGGTATTAGTGGTGTAATATTTTAGTGGTGTAACAGTAGGTATTAGTGGTGTAACAGTATTTATTAGTGGTGTAATATATTAGAGATGTAACAGTAGGTATTAGTTGTGTAACAGTAGGTATTAGTGGTATAATATATTAGTGATGTAACAGTAGGTATTAGTGGTATAATATATTAGTGGTGTAACAGTAGGTATTAGTGTTGTAATATATTAGTGGTGTAACAGTAGGTATTAGTGTTTTAATATATTAGTGGTGTAACAGTAGGTATTAGTGTTGTAATATATTAGTGGTGTAACAGTAGGTATTAGTGTTTTAATATATTAGTGGTGTAACAGTAGGTATTAGTGGTGTAACAGTAGGTCTTAGTGGTGTAACAGTAGGTATTAGTGTTGTAATATATTAGTGGTGTAACAGTAGGTATTGGTGGTGTAATATATTAGTTATGTAACAGTAGGTATTAGTGGTGTAACAGTAGGTATTAGTGGTATAATATATTAGTGATTTAACAGTAAGTATTAGTGGTGTAACAGTAAATATTAGTGGTATAATATATTAGTGGTGTAACAGTAGGTATTAGTGGTGTATAATATTAGTGATGTAACAGTAGGTATTAGTGGTGTAACAGTAGGTATTAGTGGTGTAATATATTAGTGGTGTAACAGTAGGTATTAGTGGTGTAACATATTAGTGATGTAAAGGTAGGTATTAGTGGTGTAATATATTGGTGATGTATTAGTGGTGTAACAGTAGGTATTAGTGGTGTAATATATTATTTATGTAACAGTAGGTATTAGTGATATAACAGTAGGTATTAGTGGTATAATATGTTAGTGGTGTAACAGTAGGTATTAGTGTTGTAATATATTAGTGGTGTAACAGTAGGTATTAGTGGTGTAATATATTAGTGATGTAACAGTAGGTATTAGTGGTGTAACAGTAGGTATTAGTGGTGTAACAGTAGGTATTAGTGTTGTAATATATTAGTGGTGTGACAGTAGGTATTTGTGGTGTAATATATTAGTTATGTAACAGTAGGTAGTAGTGGTGTAACAGTAGTTATTAGTGTTGTAATATATTAGTGGTGTAACAGTAGGTATTAGTGGTGCAACAGTAGGTATTAGTGTTGTAATATATTAGTGGTGTAACAGTAGGTATTAGTGGTGTAACAGTAGGTATTAGTGGTATAATATATTAGTGGTGTAACAGTAGGTATTAGTGGTGTAACATATTAGTGATGTAACAATAGGTATTAGTCGTGTAATTTATTAGTTATGGAACAGTAGGTATTAGTGGGGTAACAGTACGTATTAGTGGTATAATATATTAGTGATTTAACAGTAAGTATTAGTGGTGTAACAGTAAATATTAGTGGTATAATATATTAGTGGTGTAACAGTAGGTATTAGTGTTGTAATATATTAGTAGTGTAACAGTAGGTATTAGTCGTGTAACAGTAGGTATTAGTGGGGTAATATCTTAGTGTTGTAACAGTAGGCATTAGTAGTGTAGCGATAGGTAGTAGTGGTGTAATATATTTGTTGTGTAACAGTAGGTATTAGTGGTATAATATATTAGTGATGTAATAGTAGGTATTAGTGGTGTAATATATTAGTGATGTAACAGTAGGTACTAGTGTTGTAATATATTAGTGGTGTAACAGTAGGTATTAGTGGTGTAATATATTAGTGATTTAACAGTAAGTATTAGTGGTGTAACAGTAAACATTAGTGGTATAGTATATTAGTGATTTAACAGTAGGTATTATTGGTGTAACAGTAGGTATTAGAGGTGTATAATATTAGTGATGTAACAGTAGGTATTAGTGGTGTAACAGTAGGTATTAGTGTTGTAATATATTAGTGGTGTAACAGTAGGTATTAGTGGTATACTGTATTAGTGATGTAACAGTAGGTATTAGTGGTGTAACAGTAGGTATTAGTGGTGTAACGGTCGGTATTAGTGGTGTAATATATTATTTATGTAACAGTAGGTATTATTGGTGTAACAGTAGGTATTAGTGGTGTAATATATTAGAGATGTAACAGTAGGTATTAGTGGTGTAACAGTAGGTATTAGTGGTATAATATATTAGTGATTTAACAGTAGGTATTATTGGTGTAACAGTAGGTATTAGCGGTGTATAATATTAGTGATGTACCAGTAGGTATTAGTGGTGTAACAGTAGGTATTAGTGTTGTAATATATTAGTGGTGTAACAGTAGGTATTAGTGGTCTAATATATTAGTGGTGTAACAGTAGGTATTAGTGTTGTAATATATTAGTGGTATAACAGTAGGTATTAGTGTTGTAATATATTAGTGGTGTAACAGTAGGTATTAGTGGTGTAACAGTAGGTATTAGTGTTGTAATATATTATTGGTGTAACAGTAGGCATTAGTGGTGTAACAGTAGGTATTAGTGGTGTAATATATTAGTGGTGTAACAGTAGGTATTAGTGGTGTAATATATTATTGGTGTAACAGTAGGTATTAGTGGTGTAACAGTAGGTTTTAGTGTTGTAATAAATTATTGGTGTAACAGTAGGCATTAGTGGTGTAACAGTAGGTATTAGTGGTGTAATATATTATTGGTGTAACAGTAGGTATTAGTGTTGTAATATATTATTGGTGTAACAGTAGGTATTAGTGGTGTAACAGTAGGTTTTAGTGTTGTAATATATTATTGGTTTAACAGAGGCATTAGTGGTGTAACAGTAGGTATTAGTGGTGTAATATATTAGTGGTGTAACAGTAGGTATTAGTGGTGTAATATATTAGTGGTGTAACAGTAGGTATTAGTGTTGTAATATATTAGTGTTGTAATATATTATTGGTGTAACAGTAGGTATTAGTGGTGTAACAGTAGGTTTTAGTGTTGTAATATATTGTTGGTTTAACAGTAGATATTAGTGTTGTAATATATTAGTGGTGTAACAGTAGGTATTAGTCGTGTAACAGTAGGTATTAGTGGGGTAATATATTAGTGTTGTAACAGTAGGCATTAGTGGTGTAACGATAGGTAGTAGTGGTGTAATATATTAGTGGTGTAACAGTAGGTATTAGTGGTGTAATATATTAGTGGTGTAACTGTAAGTATTAGTGGTGTAATATATTAGTGATGTAACAGTAGGTAGTAGTGATGTAACAGTAGGTATTAGTGTTGTAACAGTAGGTATGAGTGAAGTAACAGTAGGTATTAGTGGTGTAATATATTAGTTATGTAACAGGAGGTATTAGTGGTGTAACAGTAGGTATTTGTGGTATAATATATTAGTGGTGTAACAGTAGGTATTAGTGGTGTAACAGTAGGTATTAGTCGTGTAATATGTTAGTGGTGTAACAGTAGGTATTAGTGGTATACTGTATTAGTGGTCTAACAGTAGGTATTAGTCTTGTAATATATTATTGGTGTAACATTAGGTATTAGTGGTGTAACAGTAGGTATTGGTGGTGTAATATATTAGTTATGTAACAGTAGGTATTAATGTTGTAATATATTAGTAGTGTAACAGTAGGTATTAGTAGTGTAACAGTAGGTATTAGTGGTGTAACAGTAGGTATTAATGTTGTAATATATTAGTAGTGTAACAGTAGGTATTAGTGGTATAGTATATTAGCAATGTAACAGTAGGTATTAGTGGTGTAACAGTAGGTATTAGTGTTGTAATATATTAGTTGTGTAACAGTAGGTATTAAGGGTGTAACATTAGTGATGTAACAGTAGGTATTAGTGGTGTAACAGTAGGTATTAGTGGTGTAATATATTAGTGGTGTAACAGTAGGTATTAGTGGTATAATATATTAGTGGTGTAACAGTAGGTATTTGTGGTGTAATATATTAGTGATGTAACAGTAGGTAGTAGTGGTGTAACAGTAGGTATTAGTGCTGTAATATATTAGTGGTGTAACAGTAGGTATTAGTGGTATAATATATTAGTAATGTAACAGTATGTATTAGTGGTGTAACAGTAGGTATTAGTGTTGTAATATATTAGTGGTGTAACAGTAGGTATTAGTGGTGTAACAGTAGGTATTAGTGGTGTAATATATTATTTATGTAACAGTAGGTATTATTGGTGTAACAGTAGGTATTAGTGGTGTAATATATTAGAGATGTAACAGTAGGTATTAGTGGTGTAACAGTAGGTATTAGTGGTATAATATATTAGTGATTTAACAGTAAGTATTAGTGGTGTAACAGTAAACATTAGTGGTATAATATATTAGTGATTTAACAGTAGGTATTATTGGTGTAACAGTAGGTATTAGTGGTGTATAATGTTATTTATGTAACAGTAGGTATTAGTGGTGTAACAGTAGGTATTAGTGTTGTAATATATTAGTGGTGTAACAGTAGGTATTAGTGGTATAATATATTAGTGGTGTAACAGTAGGTATTAGTGTTGTAATATATTAGTGGTATAACAGTAGGTATTAGTGTTGTAATATTTTAGTGGTGTAACAGTAGGTATTAGTGGTGTAACATTAGTGATGTAACAGTAGGTATTAGTAGTGTAACAGTAGGTATTAGTGGTGTAACAGTAGGTATTAGTGGTGTAATATATTAGTGGTGTAACAGTAGGTATTAGTGGTGTAACAGTAGGTATTAGTGGTGTAATATATTAGAGATGTAACAGTAGGTATTAGTGGTGTAACAGTAGGTATTAGTGGTATAATATATTAGTGATGTAACAGTAGGTATTAGTGGTATAATATATTAGTGGTGTAACAGTAGGTATTAGTGTTGTAATATATTAGTGGTATAACAGTAGGTATTAGTGTTGTAATATATTAGTGGTGTAACAGTAGGTATTCGTGGTGTAACATTAGTGATGTAACAGTAGGTATTAGTAGTGTAACAGTAGGTATTAGTGGTGTAACAGTAGGTATTAGTGGTGTAATATTTTAGTGGTGTAACAGTAGGTATTAGTGGTGTAACAGTATTTATTAGTGGTGTAATATATTAGAGATGTAACAGTAGGTATTAGTGGTGTAACAGTAGGTATTAGTGGTATAATATATTAGTGATGTAACAGTAGGTATTAGTGGTATAATATATTAGTGGTGTAACAGTAGGTATTAGTGTTGTAATATATTAGTGGTGTAACAGTAGGTATTAGTGTTTTAATATATTAGTGGTGTAACAGTAGGTATTAGTGTTGTAATATATTAGTGGTGTAACAGTAGGTATTAGTGTTTTAATATATTAGTGGTGTAACAGTAGGTATTAGTGGTGTAACAGTAGGTATTAGTGGTGTAACAGTAGGTATTAGTGTTGTAATATATTAGTGGTGTAACAGTAGGTATTGGTGGTGTAATATATTAGTTATGTAACAGTAGGTATTAGTGGTGTAACAGTAGGTATTAGTGGTATAATATATTAGTGATTTAACAGTAAGTATTAGTGGTGTAACAGTAAATATTAGTGGTATAATATATTAGTGGTGTAACAGTAGGTATTAGTGGTGTATAATATTAGTGATGTAACAGTAGGTATTAGTGGTGTAACAGTAGGTATTAGTGGTGTAATATATTAGTGGTGTAACAGTAGGTATTAGTGGTGTAACATATTAGTGATGTAAAGGTAGGTATTAGTGGTGTAATATATTGGTGATGTATTAGTGGTGTAACAGTAGGTATTAGTGGTGTAATATATTATTTATGTAACAGTAGGTATTAGTGATATAACAGTAGGTATTAGTGGTATAATATGTTAGTGGTGTAACATTAGGTATTAGTGTTGTAATATATTAGTGGTGTAACAGTAGGTATTAGTGGTGTAATATATTAGTGATGTAACAGTAGGTATTAGTGGTGTAACAGTAGGTATTAGTGGTGTAACAGTAGGTATTAGTGTTGTAATATATTAGTGGTGTGACAGTAGGTATTTGTGGTGTAATATATTAGTTATGTAACAGTAGGTAGTAGTGGTGTAACAGTAGTTATTAGTGTTGTAATATATTAGTGGTGTAACAGTAGGTATTAGTGGTGCAACAGTAGGTATTAGTGTTGTAATATATTAGTGGTGTAACAGTAGGTATTAGTGGTGTAACAGTAGGTATTAGTGGTATAATATATTAGTGGTGTAACAGTAGGTATTAGTGGTGTAACATATTAGTGATGTAACAATAGGTATTAGTCGTGTAATTTATTAGTTATGGAACAGTAGGTATTAGTGGGGTAACAGTACGTATTAGTGGTATAATATATTAGTGATTTAACAGTAAGTATTAGTGGTGTAACAGTAAATATTAGTGGTATAATATATTAGTGGTGTAACAGTAGGTATTAGTGTTGTAATATATTAGTAGTGTAACAGTAGGTATTAGTGGGGTAATATCTTAGTGTTGTAACAGTAGGCATTAGTAGTGTAGCGATAGGTAGTAGTGGTGTAATATATTTGTTGTGTAACAGTAGGTATTAGTGGTATAATATATTAGTGATGTAATAGTAGGTATTAGTGGTGTAATATATTAGTGATGTAACAGTAGGTAATAGTGTTGTAATATATTAGTGGTGTAACAGTAGGTATTAGTGTTGTAATATATTAGTGGTGTAACAGTAGGTATTAGTGGTGTAATATATTAGTGGTGTAACAATAAGTATTAGTGGTGTAATATATTAGTGATGTAACAGTAGGTAGTAGTGATGTAACAGTAGGTATTAGTGTTGTAACAGTAGGTATGAGTGAAGTAACAGTAGGTATTAGTGGTGTAATATATTAGTTATGTAACAGGAGGTATTAGTGTTGTAACAGTAGGTATTTGTGGTATAATATATTAGTGGTGTAACAGTAGGTATTAGTGGTGTAACAGTAGGTATTAGTCGTGTAATATATTAGTGGTGTAACAGTAGGTATTAGTGGTATACTGTATTAGTGGTCTAACAGTAGGTATTAGTCTTGTAATATATTATTGGTGTAACATTAGGTATTAGTGGTGTAGCAGTAGGTATTGGTGGTGTAATATATTAGTTATGTAACAGTAGGTATTAATGTTGTAATATATTAGTAGTGTAACAGTAGGTATTAGTAGTGTAACAGTAGGTATTAGTGGTGTAACAGTAGGTATTAATGTTGTAATATATTAGTAGTGTAACAGTAGGTATTAGTGGTATAATATATTAGCAATGTAACAGTAGGTATTAGTGGTGTAACAGTAGGTATTAGTGTTGTAATATATTAGTGGTGTAACAGAAGGTATTAGTGGTGTAACATTAGTGATGTAACAGTAGGTATTAGTGGTGTAACAGTAGGTATTAGTGGTGTAATATATTAGAGATGTAACAGTAGGTATTAGTGGTGTAACAGTAGGTATTAGTGGTATAATATATTAGTGATTTAACAGTAAGTATTAGTGGTGTAACAGTAAATATTAGTGGTATAATATATTAGTTATTTAACAGTAGGTATTATTGGTGTAACAGTAGGTTTTAGTGGTGTATAATATTAGTGATGTAACAGTAGGTATTAGTGGTGTAACAGTAGGTATTAGTATTGTAATATATTAGTGGTGTAACAGTAGGTATTAGTGGTATAATATATTAGTGGTGTAACAGTAGGTATTAGTGGTGTAATATATTAGTGATGTAACAGTAGGTAGTAGTGGTGTAACAGTAGGTATTAGTGCTGTAATATATTAGTGGTGTAACAGTAGGTATTAGTGGTATAATATATTAGTAATGTAACAGTAGGTATTAGTGGTGTAACAGTAGGTATTAGTGTTGTAATATATTAGTGGTGTAACAGTAGGTATTAGTGGTGTAACATTAGTGATGTAACAGTAGGTATTAGTGGTGTAACAGTAGGTATTAGTGGTGTAACAGTAGGTATTAGTGGTGTAATATATTATTTATGTAACAGTAGGTATTATTGGTGTAACAGTAGGTATTAGTGGTGTAATATATTAGAGATGTAACAGTAGGTATTAGTGGTGTAACAGTAGGTATTAGTGTTGTAATATATTAGTGGTGTAACAGTAGGTATTAGTGGTATAATATATTAGTGGTGTAACAGTAGGTATTAGTGTTGTAATATATTAGTGGTATAACAGTAGGTATTAGTGTTGTAATATATTAGTGGTGTAACAGTAGGTATTAGTGGTGTAACATTAGTGATGTAACAGTAGGTATTAGTAGTGTAACAGTAGGTATTAGTGGTGTAACAGTAGGTATTAGTGGTGTAATATATTAGTGGTGTAACAGTAGGTATTAGTGGTGTAACAGTAGGTATTAGTGGTGTAATATATTAGAGATGTAACAGTAGGTATTAGTGGTGTAACAGTAGGTATTATTGGTATAATATATTAGTGATGTAACAGTAGGTATTAGTGGTATAATATATTAGTGGTGTAACAGTAGGTATTAGTGTTGTATTATATTAGTGGTACAACAGTAGGTATTAGTGTTGTAATATATTAGTGGTGTAAAAGTAGGTATTAGTGGTGTAACATTAGTGATGTAACAGTAGGTATTAGTAGTGTAACAGTAGGTATTAGTGGTGTAACAGTAGTTATTAGTGGTGTAATATATTAGTGGTGTAACAGTAGGTATTAGTGGTGTAACAGTAGGTATTAGTGGTGTAATATATTAGAGATGTAACAGTAGGTATTAGTGGTGTAACAGTAGGTATTAGTGGTATAATATATTAGTGATGTAACAGTAGGTATTAGTGTTGTAATATATTAGTGGTGTAACAGTAGGTATTAGTGTTTTAATATATTAGTGGTGTAACAGTAGGTATTAGTGTTGTAATATATTAGTGGTGTAACAGTAGGTATTAGTGTTTTAATATATTAGTGGTGTAACAGTAGGTATTAGTGGTGTAACAGTAGGTATTAGTGGTGTAACAGTAGGTATTAGTGGTGTAATATATTAGTGGTGTAACAGTAGGTATTGGTGGTGTAATATATTAGTTATGTAACAGTAGGTATTAGTTGTGTAACAGTAGGTATTAGTGGTATAATATATTAGTTATTTAACAGTAAGTATTAGTGGTGTAACAGTAAATATTAGTGGTATAATATATTAGTGGTGTAACAGTAGGCATTAGTGGTGTATAATATTAGTGATGTAACAGTAGGTATTAGTGGTGTAACAGTAGGTATTAGTGGTGTAATATATTAGTGGTGTAACAGTAGGTATTAGTGGTGTAACATATTAGTGATGTAAAGGTAGGTATTAGTGGTGTAATATATTGGTGATGTATTAGTGGTGTAACAGTAGGTATTAGTGGTGTAATATATTATTTATGTAACAGTAGGTATTAGTAATATAACAGTAGGTATTAGTGGTATAATATGTTAGTGGTGTAACAGTAGGTATTAGTGTTGTAATATATTAGTGGTGTAACAGTAGGTATTAGTGGTGTAATATATTAGTGATGTAACAGTAGGTATTAGTGGTGTAACAGTAGGTATTAGTGGTGTAACAGTAGGTATTAGTGTTGTAATATATTAGTGGTGTGACAGTAGGTATTTGTGGTGTAATATATTAGTTATGTAACAGTAGGTAGTAGTGGTGTAACAGTAGTTATTAGTGTTGTAATATATTAGTGGTGTAACAGTAGGTATTAGTGGTGCAACAGTAGGTATTAGTGTTGTAATATATTAGTGGTGTAACAGTAGGTATTAGTGGTGTAAAAGTAGGTATTAGTGGTATAATATATTAGTTGTGTAACAGTAGGTATTAGTGTTGTAATATATTAGTGGTGTAACAGTAGGTATTAGTGGTGTAACATATTAGTGATGTAACAATAGGTATTAGTCGTGTAATTTATTAGTTATGGAAAAGTAGGTATTAGTGGTGTAACAGTAGGTATTAGTGGTATAATATATTAGTGATTTAACAGTAAGTTTTAGTGGTGTATCAGTAAATATTAGTGGTATGATATGTTAGTGGTGTAACAGTAGGTATTAGTGGTGTATAATATTAGTGGTGTAACAGTATGTATTAGTAGTGTAACAGTAGGTATTAGTGGTATAATATATTAGTGGTGTAACAGTAGGTATTAGTGGTGTAACAGTAGGTATTAGTGGTGTAACAGTAGGTATTAGTGGTATAATATATTAGTGGTGTAACAGTAGGTATTAGTTGTGTAACAGTAGGTATTAGTGTTGTAATATATTATTGGTGTAACATTAGGTATTAGTGCTGTAACAGTAGGTTTTAGTGCTGTAACAGTAGGTATTAGTGGTGTATAATATTAGTGATGTAAGAGTAGGTATTAGTGGTGTAACAGTAGGTATTAATGGTATAATATATTATTTATGTAACAGTAGGTATTAGTGATATAACATTAGTTATTAGTGGTATAATATATGAGTGGTGTTACAGTAGGTATGAGTGGTGTAATATATTAGTGATGTAACAGTAGGTATTAGTGGTATAATATATTAGTGATGTAACAGTAGGTATTAGTGTTGTAATATATTAGTAGTGTAACAGTAGATATTAGTCGTATAATATATTAGTGGTGTAACAGTAGGTATTAGTGTTGTAACAGTAGGTATTAGTGGTGTAACAGTAGGTATTGGTGGTGTAACAGGTGGTATTAGTGTTGTAACAGTTGGTATTAGTGGTGTAACAGTAGGTATTAGTGGTGTAATATATTAGTGGTGTAACAGTAGGTATTAGTAGTGTAACAGTAGGTATTAGTGGTATAATGTATGTTTGATTTAACAGTAGGTATTAGTGGTGTAATATATTAGTTATGTAACAGTAGGTATTAGTGTTGTAATATATTAGTGGTGTAACAGTAGGTATTAGTGGTGTAATATATTAGTGTTGTAACAGTAGGCATTAGTGGTATAATATATTAGTGGTGTAACAGTAGGTATTAGTGGTGTAACAGTAGGTATTAGTGTTGTAACAGTATGTATTAGTGGTATAATATATTAGTGGTGTAACAGTAGGTATTAGTGGTGTAACAGTAGGTATTAGTGGTGTAACAGTAGGTATTAGTGGTGTAACAGTTGGTATTAGTGGTGTAACAGTTGGTATTAGTGGTGTAACAGTAGGTATTAGTGGTATAATATATTAGTGGTGTAACAGTAGGTATTAGTGGTGTAATATATTAGTGGAGTAACAGTAGGTATTAGTGGTGTAACAGTTGGTATTAGTGGTGTAACAGTAGGTATTAGTGGTGTAATATATTAGTGGTGTAACAGTAGGTATTAGTAGTGTAACAGTAGGTATTAGTGGTATAATGTATGTGTGATTTAACAGTAGGTATTAGTGGTGTAATATATTAGTTATGTAACAGTAGGTATTAGTGTTGTAATATATTAGTGGTGTAACAGTAGGTATTAGTGGTGTAATATATTAGTGTTGTAACAGTAGGCATTAGTGGTATAATATATTAGTGGTGTAACAGTAGGTTTTAGTGGTGTAACAGTAGGTATTAGTGTTGTAACAGTAGGTATTAGTGGTATAATATATTAGTGGTGTAACAGTAGGTATTAGTGGTGTAACAGTAGGTATTAGTGGTGTAACAGTTGGTATTAGTGGTGTAACAGTTGGTATTAGTGGTGTAACACTAGGTATTAGTGGTATAATATATTAGTGGTGTAACAGTAGGTATTAGTGGTGTAATATATTAGTGGTGTAACAGTAGGTATTAGTGGTGTAACAGTTGGTATTAGTGGTGTAACAGTAGGTATTAGTGGTATAATATATTAGTGATGTAACAGTAGGTATTAGTGGTGTAATATATTAGTGGTGTAACAGTAGGTATTAGTGGTGTAACAGTAGGTGTTAGTGGTGTATAATATTAGTGGTGTAACAGTAGGTATTAGTGGTGTAACAGTAGGTATTAGTGGTGTAATATATTAGTGGTGTAACAGTAGGTATTAGTAGTGTAACAGTAGGTATTAGTGGTATAATGTATGTGTGATTTAACAGTAGGTATTAGTGGTGTAATATATTAGTTATGTAACAGTATGTATTAGTGTTGTAATATATTAGTGGTGTAACAGTAGGTATTAGTGGTGTAACAGTAGGTATTAGTGGTATAATATATTAGTGGTGTAACAGTAGGTATTAGTGGTGTAACAGTAGGTATTAGTGTTGTAACAGTAGGTATTAGTGGTATAATATATATTAGTGGTGTAACAGTAGGTATTAGTGGTGTAACAGTAGGTATTAGTGGTGTAACAGTAGGTATTAGTGGTGTAACAGTTGGTGTTAGTGGTGTAACAGTTGGTATTAGTGGTGTAACAGTAGGTATTAGTGGTATAATATATTAGTGGTGTAACATTAGGTATTAGTGGTGTAATTTATTAGTGGTGTAACAGTAGGTATTAGTGGTGTAACAGTTGGTATTAGTGGTGTAACAGTAGGTATTAGTGGTATAATATATTAGTGATGTAACAGTAGGTATTAGTGGTGTAATATATTAGTGGTGTAACAGTAGGTATTAGTGGTGTAACAGTAGGTGTTAGTGGTGTAACAGTAGGTATTAGTGGTGTAACAGTAGGTATTAGTGGTATAATATATTAGTGATGTAACAGTAGGTATTAGTGGTATAATATATTAGTGGTGTAACAGTAGGTATTAGTGGTGTAATATATTAGTGGTGTAACAGTAGGTATTAGTGGTGTAACAGTAGGTATTAGTGGTATAATATATTAGTGATGTAACAGTAGGTATTAGTGGTGTAATATATTAGTGGTGTAACAGTAGGTATTAGTGATGTAACAGTAGGTATTAGTGGTGTAACAGGAGGTATTCGTGTTGTAATATATTAGTGATGTAACAGTAGGTATTAGTGGTGTAATATATTAGTGGTGTAACAGTTGGTATTAGTGGTGTAACAGTAGGTATTAGTGGTATAATATATTAGTGATGTAACAGTAGGTATTAGTGGTATAATATATTAGTGGTGTAACAGTAGGTATTAGTGGTGTAATATATTAGTGGTGTAACAGTAGGTATTAGTGGTGTAACAGTAGGTATTAGTGGTATAATATATTAGTGATGTAACAGTCGGTATTAGTGGTGTATAATATTAGTGGTGTAACAGTAGGTATTAGTGGTGTAACAGGAGGTATTAGTGTTGTAACAGTTGGTGTTAGTGGTGTAATATATTAGTGATGTAACAGTAGGTATTAGTGGTGTAATATATTAGTGGTGTAACAGTAGGTATTAGTAGTGTAACAGTAGGTATTAGTGGTATAATGTATGTGTGATTTAACAGTAGGTATTAGTGGTGTAATATATTAGTTATGTAACAGTAGGTATTAGTGGTGTAACAGTAGGTATTAGTAGTGTAACAGTAGGTATTAGTGGTATAATGTATGTGTGATTTAACAGTAGGTATTAGTGGTGTAATATATTAGTTACGTAACAGTAAGTATTAGTGGTGTAACAGTAGGTATTAGTGGTATAATATATTAGTGATGTAACAGTAGGTATTAGTGGTGTAATATATTAGTTATGTAACAGTAGGTATTAGTGGTGTAACAGTAGGTATTAGTGGTATAATATATTAGTGATTTAACAGTAAGTATTCGTGGTGTAATAGTAAATATTAGTGGTATAATATATTAGTGGTGTAACAGTAGGTATTAGTGTTGTAATATATTAGTACTGTAACAGTAGGTATTAGTGGTGTAATATATTAGTTATGTAACAGTAGGTATTAGTGGTGTAACAGTAGGTATTAGTGGTATAATATATTAGTGATTTAACAGTAAGTATTAGTGGTGTAACAGTAAACATTAGTGGTATGATGTTAGTGGTGTAACAGTAGGTATTAGTGGTGTAACAGTAGGTATTAGTGATGTAACAGTAGGTATTAATTAGTGTAATATATTAGTTATGTAACAGTAGGTATTAGTGGTGTAACAGTAGGTATTAGTGGTATAATATATTAGTGATTTAACAGTAAGTATTAGTGGTGTAACAGTAAATATTAGTGGTATAATATATTAGTGGTGTAACAGTAGGTATTAGTGTTGTAATATATTAGTGCTGTAACAGTAGGTATTAGTGGTGTAATATATTAGTTATGTAACAGTAGGTATTAGTGGTGTAACAGTAGGTATTAGTGGTGTAACAGTAGGTATTAGTGTTGTAACAGTAGGTATTAGTGGTATAATATATATTAGTGGTGTAACAGTAGGTATTAGTGGTGTAACAGTAGGTATTAGTGGTGTAACAGTAGGTATTAGTGGTGTAACAGTTGGTGTTAGTGGTGTAACAGTTGGTATTAGTGGTGTAACAGTAGGTATTAGTGGTATAATATATTAGTGGTGTAACATTAGGTATTAGTGGTGTAATTTATTAGTGGTGTAACAGTAGGTATTAGTGGTGTAACAGTTGGTATTAGTGGTGTAACAGTAGGTATTAGTGGTATAATATATTAGTGATGTAACAGTAGGTATTAGTGGTGTAATATATTAGTGGTGTAACAGTAGGTATTAGTGGTGTAACAGTAGGTGTTAGTGGTGTAACAGTAGGTATTAGTGGTGTAACAGTAGGTATTAGTGGTATAATATATTAGTGATGTAACAGTAGGTATTAGTGGTATAATATATTAGTGGTGTAACAGTAGGTATTAGTGGTGTAACAGTAGGTATTAGTGTTGTAACAGTAGGTATTAGTGGTATAATATATATTAGTGGTGTAACAGTAGGTATTAGTGGTGTAACAGTAGGTATTAGTGGTGTAACAGTAGGTATTAGTGGTGTAACAGTTGGTGTTAGTGGTGTAACAGTTGGTATTAGTGGTGTAACAGTAGGTATTAGTGGTATAAAATATTAGTGGTGTAACATTAGGTATTAGTGGTGTAATTTATTAGTGGTGTAACAGTAGGTATTAGTGGTGTAACAGTTGGTATTAGTGGTGTAACAGTAGGTATTAGTGGTATAATATATTAGTGATGTAACAGTAGGTATTAGTGGTGTAATATATTAGTGGTGTAACAGTAGGTATTAGTGGTGTAACAGTAGGTGTTAGTGGTGTAACAGTAGGTATTAGTGGTGTAACAGTAGGTATTAGTGGTATAATATATTAGTGATGTAACAGTAGGTATTAGTGGTATAATATATTAGTGGTGTAACAGTAGGTATTAGTGGTGTAATATATTAGTGGTGTAACAGTAGGTATTAGTGGTGTAACAGTAGGTATTAGTGGTGTAATATATTAGTGATGTAACAGTAGGTATTAGTGGTGTAATATATTAGTGGTGTAACAGTAGGTATTAGTGATGTAACAGTAGGTATTAGTGGTGTAACAGGAGGTATTAGTGTTGTAATATATTAGTGATGTAACAGTAGGTATTAGTGGTGTAATATATTAGTGGTGTAACAGTTGGTATTAGTGGTGTAACAGTAGGTATTAGTGGTATAATATATTAGTGATGTAACAGTAGGTATTAGTGGTATAATATATTAGTGGTGTAACAGTAGGTATTAGTGGTGTAATATATTAGTGGTGTAACAGTAGGTATTAGTGGTGTAACAGTAGGTATTAGTGGTATAATATATTAGTGATGTAACAGTAGGTATTAGTGGTGTATAATATTAGTGGTGTAACAGTAGGTATTAGTGGTGTAACAGGAGGTATTAGTGTTGTAACAGTTGGTGTTAGTGGTGTAATATATTAGTGATGTAACAGTAGGTATTAGTGGTGTAATATATTAGTGGTGTAACAGTAGGTATTAGTAGTGTAACAGTAGGTATTAGTGGTATAATGTATGTGTGATTTAACAGTAGGTATTAGTGGTGTAATATATTAGTTATGTAACAGTAGGTATTAGTGGTGTAACAGTAGGTATTAGTAGTGTAACAGTTGGTATTAGTGGTATAATGTATGTGTGATTTAACAGTAGGTATTAGTGGTGTAATATATTAGTTACGTAACAGTAAGTATTAGTGGTGTAACAGTAGGTATTAGTGGTATAATATATTAGTGATGTAACAGTAGGTATTAGTGGTGTAATATATTAGTGGTGTAACAGTAGGTATTAGTAGTGTAACAGTAGGTATTAGTGGTATAATGTATGTGTGATTTAACAGTAGGTATTAGTGGTGTAATATATTAGTTATGTAACAGTAGGTATTAGTGGTGTAACAGTAGGTATTAGTAGTGTAACAGTTGGTATTAGTGGTATAATGTATGTGTGATTTAACAGTAGGTATTAGTGGTGTAATATATTAGTTACGTAACAGTAAGTATTAGTGGTGTAACAGTAGGTATTAGTGGTATAATATATTAGTGATGTAACAGTAGGTATTAGTGGTGTAATATATTAGTTATGTAACAGTAGGTATTAGTGGTGTAACAGTAGGTGTTAGTGGTATAATATATTAGTGATTTAACAGTAAGTATTCGTGGTGTAATAGTAAATATTAGTGGTATAATATATTAGTGGTGTAACAGTAGGTATTAGTGTTGTAATATATTAGTGCTGTAACAGTAGGTATTAGTGGTGTAATATATTAGTTATGTAACAGTAGGTATTAGTGGTGTAACAGTAGGTATTAGTGGTATAATATATTAGTGATTTAACAGTAAGTATTAGTGGTGTAACAGTAAACATTAGTGGTATGATGTTAGTGGTGTAACAGTAGGTATTAGTGGTGTAACAGTAGGTATTAGTGATGTAACAGTAGGTATTAGTCGTGTAATATATTAGTTATGTAACAGTAGGTATTAGTGGTGTAACAGTAGGTATTAGTGGTATAATATATTAGTGATTTAACAGTAAGTATTAGTGGTGTAACAGTAAATATTAGTGGTATAATATATTAGTGGTGTAACAGTAGGTATTAGTGTTGTAATATATTAGTGCTGTAACAGTAGGTATTAGTGGTGTAATATATTAGTTATGTAACAGTAGGTATTAGTGGTGTAACAGTAGGTATTAGTGGTATAATATATTAGTGATTTAACAGTAAGTATTAGTGGTGTAACAGTAAATATTAGTGGTATGATATGTTAGTGGTGTAACAGTAGGTATTAGTGGTGTATAATATTAGTGGTGTAACAGTAGGTATTAGTAGTGTAACAGTAGGTATTAGTGGTATAATATATTAGTGATGTAACAGTAGGTATTCGTGGTGTAACAGTAAGTATTAGTGGTGTAATATATTAGTGATGTAACAGTAGGTATTAGTGGTGTAATATATTAGAGATGTAACAGTAGGTATTAGTGGTGTAACAGTAGCTACTAGTGTTGTAATATGTTAGTGGTGTAACAGTAGGTATTAGTGGTATAATATATTAGTGGTGTAACAGTAGGTATTAGTGGTGTAACAGTAGGTATTAGTGGTATAATATATTAGTGGTGTAACAGTAGGTATTAGTGGTGTAACAGTAGGTATTAGTGGTGTAATATATTAGTGGTGTAACAGTAGGTATTAGTGTTGTAATATATTATTGGTGTAACATTAGGTACTAGTGCTGTCACAGTAGGTTTTAGTGCTGTAACAGTATGTATTAGTGGTGTATAATATTAGTGATGTAAGAGTAGGTATTAGTGGTGTAACAGTAGGTATTAATGGTATAATATATTATTTATGTAACAGTAGGTATTAGTGATATAACATTAGTTATTAGTGGTATAATATATGAGTGGTGTTACAGTAGGTATGAGTGGTGTATAATATTAGTGATGTAACAGTAGGTATTAGTGGTATAATATATTAGTGATGTAACAGTAGGTATTAGTGTTGTAATATATTAGTAGTGTAACAGTAGGTATTAGTGGTATAATATATTAGTGGTGTAACAGTAGGTATTAGTGGTGTAACAGTAGGTATTAGTGGTGTAATATATTAGTGATGTAACAGTAGGTATTAGTGGTGTAATATATTAGAGATGTAACAGTAGGTATTAGTGGTGTAACAGTAGGTATTAGTGGTGTAACAGTAGCTACTAGTGTTGTAATATATTAGTGGTGTAACAGTAGGCATTAGTGGTGTAACAGTAGGTATTAGTGGTGTAATATATTAGTGGTGTAACAGTTGGTATTAGTGGTGTAACAGTAGCTACTAGTGTTGTAATATATTAGTGGTGTAACAGTAGGTATTAGTTGTATAATATATTAGTGGTGTAACAGTAGGTAACAGTAGGTATTAGTGGTGTAATATATTAGTGGTGTAACAGTAGGTATTAGTGGTATAATATATTAGTGGTGTAACAGTAGGTATTAGTGGTGTAACAGTAGGTATTAGTGTTGTAATATATTATTGGTGTAACAGTAGGCATTAGTGGTGTAACAGTAGGTATTAGTGGTGTAATATATTAGTGGTGTAACAGTAGGTATTAGTGGTGTATAATATTAGTGATGTAAGAGTAGGTATTAGTGGTGTAACAGTAGGTATTAGTGGTGTAACAGTAGGTATTAGTGGTGTATAATATTAGTGGTGTAACAGTAGGTATTAGTGGTGTAAAAGTAGGTATTAGTAGTGTAACAGTAGGTATTGGTGTTGTAATATATTAGTGGTGTAACAGTAGGTATTAGTGGTGTAACAGTAGGTATTAGTGGTGTAATATATTAGTGGTGTATTAGTAGGTATTAGTGGTGTAACATATTAGTGATGTAACAGTAGGTATTAGTGGTGTAACCGTAGGTATTAGTGTTGTAATATATTATTGGTGTAACAGTAGGTATTAGTGGTGTATAATATTAGTGATGTAAGAGTAGGTATTAGTGGTGTAACAGTAGGTATTAGTGGTGTAACAGTAGGTATTAGTGGTGTATAATATTAGTGGTGTAACGGTAGGTATTAGTGGTGTAAAAGTAGGTATTAGTAGTGTAACAGTAGGTATTGGTGTTGTAATATATTAGTGGTGTAACAGTAGGTATTAGTGGTGTAACAGTAGGTATTAGTGGTGTAATATATTAGTGGTGTATTAGTAGGTATTAGTGGTGTAACATATTAGTGATGTAACAGTAGGTATTAGTGGTGTAACAGTAGGTATTAGTGTTGTAATATATTATTGGTGTAACAGTAGGCATTAGTGGTGTAACAGTAGGTATTAGTGGTGTAATATATTAGTGGTGTAACAGTAGGTATTAGTGGTGTAATATATTATTGGTTTAACAGAGGCATTAGTGGTGTAACAGTCGGTATTAGTGGTGTAATATATTAGTGGTGTAACAGTAGGTATTAGTGGTGTAATATATTAGTGGTGTAACAGTAGGTATTAGTGTTGTAATATATTATTGGTGTAACAGTAGGTATTAGTGGTGTAACAGTAGGTTTTAGTGTTGTAATATATTATTGGTTTAACAGTAGATATTAGTGTTGTAATATATTAGTAGTGTAACAGTAGGTATTAATTAGTGTAACAGTAGGTATTAGTGGTATAATATATTAGTGATGTAATAGTAGGTATTAGTGGGGTAATATATTAGTGTTGTAACAGTAGGCATTATTGGTGTAACGATAGGTAGTAGTGGTGTAATATATTTGTTGTGTAACAGTAGGTATTAGTGGTATAATATATTAGTGATGCAATAGTAGGTATTAGTGGTGTAATATATTAGTGATGTAACAGTAGGTACTAGTGTTGTAATATATTAGTGGTGTAACAGTAGGTATTAGTGTTGTAATATATTAGTGGTGTAACAGTAAGTATTAGTGGTGTAATATATTAGTGATGTAACAGTAGGTAGTAGTGATGTAACAGTAGGTATTAGTGTTGTAACAGTAGGTATGAGTGAAGTAACAGTAGGTTTTAGTGGTGTAATATATGAGTTATGTAACAGGAGGTATTAGTGGTGTAACAGTAGGTATTTGTGGTATAATATATTAGTGGTGTAACAGTAGGTATTAGTGGTGTAACAGTAGGTATTAGTGGTATAATATATATTAGTGGTGTAACAGTAGGTATTAGTGGTGTAACAGTAGGTATTAGTGGTGTAACAGTAGGTATTAGTGGTGTAACAGTAGGTATTAGTGGTGTAACAGTTGGTGTTAGTGGTGTAACAGTTGGTATTAGTGGTGTAACAGTAGGTATTAGTGGTATAATATATTAGTGGTGTAACAGTAGGTATTAGTGGTGTAATTTATTAGTGGTGTAACAGTAGGTATTAGTGGTGTAACAGTTGGTATTAGTGGTGTAACAGTAGGTATTAGTCGTATAATATATTAGTGATGTAACAGTAGGTATTAGTGGTGTAATATATTAGTGGTGTAACAGTAGGTATTAGTGGTGTAACAGTAGGTGTTAGTGGTGTAACAGTAGGTATTAGTGGTGTAACAGTAGGTATTAGTGGTATAATATATTAGTGATGTAACAGTAGGTATTAGTGGTATAATATATTAGTGGTGTAACAGTAGGTATTAGTGGTGTAATATATTAGTGGTGTAACAGTAGGTATTAGTGGTGTAACAGTAGGTATTAGTGGTATAATATATTAGTGATGTAACAGTAGGTATTAGTGGTGTAATATATTAGTGGTGTAACAGTAGGTATTAGTGATGTAACAGTAGGTATTAGTGGTGTAACAGGAGGTATTAGTGTTGTAATATATTAGTGATGTAACAGTAGGTATTAGTGGTGTAATATATTAGTGGTGTAACAGTTGGTATTAGTGGTGTAACAGTAGGTATTAGTTGTATAATATATTAGTGATGTAACAGTAGGTATTAGTGGTATAATATATTAGTGGTGTAACAGTAGGTATTAGTGGTGTAATATATTAGTGGTGTAACAGTAGGTATTAGTGGTGTAACAGTAGGTATTAGTGGTATAATATATTAGTGATGTAACAGTCGGTATTAGTGGTGTATAATATTAGTGGTGTAACAGTAGGTATTAGTGGTGTAACAGGAGGTATTAGTGTTGTAACAGTTGGTGTTAGTGGTGTAATATATTAGTGATGTAACAGTAGGTATTAGTGGTGTAATATATTAGTGGTGTAACAGTAGGTATTAGTAGTGTAACAGTAGGTCTTAGTGGTGTAATGTATGTGTGATTTAACAGTAGGTATTAGTGGTGTAATATATTAGTTATGTAACAGTAGGTATTAGTGGTGTAACAGTAGGTATTAGTAGTGTAACAGTAGGTATTAGTGGTATAATGTATGTGTGATTTAACAGTAGGTATTAGTGGTGTAATATATTAGTTCACGTAACAGTAAGTATTAGTGGTGTAACAGTAGGTATTAGTGGTATAATATATTAGTGATGTAACAGTAGGTATTAGTGGTGTAATATATTAGTTATGTAACAGTAGGTATTAGTGGTGTAACAGTAGGTATTAGTGGTATAATATATTAGTGATTTAACAGTAAGTATTCGTGGTGTAACAGTAAATATTAGTGGTATAATATATTAGTGGTGTAACAGTAGGTATTAGTGTTGTAATATATTAGTGCTGTAACAGTAGGTATTAGTGGTGTAATATATTAGTTATGTAACAGTAGGTATTAGTGGTGTAACAGTAGGTATTAGTGGTATAATATATTAGTGATTTAACAGTAAGTATTAGTGGTGTAACAGTAAATATTAGTGGTATGATGTTAGTGGTGTAACAGTAGGTATTAGTGGTGTAACAGTAGGTATTAGTGATGTAACAGTAGGTATTAGTCGTGTAATATATTAGTTATGTAACAGTAGGTATTAGTGGTGTAACAGTAGGTATTAGTGGTATAATATATTAGTGATTTAACAGTAAGTATTAGTGGTGTAACAGTAAATATTAGTGGTATAATATATTAGTGGTGTAACAGTAGGTATTAGTGTTGTAATATATTAGTGCTGTAACAGTAGGTATTAGTGGTGTAATATATTAGTTATGTAACAGTAGGTATTAGTGGTGTATAATATTAGTGATGTAAGAGTAGGTATTAGTGGTGTAACAGTAGGTATTAGTGGTGTAACAGTAGGTATTAGTGGTGTATAATATTAGTGGTGTAACAGTAGGTATTAGTGGTGTAAAAGTAGGTATTAGTAGTGTAACAGTAGGTATTGGTGTTGTAATATATTAGTGGTGTAACAGTAGGTATTAGTGGTGTAACAGTAGGTATTAGTGGTGTAATATATTAGTGGTGTATTAGTAGGTATTAGTGGTGTAACATATTAGTGATGTAACAGTAGGTATTAGTGGTGTAACAGTAGGTATTAGTGTTGTAATATATTATTGGTGTAACAGTAGGCATTAGTGGTGTAACAGTAGGTATTAGTGGTGTAATATATTAGTGGTGTAACAGTAGGTATTAGTGGTGTAATATATTATTGGTTTAACAGAGGCATTAGTGGTGTAACAGTCGGTATTAGTGGTGTAATATATTAGTGGTGTAACAGTAGGTATTAGTGGTGTAATATATTAGTGGTGTAACAGTAGGTATTAGTGTTGTAATATATTATTGGTGTAACAGTAGGTATTAGTGGTGTAACAGTAGGTTTTAGTGTTGTAATATATTATTGGTTTAACAGTAGATATTAGTGTTGTAATATATTAGTAGTGTAACAGTAGGTATTAGTCGTGTAACAGTAGGTATTAGTGGTATAATATATTAGTGATGTAATAGTAGGTATTAGTGGGGTAATATATTAGTGTTGTAACAGTAGGCATTATTGGTGTAACGATAGGTAGTAGTGGTGTAATATATTTGTTGTGTAACAGTAGGTATTAGTGGTATAATATATTAGTGATGCAATAGTAGGTATTAGTGGTGTAATATATTAGTGATGTAACAGTAGGTACTAGTGTTGTAATATATTAGTGGTGTAACAGTAGGTATTAGTGTTGTAATATATTAGTGGTGTAACAGTAAGTATTAGTGGTGTAATATATTAGTGATGTAACAGTAGGTAGTAGTGATGTAACAGTAGGTATTAGTGTTGTAACAGTAGGTATGAGTGAAGTAACAGTAGGTTTTAGTGGTGTAATATATGAGTTATGTAACAGGAGGTATTAGTGGTGTAACAGTAGGTATTTGTGGTATAATATATTAGTGGTGTAACAGTAGGTATTAGTGGTGTAACAGTAGGTATTAGTCGTGTAATATATTAGTGGTGTAACAGTAGGTATTAGTGTTGTAACAGTAGGTATTAGTGGTATAATATATATTAGTGGTGTAACAGTAGGTATTAGTGGTGTAACAGTAGGTATTAGTGGTGTAACAGTAGGTATTAGTGGTGTAACAGTAGGTATTAGTGGTGTAACAGTTGGTGTTAGTGGTGTAACAGTTGGTATTAGTGGTGTAACAGTAGGTATTAGTGGTATAATATATTAGTGGTGTAACAGTAGGTATTAGTGGTGTAATTTATTAGTGGTGTAACAGTAGGTATTAGTGGTGTAACAGTTGGTATTAGTGGTGTAACAGTAGGTATTAGTCGTATAATATATTAGTGATGTAACAGTAGGTATTAGTGGTGTAATATATTAGTGGTGTAACAGTAGGTATTAGTGGTGTAACAGTAGGTGTTAGTGGTGTAACAGTAGGTATTAGTGGTGTAACAGTAGGTATTAGTGGTATAATATATTAGTGATGTAACAGTAGGTATTAGTGGTATAATATATTAGTGGTGTAACAGTAGGTATTAGTGGTGTAATATATTAGTGGTGTAACAGTAGGTATTAGTGGTGTAACAGTAGGTATTAGTGGTATAATATATTAGTGATGTAACAGTAGGTATTAGTGGTGTAATATATTAGTGGTGTAACAGTAGGTATTAGTGATGTAACAGTAGGTATTAGTGGTGTAACAGGAGGTATTAGTGTTGTAATATATTAGTGATGTAACAGTAGGTATTAGTGGTGTAATATATTAGTGGTGTAACAGTTGGTATTAGTGGTGTAACAGTAGGTATTAGTTGTATAATATATTAGTGATGTAACAGTAGGTATTAGTGGTATAATATATTAGTGGTGTAACAGTAGGTATTAGTGGTGTAATATATTAGTGGTGTAACAGTAGGTATTAGTGGTGTAACAGTAGGTATTAGTGGTATAATATATTAGTGATGTAACAGTCGGTATTAGTGGTGTATAATATTAGTGGTGTAACAGTAGGTATTAGTGGTGTAACAGGAGGTATTAGTGTTGTAACAGTTGGTGTTAGTGGTGTAATATATTAGTGATGTAACAGTAGGTATTAGTGGTGTAATATATTAGTGGTGTAACAGTAGGTATTAGTAGTGTAACAGTAGGTCTTAGTGGTGTAATGTATGTGTGATTTAACAGTAGGTATTAGTGGTGTAATATATTAGTTATGTAACAGTAGGTATTAGTGGTGTAACAGTAGGTATTAGTAGTGTAACAGTAGGTATTAGTGGTATAATGTATGTGTGATTTAACAGTAGGTATTAGTGGTGTAATATATTAGTTACGTAACAGTAAGTATTAGTGGTGTAACAGTAGGTATTAGTGGTATAATATATTAGTGATGTAACAGTAGGTATTAGTGGTGTAATATATTAGTTATGTAACAGTAGGTATTAGTGGTGTAACAGTAGGTATTAGTGGTATAATATATTAGTGATTTAACAGTAAGTATTCGTGGTGTAACAGTAAATATTAGTGGTATAATATATTAGTGGTGTAACAGTAGGTATTAGTGTTGTAATATATTAGTGCTGTAACAGTAGGTATTAGTGGTGTAATATATTAGTTATGTAACAGTAGGTATTAGTGGTGTAACAGTAGGTATTAGTGGTATAATATATTAGTGATTTAACAGTAAGTATTAGTGGTGTAACAGTAAATATTAGTGGTATGATGTTAGTGGTGTAACAGTAGGTATTAGTGGTGTAACAGTAGGTATTAGTTATGTAACAGTAGGTATTAGTGTTGTAATATATTAGTGCTGTAACAGTAGGTATTAGTGGTGTAATATATTAGTTATGTAACAGTAGGTATTAGTGGTGTAACAGTAGGTATTAGTGGTATAATATATTAGTGATTTAACAGAAAGTATTAGTGGTGTAACAGTAAATATTAGTGGTATGATATGTTAGTGGTGTAACAGTAGGTATTAGTGGTGTATAATATTAGTGGTGTAACAGTAGGTATTCGTAGTGTAACAGTAGGTATTAGTGGTATAATATATTAGTGGTGTAACAGTAGGTATTCGTGGTGTAAAAGTAAGTATTAGTGGTGTAATATATTAGTGATGTAACAGTAGGTATTAGTGGTGTAATATATTAGAGATGTAAAAGTAGGTATTAGTGGTGTAACAGTAGGTATTAGTGGTGTAACAGTAGCTACTAGTGTTGTAATATGTTAGTGGTGTAACAGTAGGTATTAGTGGTATAATATATTAGTGGTGTAACAGTAGGTATTAGTGGTGTAACAGTAGGTATTAGTGGTATAATATATTAGTGGTGTAACAGTAGGTATTAGTGGTGTAACAGTAGGTATTAGTGGTGTAATATATTAGTGGTGTAACAGTAGGTATTAGTGTTGTAATATATTATTGGTGTAACATTAGGTACTAGTGCTGTCACAGTAGGTTTTAGTGCTGTAACAGTATGTATTAGTGGTGTATAATATTAGTGATGTAAGAGTAGGTATTAGTGGTGTAACAGTAGGTATTAATGGTATAATATATTATTTATGTAACAGTAGGTATTAGTGATATAACATTAGTTATTAGTGGTATAATATATGAGTGGTGTTACAGTAGGTATGAGTGGTGTATAATATTAGTGATGTAACAGTAGGTATTAGTGGTATAATATATTAGTGATGTAACAGTAGGTATTAGTGTTGTAATATATTAGTAGTGTAACTGTAGGTATTAGTGGTATAATATATTAGTGGTGTAACAGTAGGTATTAGTGGTGTAACAGTAGGTATTAGTGGTGTAATATATTAGTGATGTAACAGTAGGTATTAGTGGTGTAATATATTAGAGATGTAACAGTAGGTATTAGTGGTGTAACAGTAGGTATTAGTGGTGCAACAGTAGCTACTAGTGTTGTAATATATTAGTGGTGTAACAGTAGGTATTAGTTGTATAATATATTAGTGGTGTAACAGTAGGTATTAGTGGTGTAACAGTAGGAATTAGTGGTGTAATATATTAGTGGTGTAACAGTAGGTATTAGTGGTATAATATATTAGTGGTGTAACAGTAGGTATTAGTGGTGTAACAGTAGGTATTAGTGTTGTAATATATTATTGGTGTAACAGTAGGCATTAGTGGTGTAACAGTAGGTATTAGTGGTGTAATATATTAGTGGTGTAACAGTAGGTATTAGTGGTGTATAATATTAGTGATGTAAGAGTAGGTATTAGTGGTGTAACAGTAGGTATTAGTGGTGTAATATATTAGTGGTGTAACAGTAGGTATTAGTGGTGTAACATATTAGTGATGTAACAGTAGGTATTAGTGGTGTAACCGTAGGTATTAGTGTTGTAATATATTATTGGTGTAACAGTAGGTATTAGTGGTGTAACAGTAGGTATTAGTGGTGTAATATATTAGTGGTGTAACAGTAGGTATTAGTGTTGTAATATATTATTGGTGTAACAGTAGGCATTAGTGGTGTAACAGTAGGTATTAGTGGTGTAATATATTAGTGGTGTAACAGTTGGTATTAGTGGTGTAACAGTAGCTACTAGTGTTGTAATATATTAGTGGTGTAACAGTAGGTATTAGTTGTATAATATATTAGTGGTGTAACAGTAGGTATTAGTGGTGTAACAGTAGGTATTAGTGGTGTAATATATTAGTGGTGTAACAGTAGGTATTAGTGGTATAATATATTAGTGGTGTAACAGTAGGTATTAGTGGTGTAACAGTAGGTATTAGTGTTGTAATATATTACTGGTGTAACAGTAGGCATTAGTGGTGTAACAGTAGGTATTAGTGGTGTAATATATTAGTGGTGTAACAGTAGGTATTAGTGGTGTAATATATTAGTGGTGTAACAGTAGGTATTAGTGGTGTAACAGTAGGTATTAGTGGTATAATATATTAGTGATGTAACAGTAGGTATTAGTGGTGTAATATATTAGTGGTGTAACAGTAGGTATTAGTGGTGTAACAGTAGGTATTAGTGGTGTAACAGGAGGTATTAGTGTTGTAAATATATTAGTGATGTAACAGTAGGTATTAGTGGTGTAATATATTAGTGGTGTAACAGTTGGTATTAGTGGTGTAACAGTAGGTATTAGTGGTATAATATATTAGTGATGTAACAGTAGGTATTAGTGGTATAATATATTAGTGGTGTAACAGTAGGTATTAGTGGTGTAATATATTAGTGGTGTAACAGTAGGTATTAGTGGTGTAACAGTAGGTATTAGTGGTATAATATATTAGTGATGTAACAGTCGGTATTAGTGGTGTATAATATTAGTGGTGTAACAGTAGGTATTAGTGGTGTAACAGGAGGTATTAGTGTTGTAACAGTTGGTGTTAGTGGTGTAATATATTAGTGATGTAACAGTAGGTATTAGTGGTGTAATATATTAGTGGTGTAACAGTAGGTATTAGTAGTGTAACAGTAGGTCTTAGTGGTGTAATGTATGTGTGATTTAACAGTAGGTATTAGTGGTGTAATATATTAGTTATGTAACAGTAGGTATTAGTGGTGTAACAGTAGGTATTAGTAGTGTAACAGTAGGTATTGGTGTTGTAATATTTTATTGGTTTAACAGTAGGCATTAGTGGTGTAACAGTAGGTATTAGTGGTGAAATATATATGTTGTGTAACAGTAGGTATTAGTGGTATAATATATTAGTGATGTAATAGTAGGTATTAGTGGTGTAATATATTAGTGATGTAACAGTAGGTACTAGTGTTGTAATATGTTAGTGGTGTAACAGTAGGTATTAGTGTTGTAATATATTAGTGGTGTAACAGTAGGTATTAGTGGTGTAATATATTAGTGGTGTAACAGTAAGTATTAGTGGTGTAATATATTAGTGATGTAACAGTAGGTAGTAGTGATGTAGCAGTAGGTATTAGTGGTGTAACAGTAGGTATTAGTGTTGTAATATATTAGTGGTGTAACAGTAGGTATTAGTGGTGTAATATATTAGTGGTGTAACAGTAAGTATTAGTGGTGTAATATATTAGTGATGTAACAGTTCGTATTAGTGTTGTAACAGTAGGTATTAGTGGTGTAATATATTAGTGATGTAACAGTAGGTATTAGTGGTGTATCAGTAGGTATGAGTGATGTAATATATTAGTGATGTAACAGTAGGTATTAGTGGTGTAATATATTAGTTATGTAACAGTAGGTATTAGTGGTGGAACAGTAGGTATTAGTGGTATAATATATTAGTTGTGTAACAGTAGGTATTAGTGGTATAATATATTAGTGATGTAACAGTAAGTATTAGTGGTGTAACAGTAGGTATTGGTGGTATAATTTATTAGTGATGTAACAGTAGGTATTAGTGGTGTAACAGTAGGTATTAGTGGTATAATATATTATTTATGTAACAGTAGGTATTAGTGGTGTAACAGAAGGCATTAGTGGTGTAACAGTAGGTAGTAGTGTTGTAATATATTAGTGGTGTAACAGTAGGTATTAGTGATGTAACTGTAGGTATTAGTGTTGTAACAGTAGGTATTAGTGGTGTAACAGTAGGTATGAGTGATGTAACTGTAGGTATTAGTGGTGTAATATATTAGTGGTCTAACAGTAGGTATTAGTGTTGTAATATATTAGTGGTGTAACAGTAGGTATTAGTGGTGTAATATATTAGTGGTGTAACAGTAGGTATTAGTGGTGTAATATATTAGTGATGTAACATTAGGTAGTAGTTGTGTAACAGTAGGTATTAGTGTTGTAACAGTAGGTATTAGTGGTGTAACAGTAGGTATGAGTGATGTAAGGGTAGGTATTAGTGGTGTAACAGTAGGCATTAGTGGTGTAACAGTAGGTATTAGTGTTGTAATATATTAGTGGTGTAACAGTAGGTATTAGTGATGTAACAGTTGGTATTAGTGGTTTAACAGTAGGTAGTAGTGGTGTAATATACAGTAGGTATTAGTATTAGCAGTGTAATTTATTATTGGTGTAACAGTAGGCAATTAGTGGTGTAACAGTAGGTATTAGTGTTTTAATATTTTAGTAGTTTAACAGTAGGTATTAGTAGTGTCACAGTAGGTATTAGTGGTGTAACAGTAGGTATTAATGTTGTAATATATTAGTAGTGTAACAGTAAGTATTAGTGGTGTAATATATTAGTGATGTAACAGTAGGTATTAGTGGTGTAACAGTAGGTATGAGTGAAGTAACAGTAGGTATTAGTGGTGTAATATATTAGTTATGTAAAGGAGGTATTATTGGTGTAACAGTAGGTATTTGTGGTATAATATATTAGTGGTGTAACAGTAGGTATGAGTGAAGTAACAGTAGGTATTAGTGGTGTAATATATTAGTTATGTAAAGGAGGTATTATTGGTGTAACAGTAGGTATTTGTGGTATAATATATTAGTGGTGTAACAGTAGGTATTAGTGTTGTATAATATTAGTGATGTAAGAGTAGGTATTAGTGGTGTAACAGTAGGTATTAGTGGTATAATATATTAGTGGTGTAACAGTAGGTATTAGTGGTGTAACAGGAGGTATTAGTCGTGTAATATATTAGTGGTGTAACAGTAGGTATTAGTGGTGTAACAGTAGGCATTAATGGTATAATATATTAGTGGTCTAACAGTAGGTATTAGTGTTGTAATATATTATTGGTGTAACAGTAGGTATTAGTGGTGTAACAGTAGGTATTGGTGGTGTAATATATTAGTTATGTAACAGTAGGTATTAATGTTATAATATATTAGTTGTGTAACAGTAGGTATTTTTGGTATAATATATTAGTGGTCTAACAGTAGGTATTAGTGTTGTAATATGTTATTTGTGTAACAGTAGGTATTAGTGGTGTAACAGTAGGTATTGGTCGTGTAACAGTAGGTATTGGTGGTGTAATATATTAGTAGTGTAACAGTAGGTATTAGTAGTGTAACATTAGGTATTAGTAGTGTAACAGTAGGTATTGGTGTTGTAATATTTTATTGGTTTAACAGTAGGCATTAGTGGTGAAATATATATGTTGTGTAACAGTAGGTATTAGTGGTATAATATATTAGTGATGTAATAGTAGGTATTAGTGGTGTAATATATTAGTGATGTAACAGTAGGTACTAGTGTTGTAATATGTTAGTGGTGTAACAGTAGGTATTAGTGTTGTAATATATTAGTGGTGTAACAGTAGGTATTAGTGGTGTAATATATTAGTGGTGTAACAGTAAGTATTAGTGGTGTAATATATTAGTGATGTAACAGTAGGTAGTAGTGATGTAGCAGTAGGTATTAGTGGTGTAACAGTAGGTATTAGTGTTGTAATATATTAGTGGTGTAACAGTAGGTATTAGTGGTGTAATATATTAGTGGTGTAACAGTAAGTATTAGTGGTGTAATATATTAGTGATGTAACAGTTCGTATTAGTGTTGTAACAGTAGGTATTAGTGGTGTAATATATTAGTTATGTAACAGTAGGTATTAGTGGTGGAACAGTAGGTATTAGTGGTATAATATATTAGTTGTGTAACAGTAGGTATTAGTGGTATAATATATTAGTGATGTAACAGTAAGTATTAGTGGTGTAACAGTAGGTATTGGTGGTATAATTTATTAGTGATGTAACAGTAGGTATTAGTGGTGTAACAGTAGGTATTAGTGGTATAATATATTATTTATGTAACAGTAGGTATTAGTGGTGTAACAGAAGGCATTAGTGGTGTAACAGTAGGTAGTAGTGTTGTAATATATTAGTGGTGTAACAGTAGGTATTAGTGATGTAACTGTAGGTATTAGTGTTGTAACAGTAGGTATTAGTGGTGTAACAGTAGGTATGAGTGATGTAACTGTAGGTATTAGTGGTGTAATATATTAGTGGTCTAACAGTAGGTATTAGTGTTGTAATATATTAGTGGTGTAACAGTAGGTATTAGTGGTGTAATATATTAGTGGTGTAACAGTAGGTATTAGTGGTGTAATATATTAGTGATGTAACATTAGGTAGTAGTTGTGTAACAGTAGGTATTAGTGTTGTAACAGTAGGTATTAGTGGTGTAACAGTAGGTATGAGTGATGTAACTGTAGGTATTAGTGGTGTAATATATTAGTTATGTAACAGTAAGTATTAGTAGTGTAACAGTAGGTATTAGTGGTATAATATATTAGTGATGTAACAGTAAGTATTAGTAGTGTAACAGTAGGTATTAGTGGTATAATATATGAGTGGTGTAACAGTAGGTATTAGTGGTATAATATATTAGTGGTCTAACAGTAGGTATTAGTGGTATAATATATTAGTGATGTAACAGTAGGTATTAGTGGTGTAACAGTAGGTATTAGTGGTATAATATATTATTTATGTAACAGTAGGTATTAGTGATATAACAGTAGGTATTAGTGGTGTATAATATTATAGTGATGTAAGAGTAGGTATTAGTGGTGTAACGGTAGGGTTAGGGTTAGGGTTAGGGTTAGGGTTAGTGATGTAACAGTTGGTATTAGTGGTGTAACAGTAGGATATTAGTGGTATAATATTTTAGTGATGTAACAGTAGGTATTAGTGTTGTAATATATTAGTGGTGTAACAGTAGGTATTTGTGGTGTAATATATTAGTGGTGTAACAGTAAGTATTAGTGGTGTAATATATTAGTGATGTAACAGTAGGTAGTAGTGATGTAACAGTAGGTATTAGTGTTGTAACAGTAGGTATGAGTGAAGTAACAGTCGGTATTAGTGGTGTAATATATTAGTTATGTAACAGGAGGTATTAGTGGTGTAACAGTAGGTATTTGTGGTATAATATATTAGTGGTGTAACAGTAGGTATTAGTGTTGTATAATATTAGTGATGTAAGAGTAGGTATTAGTGGTGTAACAGTAGGTATTAGTGGTATAATATGTTTGTGTTGTAACAGTAGGTATTAGTCGTGTAATATATTAGTGGTGTAACAGTAGGTATTAGTGGTATAATATATTAGTGGTCTAACAGTAGGTATTAGTGTTGTAATATATTATTGGTGTAACAGTAGGTATTAGTGGTGTAACACTAGGTATTGGTGGTGTAATATATTAGTTATGTAACAGTAGGTATTAATGTTGTAATATATTAGTAGTGTAACAGTAGGTATTTTTGGTATAATATATTAGTGGTCTAACAGTAGGTATTAGTGTTGTAATATGTTATTTGTGTAACAGTAGGTATTAGTGGTGTAACAGTAGGTATTGGTGGTGTAACAGTAGGTATTGGTGGTGTAATATATTAGTCATGTAACAGTAGGTATTAGTGTTGTAATATTTTAGTAGTGTAACATTAGGTATTAGTAGTGTAACAGTAGGTATTAGTAGTGTAAAAGTAGGTATTGGTTTTGTAATATATTATTGGTGTAACAGTAGGCATTAGTGGTGTAACGATAGGTAGTAGTGGTGTAATATATTTGTTGTGTAACAGTAGGTATTAGTGGTATAATATATTAGTGATGTAATAGTAGGTATTAGTGGTGTAATATATTAGTGGTGTAACAGTAGGTATTAGTGGTGTAATATATTAGTGGTGTAACAGTAAGTATTAGTGGTGTAATATATTAAATGATTTAACAGTAGGTATTAGAGGTGTACCAGTAGGTATTAGTGGTATAATGTATGTGTGATGTAACAGTAGGTATTAGTGGTGTAACAGTAGGTATTAGTGGTATAATGTATTAGTGATGTAATAGTAGGTATTAGTGGTGTAACAGTAGTTATTGATGATGTAACAGTAGGTATTAGAGTTGTAACAGTAGGTATTAGTTGTGTAACAGTCAGTATTTGTGGTGTAACAGTAGCTATTAGAGGTATAATATATTAGTGGTGTAACAGTAGGTATTAGAGGTGTAACAGTAGGTATTATTGGTATAATGTATGTGTGATGTAACAGTAGGTATTAGTGATGTAACAGTAGGTATTAGTGGTGTAACAGTAGGTATTAGTGGTATAATATATTAGTGGTGTAACAATAGGTATTAGTGGTGTAACAGTAGGTATTAGTGGTATAATGTATGTGTGATGTAACAGTAGGTATTAGTAGTGTAACAGTCGGTATTAGTGGTATAATGTATGTGTGATGTAACAGTAGGTATTAGTGGTAAAATATATTAGAGGTGTAACAGTAGGTATTAGTGTTGTAAATATTAGTTTGTATTTTAGGTATTAGTGGTTTAACAGTAGGTGTTAGTGTTGTGATATATTAGTGGTTTCACAGTAGGTATTAGAGGTAATATATATTAGTGGTGTAACAGTAGATATTATTGTTGTAAAATATCAGTGGTGTAACAGTAGTTATTAGTGATGTAACAGTAGGTATTAGTGATGTAACAGTTCGTATTAGTGGTGTAATATATTAGTTATGTAACAGTAGGTGTTAGTGGTGTAATATATTAGTGGTGTAACAGTAGGTATTAGTAGTGTAACAGTAGGTATTAGTGGTATAATGTATGTGTGATGTAACAGTAGGTATTAGTCGTGTAACAGTAGGTATTAGTGTTGTAATATATTAGTAGTGTAACAGTAGGTATTAGTGGTGTAACAGTAGGTATTAGTGATGTAACAGTTGGTATTAGTGGTGTAACAGTAGGTATTAGTGGTATAATATATTAGTGATGTAACAGTATGTATTAGTGGTGTAATATATTAGTGGTGTAACAGTAGGTATTAGTAGTGTAACAGTAGGTATTAGTGGTATAATGTATGTGTGATGTAACAGTAGGTATTAGTGGTGTAACGGTAGGTATTAGTGGTGTAATATATTAGTGGTGTAACAGTAGGTATTAGTGGTGTAACAGTAGGTATTAGTGGTATAATGTATGTGTGATGTGACAGTAGGTATTAGTGGTATAATATATTAGAGGTGTAACAGTAGGTATTAGTGGTGTAAATATTAGTTTGTATTTTAGGTATTAGTGGTTTAACAGTAGGTGTTAGTGTTGTGATATATTAGTGGTGTCACAGTAGGTATTAGAGTTAATATATATTAGTGATGTAACAGTAGGTATTAGTGTTGTGATATATTAGTGGTGTCACAGTAGGTATTAGAGGTAATATATATTAGTGGTGTATCAGTAGGTATTATTGTTGTAAAATATCAGTGGAGTAACAGTATTTATTAATGATGTAACAGTAGGTTTTAGTAGTATAATATATTAGTGGTGTAACAGTAGGTATTATTGTTGTAAAATATTAGTGGTGTAACATTAGGTATTTGTGGTGTAAATGTAGGTTTTAGTGGTGTCGTGTTTTTAGATATTGATGCTTCATGGTTGGATGGCATTGTCATTAATTTTAGGACGCATACTGAAGCTTTACTAGGGTTACGGTTAGGGTTTACTAGGCTGTATTGTGGCTCTTGTTACTAACACACCTTCCATCTCTGCTATAAGCTACAGCTGTGGGGAACACAGTCTTCCTTCCCTGATATAGGCTACAGCTGTTGGGAACATATTCTTCCTTCCCTGATATAGGTTACAGCTGTTGGGAACATAGTCTTCCTTCCCTGATATAGGCTACAGCTGTTGGGAACATATTCTTCCTTCCCTGATATAGGCTACAGCTGTTGGGAACATATTCTTCCTTCCCTGATATAGGCTACAGCTGTGGGGAACATAGTCTTCCTTCCCTGATATAGGCTACAGCTGTTGGGAACATATTCTTCCTTCCCTGATATAGGCTACAGCTGTTGGGAACATATTCTTCCTTCCCTGATATAGGCTACAGCTGTTGGGAACATAGTCTTCCATCCCTGATATAGGCTACAGCTGTTGGGAACATATTCTTCCTTCCCTGATATAGGCTACAGCTGTTGGGAACATATTCTTCCTTCCCTGATATAGGTTACAGCTGTTGGGAACATATTCTTCCTTCCCTGATATAGGCTACAGCTGTTGGGAACATAGTCTTCCTTCCCTGATATAGGCTTCAGCTGTGGGGAACACAGTCTTCCATCCCTGATATAAGCTACAGCTGTGGGGAACACAGTCTTCCATCCCTGATATAGGCTTCAGCTGTGGGGAACACAGTCTTCCTTCCCTGATATAGGCTTCAGCTGTGGGGAACATAGTCTTCCTTCCCTGATATAGGCTACAGCTGTTGGGAACATAGTCTTCCTTCCCTGATATAGGCTTCAGCTGTTGGGAACATAGTCTTCCTTCCCTGATATAGGCTACAGCTGTGGGGAACACAGTCTTCCATCCCTGATATAGGCTTCAGCTGTGGGGAACATAGTCTTCCTTCCCTGATATAGGCTACAGCTGTTGGGAACATAGTCTTCCTTCCCTGATATAGGCTTCAGCTGTTGGGAACATAGTCTTCCATCCCTGATATAGGCTTTAGCTGTTGGGAACATAGTCTTCCTTCCCTGATATAGGCTTTAGCTGTGGGGAACACAGTCTTCCATCCCTGATATAGGCTTTAGCTGTGGGAACACACTTTTAGGGGGGATTTTCGACTCGAATTAAGCGTGGGTAAATGGAACGTCATTCTCTTTTTATGCACTTTCTTCTACCCGTATTCTGACCTTTAACTTAAGCATGAGAATTGCATTAATTATGCTATTAATTATGCTACATTAATTTGGGATGGAGATCTAAGAAATTCAGGTGTGTCTGCAGATACACTGTATTCTGACCTGACTTCGTTCCCTCATTATTCCACCACCTTTACGCTTGATGAAATTATGAATAAGGTGGAGCAACCTGTCGGTTCCAAGTGGAACAACAACTACTTTATTTTTCCTGATAGAAATTACACCATTCTCCATACACTGTAATTTACAAGTTGATAAGAGCTATTGATTAGAGCTGGGTAAATTAGTAAGCCGCTTGGATCAGGGAATTGTAATATAAATGACAATTCTTTTAGATCTATTTTATCTTATAATCTCTGGAGACAAATGTGAAACCAGTCACATGGCAGCAAACTGAAGCATATCAGCATATCACCTTTCCCACAGTAAAGTTTATGAAATGCTGGCCTTATAACTTGCAAGGATGACATTTGGAGACCCAAATGACAGTATAGTGCCAAACCTACCGACTTGATTTATGATTTCTAGAATGGAAGGTTTTCAGTGAAGTTCAAGGGAACCACACCTGCAAAGCCCATTACGCACCTGCAGAAGGTAAATCTGAATACCAACTACTGAGAAGTGCGTATATTTCCTAAGGCTGAATCGTGCCCTTACTGCACATTTTCAACCATTCGCTGCCTGCACCCGCCCGCCCGACTAGCATCACTACCCTGGATGGCTCTGACCTAGAATATGTGGACAACTACAAATACCTAAGTGTCTGGCTAGACTGTAAACTCTCCTTCCAGACTCACATTAAGCATCTCCAATCCAAAATTAAATCTAGAATCGGCTTTCTATTTTGCAACAAAGCCTCCTTCACTCACGCTGCCAAACTTGCACTAGTAAAACTGACTATCCTACCGATCCTCGACTTCGACGATGTCATCTACAAAACAGCTTCCAATACTCTACTCAGCAAACTGGATGCAGTCTATCACAGTGCCATCCGCTGTGTCACCAAAGCCCCTCATACCACCTACCACTGCGACCTGTATGCTCTAGTCGGCTGGCCCTCGCTACATACTCGTCGCCAGACCCACTGGCTCCAGGTCATCTACAAGTCCCTGATAGGTAAAGCCCCACCTTATCTCAGCTCACTGGTCACCATAGCAGCACCCACCCGTAGCACGCGCTCCAGCAGGTATATCTCACTGGTCACCCCCAAAGCCAATTCATCCTTTGGCTGCCTTTCCTTCCAGTTCTCTGCTGCCAATGACTGGAACGAATTGCAAAAATCACTGAAGCTGGAGACACTTATCTCCCTCACTAGTTTTAAGCACCAGCTGTCAGAGCAGCTCACAGATCACTGCACCTGTACATAGCCCAACCAACTACCTCATCCCCTACCGTAGTCATTTATTTATCTTGCTCCTTTGCACCCCAGTATTTTTACTTTGCACATTCATCTACTGCACATTTACCATTCCAGTGTTAAATTGCTATACTGTAATTACTTCGCCAATATGGCCTATTTATTGCCTTATGTTCCTTATCCTACCTCATTTGCACACATTATATATAGATTTTGTTTTTTTCTACTGTATTATTGACTGTATGTTTGTTTTACTCCATGTGTAACTCTGTGTTGTTGGATGTGTCGAACTGCTTTGCTTTATCTTGGTCAGGTCGCAGTTGTAAATGAGAACTTGTACTCAACTTGCCTACCTGGTTAAATAAAGGGGAAATATTATTATTTTATTTTTTTAAATCATCATCCAATGCTAATTGTCACATTCTCAAGAAACTACAACATTTCTCATTTATTTCTAAATCCAGTTTGTAACCTCTTGCTGCCCATTTCAAATAACACAAAGCTTATTGATCATGCAGTCGAATACATGCGTGGGACGGTTTTGATATTTCTCTAGAGATTGTTACCAATGTGAGCTCTATTGAGGGGTGTGTCAACCACAGTGAGATTCGGTGAAACACGTTGATTGCCTTTTCAATCACACCTCTGATCTATTGATGTGTGCTAGCAACCTATATGTGCTAGGTATTCACAGTGCTATGTGCTAGCTGTGTGTTAGCAGGGAACTAGCTGTGTACTAGCTGTGTGTTAGCAGGGAACTAGCTGTGTGCTAGCTGTGTGTTAGCAGGGAACTAGCTGTGTGCTAGCTGTGTGTTAGCAGGGTACAAGCTGTGTGCTAGCTGTGTGTTAGCAGGGAACTAGCTGTGTACTAGCTGTGTGTTAGCAGGAAACTAGCTGTGTGCTAGCTGTGTGTTAGCAGGGAACTAGCTGTGTGCTAGCTGTGTGTTAGCAGGGTACTAGCTGTGTGCTAGCTGTGTGTTAGCAGGGAACTAGCTGTGTGCTAGCTGTGTGTTAGCAGGGTACTAGCTGTGTGCTAGCTGTGTGTTAGCAGGGAACTAGCGGTGTGCTAGCTGTGTGTTAGCAGGGTACTAGCTGTGTGCTAGCTGTGTGTTAGCAGGGTACTTAGCAGTGTGCTAGCTGTGTGTTAGCAGGGAACTAGCTGTGTGCTAGCTGTGTGTTAGCAGGGAACTAGCTGTGTGCTAGCTGTGTGTTAGCAGGGAACTAGCTGTGTGCTAGCTGTGTGTTAGCAGGAAACTAGCTGTGTGCTAGCTGTGTGTTAGCAGGGAACTAGCTGTGTGCTAGCTGTGTGTTAGCAGGGTACTAGCTGTGTGCTAGCTGTGTGTTAGCAGGTTACTTAGCGGTGTGCTAGCTGTGTGTTAGCAGGGAACTAGCTGTGTGCTAGCTGTGTGTTAGCAGGGTACTAGCTGTGTGCTAGCTGTGTGTTAGCAGGGTACTAGCGGTGTGCTAGCTGTGTGTTAGCAGGGAACTAGCTGTGTGCTAGCTGTGTGTTAGCAGGGTACTAGCTGTGTGCTAGCTGTGTGTTAGTAGGGAACTAGCGGTGTGCTAGCTGTGTGTTAGCAGGGTACTAGCTGTGTGCTAGCTGTGTGTTAGCAGGGAACTAGCGGTGTGCTAGCTGTGTGTTAGCAGGGAACTAGGGGTGTGCGTGCTAGCGGTGTGCTAGCTGTGTGCTAGCTGTGTGTTAGCAGGATATTAGCGGTGTGCGTGCTAGCTGTGTGCTAGCGGTGTGCTAGCTGTGTGTTAGCTGTGTGCTAGCGGTGTGCTAGCTGTGTGTTAGCTGTGTGCTAGCGGTGTGCTAGCTGTGTGCTAGCTGTGTGTTAGCAGGGTACTAGCTGTGTGCTAGCTGTGTGTTAGCAGGGTACTAGCTGTGTGCTAGCTGTGTGTTAGCAGGGAACTAGCGGTGTGCTAGCTGTGTGTTAGCAGGGTACTAGGGGTGTGCGTGCTAGCGGTGTGCTAGCTGTGTGCTAGCTGTGTGACTCTGGTAATAATTACCACATGATGTTAGGGAAGGGCAGCCAATCACAAAGCATGTTAGAGCTTTGTAAAATGATTGACCATTTTAATTACATCACTATTGCGTTCTTCTACGAGAGCTTTATAATAACAGGATGGCAGCTTTAGAATAAGAATGATACATCTCAGCTGATTATTGTCTGTTTTCATTTTTCTCTTCTCTGTGGTCTCTTTGAGGGTTCTCTTTCAGCCTGTCATTCCCAGCCTAACAAAGCGCTGTCAGCTCCTCTCTGTCTCTGCATATTTCTTCTGAAGTACCTACCTGTCTCCATACAGCAGAGAGAAATGGAAGCTGTGCCTCTCCTCTGTCTCTGTCTTCAAAGGAACTGTCTCTCCTGTCTGAGTCCAGGTGCTATCATTTTAAAGAGCAGGAACATAAGTTATGTCAGACTGGGCTCATCCAGGGTTAGGGAATCAAGGAAAGGTTTTTGAAACGAACAAAACAACTTAAATTGCAGTTTTTTTTTTATCAAAATGCGGAAATGCAGTCTCGAACATGTGAACTTTCATGTACCTTAATAACAAACTTGCCATCTGTAAATACGAATAAAATGGTTAAATTATGAGCCTTGTTGTTTAACTACTTACGGAGTGGTGGGGCCCGCTCCCGACACTACCTGGTGAAATGTGAGGCTCCAAATTCAAAATCCAAAAGTTGAATTATTAAACATTCATCAATATTCAAGTGTTGCATAGTCATCAAAAGCTCTGATTCTTGGAAATATCACAGCGTTGTCAGATTTCAAAAAGGCTTTACAGCGAAAGCACAACATTTGATTGTTTGAGGGTAGCATCTCTAATATTTAGGCATTAGCATAAATCCATAACCCAACACAGGTCTCAAAAAACGCATAAAATCGCTAATATAAAATCCCTTACCTTTCGAAGAACTTCTGCTGAGGGCTTCCCAAGTGTCCAACGAAGACAATACATGCTTCTTTTGTTAGAAAAAGTCATTTATTATATCCATAAATCTCCATTTGGTTGGCGCGTTATGATCATAAAATCCACTGTTGAGTCGCCCATTGAACCGTGAAGAGAACGCGTTCACATTATACCTATATAGCCTAACCTATGTAAGAACTATAGCTTAGCATTCAACACCATAGTACCCTCCAAGCTCATCGTTAAGCTCGAGGCCCTGGACTTCCTGACAGGCCGCCCCCAGGTGGTAAAGGTAGGAAACAACCTGTCCACGTCGCTGATCCTCAACACTGGGGCCCCACAAGGGTGCGTGCTCAGCCCCCTCCTGTACTCCCTGTTCACCCATGACTGTGTGGCCACCCACGCCTCCAACTCAATCATCAAGTTTGCAGACGACACAACAGTACTAGTCTTGATTACCAACAATGACAAGACAGCCTACATGGAGGAGGTGAGGGCTCCTGGAGTGTGGTGTCAGGAAAATAACCTCTCACTCAACGTCAACAAAGGAGCTGATCGTGGACTTCAGGAAACAGCAGAGGGAGCACCCCCCTATCCTCATCGATGGGGCCGCAGTGGAGAAGGTGGAAAGCTTCAAGTCCTTCAAGTTCCACTGACAAAGTTCCACTGTCAAACTGAAATGGTCCACCCAGTGGACAGTGTGGTGAAGAAGGCACAAGTGCCTCTTCAACCTCAGGAGGCTGAAGAAATTTGGCTTGGCACCTAAAACCCTCACAAACGTTTACAGATGCACAATTGAGAGCATTCTGAAGAGCTGTATCACCACCTGGTACGGCAACTGCACCGCCCGTAACTGCAGGGCTCTTCAGAGGGTGATGCGGTCTGCCCAACGCATCACTCGGGGCAAACTACCTGCCCTCCAGGACACATACAGCACCCGATGTCACAAGAAGTCCAAAAAGATCATCAAGGACAACAACCACCCGAGCCACTGCCTGTTCACCCCGCTATCATCCAGAAGGCAATTCCATCAGGCTTTTAAATAGCCATCACTAGCACATTAGAAGCTGACGCCTATATACATAGACTTGAAATCACTGTAAGGCTGAGGGTGGTACGGTCTGCCCAATGCATCACCAGGGGCAAACTACCCCCTCTATCCCCTCTACCCTCCCTAGATTGGGAGGGTAGAGGGGGGTGTAGAGAAGGGAGGGTGGGGGTAGAGAAGGGAGGGTAGAGGGGGATGTAGAGAAGGGAGGGTAGAGGGGGTGTAGAGAAGGGAGGGTAAAGGGGGTGTAGAGAAGGGAGGGTAGAGGGGGATGTAGAGAAGGGAGGGTTTGGGGGTAGAGAAGGAAGGGTAGAGGGGGCTGTAGAGAAGGGAGGGTAGAGGGGGATGTAGAGAAGGGAGGGTTTGGGGGATAGAGAAGGGAGGGTAGAGGGGATGTAGAGAAGGGAGGGTAGAGGGGGCTGTAGAGAAGGGAGGGTAGAGGGGGTGTAGAGAAGGGAGGGTTTGGGGGTAGAGAAGGGAGGGTAGAGGGGGCTGTAGAGAAGGGAGGGTAAAGGGGGTGTAGAGAAGGGAGGGTTTGGGGGTAGAGAAGGGAGGGTAGAGGGGCTGTAGAGAAGGGAGGGTAGAGGGGATGTAGAGAAGGGAGGGTCAGAGGGGGCTGTAGAGAAGGGAGGGTAAAGGGGATGTAGAGAAGGGAGGGTAGAGGGGATGTAGAGAAGGGAGGGTTTGGGGGTAGAGAAGGGAGGGTAGAGGGGCTGTAGAGAAGGGAGGGCAGAGGGGGCTGTAGAGAAGGGAGGGTCAGAGGGGGCTGTAGAGAAGGGAGGGTAAAGGGGGATGTAGAGAAGGGAGGGTAGAGGGGGCTGTAGAGAAGGGAGGAGCAGAGGGGGCTGTAGAGAAGGGAGGGTAGAGGGGGCTGTAGAGAAGGGAGGGTGGGGGCTGTAGAGAAGGGAGGGTAGGGGGTAGAGAAGGGAGGGTAGAGGGGATGTAGAGAAGGGAAGGTAGGGGGTAGAGAAGGGAGGGTAGAGGGGGCTGTAGAGAAGGGAGGGTAGAGGGGGATGTAGAGAAGGGAGGGTCAGAGGGGGCTGTAGAGAAGGGAGGGGAGGGTAAAGGGGGTGTAGAGAAGGGAGGGTAGAGGGCTGTAGAGAAGGGAGGGTAGAGGGGCTGTAGAGAAGGGAGGGTAGAGGGGGTGTAGAGAAGGGAGGGTAGGGGGCTGTAGAGAAGGGAGGGTAGGGAGGCTGTAGAGAAGGGAGGGTAGGGGAGGCTGTAGAGAAGGGAGGGTAAAGGGGGTAGAGAAGGGAGGGTAGAGGGGGCTGTAGAGAAGGGAAGGTAGGGGGTAGAGAAGGGAGGGTAGAGGGGGGTGTAGAGAAGGGAGGGTAGGGGGGTAGAGAAGGGAGGGTAGAGGGGGATGTAGAGAAGGGAGGGTAGAGGGGGATGTAGAGAAGGGATGTTCTGAGCTGTGTAAAGGGATTATGAAAGTGATGTTGCGATGAAAGGTAACACCTGCAGGAAAGTGAAGTCAAATCTACCAGGAGCTGAGATAACAACAATTATTCTCCTTCCTTCCCTGATTACCAGACGTCTCTACACCTCTCCTCTTTCCTCCATCCCTCATGGCTCATTGTAACCATCGTTAGCATGTAGTAGCATAATACATCAGCATGTCATATCCCTGACCCTAAACCCACACACCTGACCCGAAACTTACACGCCTGACCCTAAACCCACACCTCTGGCCCTAAACACACACGCCTGGCCCTAAACCCGCACCTCTGACCCTAAACCAACAACTCTGGCCCTAAACCCATGTCTCTGGATTTAAACCCACACCTCTGGCCCTAAACCCACACCTCTGGCCCTAAACCTGCACACCTGACCCTAAACCCACACACCTGACCCTAAACCCACACGCCTGACCCTAAACACACACGCCTGGCCCTAAACCCGCACCTCTGACCCTAAACCAACAACTCTGGCCCTAAACCCATGTCTCTGGATTTAAACCCACACCCCTGGCCCAAAACACACACCTTTGACCCTAAACCCACACGCCTGGCCCTAAACCCGCACCTCTGACCCTAAACCCGCACCTCTTACCCTAAACCCACACCTCTGGCCCTAAACACAAACCCCTGCCCTAAACCCACACCTCTGACCCTAAACCCATACCTCTTACCCTAAACCCACACCTCTGACCCTAAACCCACACGCCTGACCTTAAACCCACACGACTGAACACAAACCCCTGGCCCTAAATCCACACCTCTGACCCTAAACCCACACCCCTGGCCCTGAATCCACACCTCTGGCCCTAAACCCACACCTGTGGCCCAAAACACACCTCTGGCCCGAAACAAACACCTTTGGCCCTAAACCCACATCTCTGGCCCAAAACCCACATCTCTGGCCTTAAATCCACACATCTGGCCCTAAAGACACACCTCTGGCCCTAAATGCACTCTTCTTCCCTTAAATCCACACCTCTGGCCCAAAACCCACATCTCTGGCCTTAAATCCACACATCTGGCCCTAAAGACACAACTCTGGCCCTAAATTCACTCTTCTTCCCCTAAACCCACACCTCTGGCCCTAAACTCACACCCCTGGACCTAAATCTACACCTCTGGCCATAAACCCACACCCCTGGACCTAAACCTGCACCTCTGGCCCTAAACTCACACCCCTGGACCTAAATCTACACCTCTGGCCATAAACCTACACCCCTGTACCTAAACCCGCACCTCTGGCCCTAAACCCAAATACCTGGCCCTAAACCCAGGCCTCTGGCCCTAAACCTAGACTTCTGTTCCTAAACCCACACCTCTGGCCCTTAACAAATACCTCTGGCCCTAAACCCACATCTCTGGCCCATAACGCAAACCGACACCCCTGGTCCTAAACCCATACCTTTGACCCTAAACCCACACCTCTGGCCCAAAACCCACATCTCTGGCCTTAAATCCACACATCTGTCCCTAAAGACACACCTCTGGCACTAAACTCACTCTTATTCCCCTAAACCCACACCTCTGGCCCTAAACTCACACCCCTGGACCTAAATCTACACCTCTGGCCATAAACCCACACCCCTGGACCTAAACCTGCACCTCTGGCCATAAACCTACACCCCTGGACCTAAATCTACACCTCTGGCCATAAACCCACACCTCTGGCCCTAAACTCACACCCCTAGACCTAAATCTACACCGCTGGCCATAAACCTACACCCCTGGACCTAAACCTGCACCTCTGGCCCTAAACCCAGACCTCTGGCCCTAAACCCAAACACCTGGCCCTAAACCCACACCTCTGACCCTAAACCCACACCTCTTACCCTAAACCCACACCTCAGGCCCTAAACCCACACCTCTGGCCCAAAACACAAACCCTGGCCCTAAATCCACACCTCTGACCCAAAACCCACATCTCTGGCATTAAATCCACAGATCTGTCCCTAAAGACACACCTCTGGCCCTAAACTCACTCTTCTTCCCCTAAACCCACACCTCTGGCCCTAAACTCACACCCCTGGACCTAAATCTACACCTCTGGCCATAAACCTACACCCCTGGACCTAAACCTGCACCTCTGGCCCTAAACCCACACCTCTGGCCCTAAACTCACTCTTATTCCCCTAAACCTACACCTCTGGCCCTAAACCCACACCTCAGGCCCTAAACCCACACCTCTGGCCCAAAACACAAACCCCTGGCCCTAAATCCACACCTCTGACCCAAAACCCACATCTCTGGCATTAAATCCACACATCTGTCCCTAAAGACACACCTCTGGCCCTAAACTCACTCTTATTCCCCTAAACCCACACCTCTGGCCCTAAACTCACACCCCTGGACCTAAATCTACACCTCTGGCCATAAACCTACACCCCTGGACCTAAACCTGCACCTCTGGCCCTAAACCCACACCTCTGGCCCTAAACTCACTCTTATTCCCCTAAACCTACACCTCTGGCCCTAAACCCAGACCTCTGGCCCTAAACCCAAACACCTAGCCCTAAACCCAGGCCTCTGGCCCTAAACCTAGACCTCTGGCCCTAAACCCACATCTCTGGCCTTAAATCCACACCTCTGGCCCTAAACCAACACCCCTTGCCCTAAACCCACACCCCTGGCCCTAAACCCACACCTCTGGCCCTAAACCCACTCCCCTGGACCTAAACACACACCTCTGGCACCAAACCCACACGCCTGACCCCAATCCCACACTTCTGGCCTTAAACCCACACCTCTGGCCCTAAACACACACCTCTAGCACTAAACCCACACCTCTGGCCCTAAACCCACTCCCCTGGACCTAAACCCACACCTCTGGCACCAAACCCACACGCCTGACCCCAATCCCACACCTCTGGCCCTAAACACACACCTCTAGCCCTAAACCCAGAACTCTGGCCCTAAACCCAGGCCTCTGGCACTAAACACAGACACATGGCCCTAACCCACACCTCTGGCTCTAAACCCATACCTCTGTTCCGAAACCCAGACCTCTGGCCCTAAACCAACACTTCTGGCCCTAAACCCACACCTCTGACCCTAAACCCAGACCTCTGGCCCTAAACCCACACCACTGACTTAGCAGGGAAATGGAGATTCAGAGACTTAGCAGGGAAATGAAGACACAGAGACTTAGCAGGGAAATGGAGATTCAGAGACTTAGCAGGGAAATGGAGATTCAGAGACTTAGCAGGGAAATGAAGACACAGAGACTTAGCAGGGAAATGGAGATTCAGAGACTTAGCAGGGAAATGGAGATTCAGAGACTTAGCAGGGAAATGGAGACTCAGAGACTTAGCAGGGAAATGGAGACACAGAGACTTAGCAGGGAAATGGAGATTCAGAGACTTAGCAGGGAAATGGAGATTCAGAGACTTAGCAGGGAAATGGAGACTCAGAGACTTAGCAGGGAAATGGAGATTCAGAGACTTAGCAGGGAAATGGAGATTCAGAGACTTAGCAGGGAAATGGAGATTCAGAGACTTAGCAGGGAAATGGAGACTCAGAGACTTAGCAGGGAAATGGAGACTCAGAGACTTAGCAGGGAAATGGAGACTCAGAGACTTAGCAGGGAAATGGAGACTCAGAGACTTAGCAGGGAAATGGAGATTCAGAGACTTAGCAGGGAAATGGAGATTCAGAGACTTAGCAGGGAAATGGAGACTCAGAGACTTAGCAGGGAAATGGAGATTCAGAGACTTAGCAGGGAAATGGAGATTCAGAGACTTAGCAGGGAAATGGAGATTCAGAGACTTAGCAGGGAAATGGAGACTCAGAGACTTAGCAGGGAAATGGAGACTCAGAGACTTAGCAGGGAAATGGAGATTCAGAGACTTAGCAGGGAAATGGAGATTCAGAGACTTAGCAGGGAAATGGAGACTCAGAGACTTAGCAGGGAAATGGAGATTCAGAGACTTAGCAGGGAAATGGAGATTCAGAGACTTAGCAGGGAAATGGAGACTCAGAGACTTAGCAGGGAAATGGAGACTCAGAGACTTAGCAGGGAAATGGAGATTCAGAGACTTAGCAGGGAAATGGAGATTCAGAGACTTAGCAGGGAAATGGAGATTCAGAGACTTAGCAGGGAAATGGAGACACAGAGACTTAGCAGGGAAATGGAGACTCAGAGACTTAGCAGGGAAATGGAGATTCAGAGACTTAGCAGGGAAATGGAGATTCAGAGACTTAGCAGGGAAATGGAGATTCAGAGACTTAGCAGGGAAATGGAGACTCAGAGACTTAGCAGGGAAATGGAGATTCAGAGACTTAGCAGGGAAATGGAGACTCAGAGACTTAGCAGGGAAATGGATGGCAGCACAGAAGTCAGGTCAATTTCCATCCTGTAGATAAGTCCATGAGTAACAGCCCAGTGCTTCACTGGAGACAGAGCCCCCGCCTGCTTCTCTGTGCTGCTCTGATACTCAGGTTAATTACTCGTTATATTGTAGAGAGAAAATATGTCTGGAGCTACTGAACCAATCATCTACAGAAACACAACTATCTGGAAACACTGTTACTCTGTGGCAATACAGCATTAGCTTTTATTTTAGCTAGTGTGTAAGGACGCAAACCCTGTCACAGCCTGGTCTGAAAAAATATATACCATTTTTTGACAATAAGCAGGTGCCATGCTGTCACTAGAACACTATTAGTCAGTGAAAAGAGAGAGGGAGGCCAAAAAAATGACAGAAGCGAGGGATGGAGGTAGAGAAAATAGAGGAGAGGGAGTTGAAGAAAAGAGAACAAAATGGAATGAAATAGATTCCATCCTGACAGGTCAGCGGGCAGCCCGCGGCAGAGAACCATCACTGTGGCGCCGCTCACTGCCCTGCTTCTCTCACATGATGTAGCGGCCAGATGATGTCACAGCTTCTTAATAACTTTCTAGAGGCTAGTTCTGGTCACTGTGGTAATTACAATTATGTCAGCCTGTAAAAGATATGTCTCCCCACAGGACACAGCAGATAATGCTCATTACAGAGCAACGTCTCGTCTGGTTCATCCTGCTGCTACTGGGAGGACTGTCTGGGCTCTGACAACACTAACAACCCTCATGTCTCTCTGACAACACTAACACCCCTCATATCTCTATGACAACACTAACACCCCTCATATCTCTCTGACAACACTAACACCCCTCATATCTCTCTGACAACACAAACACCCCTCATATCTCTCTGACAACACTAACACCCCTCATATCTCTCTGGCAACACTAACACCCCTCATATCTCTCTGACAACACTAACACCCCTCATATCTCTCTGACAACACTAACACCCCTCATATCTCTCTGACAACACTAACACCCCTCATATCTCTCTGACAACACTAACACCCCTCATATCTCTCTGACAACACTAACACCCCTCATATCTCTCTGACAACACGAACACCCCTCATATCTCTCTGACAAAACTAACACCCTCATATCTCTCTGACAACACTAACACCCCTCATATCTCTATGGCAACACTAACACCCTCATATCTCTCTGACAACACTAACACCCCTCATATCTCTCTGACAACACTAACACCCCTCATATCTCTATGGCAACACTAACACCCCTCATATCTCCCTGACAACACTAACACCCCTCATATCTCTCTGACAACACTAACACCCTCATATCTCTCTGACAACACTAACACCCTCATATCTCTCTGACAACACGAACACCCTCATATCTCTCTGACAACACTAACACCCTCATATCTCTCTGACAACACGAACACCCTCATATCTCTCTGACAAAACTAACACCCTCATATCTCTCTGACAACACGAACACCCCTCATATCTCTATGGCAACACTAACACCTCTCATATCTCTCTGACAACATGAACACCCCTCATATCTCTCTGGCAACACTAACACCCCTCATATCTCTCTGACAACACTAACACCCCTCATATCTCTCTGACAACACTAACACCCCTCATATCTCTCTGACAACACTAACACCCCTCATATCTCTATGACAACACTAACACCCCTCATATCTCTCTGACAACACTAACACCCCTCATATCTCCCTGACAACACGAACACCCCTCATATCTCTCTGACAACACTAACACCCCTCATATCTCTCTGACAACACGAACACCCCTCATATCTCTCTGACAAAACTAACACCCCTCATATCTCTCTGACAACACTAACACCCCTCATATCTCTATGGCAACACTAACACCCCCTCATATCTCTCTGACAACATGAACACCCCTCATATCTCTCTGGCAACACTAACACCCCTCATATCTCTCTGACAACACTAACACCCTCATATCTCTCTGACAACACTAACACCCTCATATCTCTCTGACAACACAAACACCCTCATATCTTTCTGACAACACTAACACCCCTCATATCTCTCTGACAACACTAACACCCCTCATATCTCTCTGACAACACTAAAACCCCTCATATCTCTCTGACAACATGAACACCCCTCATATCTCTACGGCAACACTAACACCCCTCATATCTCTCTGACAACACAAACACCCCTCATATATCTCTGACAACACTAACACCCCTCATATATCTCTGACAACACTAAAACCCCTCATATCTCTCTGACAACACTAACACCCCTCATATCTCTCTGACAACACTAACACCCCTCATATCTCTATGGCAACACTAACACCCCTCATATCTCTCTGACAACACTAACACCCTCATATCTCTCTGACAACACTAACACCCCTCATATCTCTATGGCAACACTAACACCCTCATATCTCCCTGACAACACTAACACCCTCATATCTCTCTGACAACACTAACACCCCTCATATCTCTCTGACAACACTAACACCCCTCATATCTCTATGGCAACACTAACACCCCTCATATCTCTCTGACAACACTAACACCCCTCATATCTCTCTGACAACACTAACACCCCTCATATCTCTATGGCAACACTAACACCCCTCATATCTCTATGACAACACTAACACCCCTCATATCTCTCTGACAACACTAACACCCCTCATATCTCTCTGACAACACGAACACCCCTCATATCTCTCTGACAACACTAACACCCCTCATATCTCTCTGACAACACGAACACCCCTCATTTCTCTCTGACAAAACTAACACCCCTCATATCTCTCTGACAACACTAACACCCCTCATATCTCTATGGCACAACTAACACCCCTCATATCTCTCTGACAACATGAACACCCCTCATATCTCTCTGGCAACACTAACACCCCTCATATCGCTCTGACAACACTAACACCCCTCATATCTCTCTGACAACACTAACACCCCTCATATCTCTCTGACAACACTAACACCCCTCATATCTCTCTGACAACACTAACACCCCTCATATCTCTCTGACAACACTAACACCCCTCATATCTCTCTGACAACACGAACACCCCTCATATCTCTCTGACAAAACTAACACCCCTCATATCTCTCTGACAACACTAACACCCCTCATATCTCTATGGCAACACTAACACCCCTCATATCTCTCTGACAACACTAACACCCCTCATATCTCTCTGACAACACTAACACCCCTCATATCTCTATGGCAACACTAACACCCCTCATATCTCCCTGACAACACTAACACCCCTCATATCTCTCTGACAACACTAACACCCCTCATATCTCTCTGACAACACTAACACCCCTCATATCTCTCTGACAACACGAACACCCCTCATATCTCTCTGACAACACTAACACCCCTCATATCTCTCTGACAACACGAACACCCCTCATATCTCTCTGACAAAACTAACACCCCTCATATCTCTCTGACAACACGAACACCCCTCATATCTCTATGGCAACACTAACACCTCTCATATCTCTCTGACAACATGAACACCCCTCATATCTCTCTGGCAACACTAACACCCCTCATATCTCTCTGACAACACTAACACCCCTCATATCTCTCTGACAACACTAACACCCCTCATATCTCTCTGACAACACTAACACCCCTCATATCTCTATGACAACACTAACACCCCTCATATCTCTCTGACAACACTAACACCCCTCATATCTCTCTGACAACACGAACACCCCTCATATCTCTCTGACAACACTAACACCCCTCATATCTCTCTGACAACACGAACACCCCTCATATCTCTCTGACAAAACTAACACCCCTCATATCTCTCTGACAACACGAACACCCCTCATATCTCTATGGCAACACTAACACCTCTCATATCTCTCTGACAACATGAACACCCCTCATATCTCTCTGGCAACACTAACACCCCTCATATCTCTCTGACAACACTAACACCCCTCATATCTCTCTGACAACACTAACACCCCTCATATCGCTCTGACAACACTAACACCCCTCATATCTCTATGACAACACTAACACCCCTCATATCTCTCTGACAACACTAACACCCCTCATATCTCTCTGACAACACGAACACCCCTCATATCTCTCTGACAACACTAACACCCCTCATATCTCTCTGACAACACTAACACCCCTCATATCTCTCTGACAAAACTAACACCCCTCATATCTCTCTGACAACACTAACACCCCTCATATCTCTATGGCAACACTAACACCCCTCATATCTCTCTGACAACATGAACACCACTCATATCTCTCTGGCAACACTAACACCCCTCATATCTCTCTGACAACACTAACACCCCTCATATCTCTCTGACAACACTAACACCCCTCATATCTCTCTGACAACACAAACACCCCTCATATCTCTCTGACAACACTAACACCCCTCATATCTCTCTGACAACACTAACACCCCTCATATCTCTCTGACAACACTAAAACCCCTCATATCTCTCTGACAACATGAACACCCCTCATATCTCTACGGCAACACTAACACCCCTCATATCTCTCTGACAACACAAACACCCCTCATATATCTCTGACAACACTAACACCCCTCATATATCTCTGACAACACTAAAACCCCTCATATCTCTCTGACAACACTAACACCCCTCATATCTCTCTGACAACACTAACACCCCTCATATCTCTATGGCAACACTAAAACCCCTCATATCTCTCTGACAACACTAACACCCCTCATATCTCTCTGACAACACTAACACCCCTCATATCTCTATGGCAACACTAACACCCCTCATATCTCCCTGACAACACTAACACCCCTCATATCTCTCTGACAACACTAACACCCCTCATATCTCTCTGACAACACTAACACCCCTCATATCTCTATGGCAACACTAACACCCCTCATATCTCTCTGACAACACTAACACCCCTCATATCTCTCTGACAACACTAACACCCCTCATATCTCTATGGCAACACTAACACCCCTCATATCTCTATGACAACACTAACACCCCTCATATCTCTCTGACAACACTAACACCCCTCATATCTCTCTGACAACACGAACACCCCTCATATCTCTCTGACAACACTAACACCCCTCATATCTCTCTGACAACACGAACACCCCTCATTTCTCTCTGACAAAACTAACACCCCTCATATCTCTCTGACAACACTAACACCCCTCATATCTCTATGGCACAACTAACACCCCTCATATCTCTCTGACAACATGAACACCCCTCATATCTCTCTGGCAACACTAACACCCCTCATATCGCTCTGACAACACTAACACCCCTCATATCTCTCTGACAACACTAACACCCCTCATATCTCTCTGACAACACAAACACCCCTCATATCTCTCTGACAACACTAACACCCCTCATATCTCTCTGACAACACTAACACCCCTCATATCTCTCTGACAACACTAAAACCCCTCATATCTCTCTGACAACATGAACACCCCTCATATCTCTACGGCAACACTAACACCCCTCATATCTCTCTGACAACACTAACACCCCTCATATATCTCTGACAACACTAACACCCCTCATATATCTCTGACAACACTAAAACCCCTCATATCTCTCTGACAACACTAACACCCCTCATATCTCTCTGACAACACTAACACCCCTCATATCTCTATGGCAACACTAACACCCCTCATATCTCTCTGACAACACTAACACCCCTCATATCTCTCTGACAACACTAACACCCCTCATATCTCTATGGCAACACTAACACCCCTCATATCTCTCTGACAACACTAACACCCCTCATATCTCTCTGACAACACTAACACCCCTCATATCTCTCTGACAACACTAACACCCCTCATATCTCTATGGCAACACTAACACCCCTCATATCTCTCTGACAACACTAACACCCCTCATATCTCTCTGACAACACTAACACCCCTCATATCTCTATGGCAACACTAACACCCCTCATATCTCCCTGACAACACTAACACCCCTCATATCTCTCTGACAACACTAACACCCCTCATATCTCTATGGCAACACTAACACCCCTCATATCTCTCTGACAACACTAACACCCCTCATATCTCTCTGACAACACTAACACCCCTCATATCTCTATGGCAACACTAACACCCCTCATATCTCTCTGACAACACTAACATCCCTCATATCTCTCTGACAACACTAAAACCCCTCATATCTCTCTGACAACATGAACACCCCTCATATCTCTACGGCAACACTAACACCCCTCATATCTCTCTGACAACACAAACACCCCTCATATCTCTCTGACAACACTAACACCCCTCATATCTCTCTGACAACACTAAAACCCCTCATATCTCTCTGACAACATGAACACCCCTCATATCTCTACGGCAACACTAACACCCCTCATATCTCTCTGACAACACAAACACCCCTCATATCTCTCTGACAACACTAACACCCCTCATATCTCTCTGACAACACTAACACCCCTCATATCTCTCTGACAACACAAACACCCCTCATATCTCTCTGACAACACTAACACCCCTCATATCTCTCTGACAACACAAACACCCCTCATATCTTTCTGACAACACTAACACCCCTTATATATCTCTGACAACATGAACACCCCTCATATCTCTCTGACAACACAAACACCTCTCATATCTCTCTGACAACACTAACACCCCTCATATCTCTCTGACAACATGAACACCCCTCATATCTCTCTGACAACACTAACACCCCTCATATCTCTCTGACAACACAAACACCCCTCATATCTCTCTGACAACACTAACACCCCTCATATCTCTCTGATAACATGAACACCCCATATATCTCTCTGACAACACTAACGCCCCTCATATCTGTATGACAACATTAACACCCCTCATATCTCTCTGACAACACTAACACCCCTCATATCTCTCTGACAACACTAAAACCCCTCATATCTCTATGGCAACACTAACACCCCTCATATAACTCTGACAACACTAAAACCCCTCATATCTCTCTGACAACACTAACACCCCTCATATCTCTCTGACAACATGAACACCCCTCATATCTCTCTGACAACACTAACACCCCTCATATCTCTCTGGCAACACTAACACCCCTCATATCTCTCTGACAAAACTAACACCCCTCATATCTCTCTGACAACACTAACACCCCTCATACCTCTCTGACAACACTAACACCCCTCATATCTCTCTGAAAACACTAACACCCCTCATATCTCTCTGACAACACTAACACCCTCATATCTCTCTGACAACATGAACACCCCTCATATCTCTCTGACAACACTAACACCCCTCATATCTCTCTCTGACAACACTAACACCCCTCATATCTCTCTGTCAACACTAAAACCCCTCATATCTCTCTGACAACACTAACACCCCTCATACCTCTCTGACAACACTAACACCCCTCATATCTCTCTGAAAACACTAACACCCCTCATATCTCTCTGACAACACTAACACCCCTCATATCTCTCTGACAACACTAACACCCCTCATATCTCTCTGACAACACTAACACCCCTCATATCTCTCTCTGACAACACTAACACCCCTCATATCTCTCTGACAACACTAACACCCCTCATATCTCTCTGACAACACTAACACCCTCATATCTCTCTGACAACACTAACACCCTCATATCTCTCTCTGACAACACTAACACCCTCATATCTCTCTGACAACACTAACACCCCTCATATCTCTCTGACAACACTAACACCCTCATATCTCTCTGACAACACTAACACTCCCTCATATCTCTCTGACAACACTAACACCCCTCATATCTCTCTGACAACACTAACACCCCTCATATCTCTCTGACAACACTAACACCCCTCATATCTCTCTGACAACACTAACACCCTCATATCTCTCTGACAACACTAACACCCCTCATATCTCTCTGACAACACTAAACACCCCTCATATCTCTCTGACAACACTAACACCCCTCATATCTCTCTGACAACACTAACACCCCTCATATCTCTCTGACAACACTAACACCCCTCATATCTCTCTGACAACACTAACACCTCATATCTCTCTGACAACACTAACACCCCTCATATCTCTCTGACAACACAACACTAACACCCTCATATCTCTCTGACAACACTAACACCCCTCATATCTCTCTGACAACACTAACACCCTCATATCTCTCTGACAACACTAACACCCTCATATCTCTCTGACAACACTAACACCCCTCATATCTCTCTGACAACACTAACACCCCTCATATCTCTCTGACAACATGAACACCCTCTCATATCTCTCTGACAACACTAACACCCTCATATCTCTCTGACAACACTAACACCCTCATATCTCTCTGACAACACTAACACCCCTCATATCTCTCTGACAACACAAACACCCTCATATCTCTCTGACAACACTAACACCCTCATATCTCTCTGACAACACTAACACCCTCATATCTCTCTGACAACACTAACACCCTCATATCTCTCTGACAACACTAACACCCCTCATATCTCTCTGACAACACTAACACCCTCATATCTCTCTGACAACACTAACACCCCTCATATCTCTCTGACAACACTAACACCCCTCATATCTCTCTGACAACACTAACACCCTCATATCTCTGACAACACTAACACCCTCATATCTCTCTGACAACACTAACACCCCTCATATCTCTCTGACAACACTAACACCCCTCATATCTCTCTGACAACACTAACACCCCTCATATCTCTCTGACAACACTAACACCCCTCATATATCTCTGACAACACTAACACCCCTCATATCTCTCTGACAACACTAACACCCCTCATATCTCTCTGACAACACTAACACCCCTCATATCTCTATGGCAACACTAACACCCCTCATATCTCTCTGACAACACTAACACCCCTCATATCTCTCTGACAACACTAACACCCTCATATCTCTATGGCAACACTAACACCCCTCATATCTCTCTGACAACACTAACACCCTCATATCTCTCTGACAACACTAACACCCCTCATATCTCTCTGACAACACTAACACCCTCATATCTCTATGGCAACACTAACACCCTCATATCTCTCTGACAAAACTAACACCCTCATATCTCTCTGACAACACTAACACCCCTCATATCTCTATGGCAACACTAACACCCCTCATCTCTCCTGACAACACTAACACCCTCATATCTCTCTGACAACACTAACACCCTCATATCTCTATGGCAACACTAACACCCTCATATCTCTCTGACAACACTAACACCCCTCATATCTCTCTGACAACACTAACACCCCTCATATCTCTCTGGCAACACTAACACCCCTCATATCTCTCTGACAACACTAACATCCCTCATATCTCTCTGACAACACTAAAACCCCTCATATCTCTCTGACAACATGAACACCCTCATATCTCTCGGACAACACTAACACCCTCATATCTCTCTGACAACACAAACACCCCTCATATCTCTCTGACAACACTAACACCCCTCATATCTCTCTGACAACACTAACACCCCTCATATCTCTCTGACAACATGAACACCCCTCATATCTCTCTGACAACACTAACACCCCTCATATCTCTCTGACAACACAAACACCCCTCATATCTCTCTGACAACACTAACACCCCTCATATCTCTCTGACAACACTAACACCCCTCATATCTCTCTGACAACACAAACACCCTCATATCTCTCTGACAACACTAACACCCTCATATCTCTCTGACAACACAAACACCCCTCATATCTCTCTGACAACACTAACACCCCTCATATCTCTCTGACAACACAAACACCCTCATATCTCTCTGACAACACTAACACCTCATATCTCTCTGACAACACTAACACCCCTCATATCTCTCTGACAACACTAACACCCTCATATCTCTCTGACAACACTAACACCCCTCATATCTCTCTGACAACACAAACACCCTCATATCTCTCTGACAACACTAACACCCTCATATCTCTCTGACAACACTAACACCCCTCATATCTCTCTGACAACACTAAAACCCCTCATATCTGTATGACAACATTAACACCCCTCATATCTCTCTGACAACACTAACACCCCTCATATCTCTCTGACAACACTAAAACCCTCATATCTCTATGGCAACACTAACACCCTCATATCTCTGACAACACTAAACCCCTCATATCTCTCTGACAACACTAACACCCCTCATATCTCTCTGACAACATGAACACCCTCATATCTCTCTGACAACACTAACACCCCTCATATCTCTCTGGCAACACTAACACCCCTCATATCTCTCTGACAACACTAACACCCCTCATATCTCTCTGACAACACTAACACCCTCATATCTCTCTGACAACACTAACACCCCTCATATCTCTCTGACAACACTAACACCCTCATATCTCTCTGACAACACTAACACCCCTCATATCTCTCTGACAACATGAACACCCCTCATATCTCTCTGACAACACTAACACCCTCATATCTCTCTGACAACACTAACACCCCCTCATATCTCTCTGTCAACACTAACACCCCTCATATCTCTGACAACACTAACACCCTCATATCTCTCTGACAACACTAACACCCCTCATATCTCTCTGACAACACTAACACCCCTCATATCTCTCTGACAACACTAACACCCCTCATATCTCTCTGACAACACTAACACCCTCATATCTCTCTGACAACACTAACACCCTCATATCTCTCTGACAACACTAACACCCCTCATATCTCTCTGACAACACTAACACCCTCATATCTCTCTGACAACACTAACACCCTCATATCTCTCTGACAACACTAACACCCTCATATCTCTCTGACAACACTAACACCCTCATATCTCTCTGACAACACTAACACCCCTCATATCTCTCTGACAACACTAACACCCCTCATATCTCTCTGACAACACTAACACCCTCATATCTCTCTGACAACACTAACACCCCTCATATCTCTTGGCAACACTAACACCCTCATATCTCTCTGACAACACTAACACCCCTCATATCTCTCTGACAACACTAACACCCTCATATCTCTCTGACAACACTAACACCCTCATATCTCTCTGACAACACTAACACCCCTCATATCTCTCTGACAACACTAACACCCCTCATATCTCTCTGACAACACTAACACCCTCATATCTCTCTGACAACACTAACACCCTCATATCTCTCTGACAACACTAACACCCCTCATATCTCTCTGACAACACTAACACCCCTCATATCTCTCTGACAACACTAACACCCCTCATATCTCTCTGACAACACTAACACCCCTCATATCTCTCTGACAACACTAACACCCTCATATCTCTCTGACAACACTAACACCCTCATATCTCTCTGACAACACTAACACCCCTCATATCTCTCTGACAACACTAACACCCCTCATATCTCTCTGACAACACTAACACCCCTCATATCTCTCTGACAACACTAACACCCCTCATATCTCTATGACAACACTAACACCCGTCATATCTCTCTGACAACACTAACACCCCTCATATCTCTCTGACAACACTAACACCCCTCATATCTCTCTGACAACACTAACACCCCTCATATCTCTCTGACAACACTAACACCCCTCATATCTCTCTGACAACACTAACACCCCTCATATCTCTCTGACAACACTAACACCCTCATATCTCTCTGACAACACTAACACCCTCATATCTCTCTGACAACACTAACACCCTCATATCTCTCTGACAACACTAACACCCCTCATATCTCTCTGACAACACTAACACCCCTCATATCTCTCTGACAACACTAACACCCCCTCATATCTCTCTGACAACACTAACACCCCTCATATCTCTCTGACAACACTAACACCCTCATATCTCTCTGACAACACTAACACCCTCATATCTCTCTGACAACACTAACACCCCTCATATCTCTCTGACAACACTAACACCCTCATATCTCTCTGACAACACTAACACCCCTCATATCTCTCTGACAACACTAACACCCTCATATCTCTCTGACAACACTAACACCCTCATATATCTCTGACAACACTAACACCCTCATATCTCTCTGACAACACTAACACCCTCATATCTCTCTGACAACACTAACACCCCTCATATCTCTATGGCAACACTAACACCCCTCATATCTCTCTGACAACACTAACACCCCTCATATCTCTCTGACAACACTAACACCCCTCATATCTCTATGGCAACACTAACACCCCTCATATCTCTGACAACACTAACACCCCTCATATCTCTCTGACAACACTAACACCCCTCATATCTCTCTGACAACACTAACACCCTCATATCTCTCTGACAACACTAACACCCCTCATATCTCTCTGACAACACTAACACCCCTCATATCTCTCTGACAACACTAACACCCCTCATATCTCTATGACAACACTAACACCCCTCATATCTCTCTGACAACACTAACACCCCTCATATCTCTCTGACAACACTAACACCCCTCATATCTCTCTGACAACACTAAACCCTCATATCTCTCTGACAACACTAACACCCCTCATATCTCTCTGACAACACTAACACCCCTCATATCTCTCTGACAACACTAACACCCTCATATCTCTCTGACAACACTAACACCCCTCATATCTCTCTGGCAACACTAACACCCCTCATATCTCTCTGACAACACTAACACCCTCATATCTCTCTGACAACACTAACACCCCTCATATCTCTCTGACAACACTAACACCCCTCATATCTCTCTGACAACACTAACACCCCTCATATCTCTCTGACAACACTAACACCCTCATATCTCTCTGACAACACTAACACCCTCATATCTCTCTGACAACACTAACACCCCTCATATCTCTCTGACAACACTAACACCCTCATATCTCTCTGACAACACTAACACCCCTCATATCTCTCTGACAACACTAACACCCCTCATATCTCTCTGACAACACTAACACCCCTCATATCTCTCTGACAACACTAACACCCTCATATCTCTCTGACAACACTAACACCCCTCATATCTCTCTGACAACACTAACACCCTCATATCTCTCTGACAACACTAACACCCCTCATATCTCTCTGACAACACTAACACCCTCATATCTCTCTGACAACACTAACACCCCTCATATCTCTCTGACAACACTAACACCCCTCATATCTCTGACAACACTAACACCCTCATATCTCTCTGGCAACACTAACACCCTCATATCTCTGACAACACTAACACCCCTCATATCTCTCTGACAACACTAACACCCCCTCATATCTCTCTGACAACACTAACACCCCTCATATCTCTCTGACAACACTAACACCCCTCATATCTCTCTGACAACACTAACACCCCTCATATCTCTCTGACAACACTAACACCCCTCATATCTCTATGGCAACACTAACACCCCTCATATCTCTCCTGACAACACTAACACCCTCATATCTCTCTGACAACACTAACACCCCTCATATCTCTCTGACAACACTAACACCCCTCATATCTCTCTGACAACACTAACACCCTCATATCTCTCTGACAACACTAACACCCTCATATCTCTCTGGCAACACTAACACCCTCATATCTCTCTGACAACACTAACACCCCTCATATCTCTCTGGCAACACTAACACCCCTCATATCTCTCTGACAACACTAACACCCCTCATATCTCTCTGACAACACTAACACCCTCATATCTCTCTGACAACACTAACACCCCTCATATCTCTCTGACAACACTAACACCCCTCATATCTCTCTGACAACACTAACACCCCTCATATCTCTCTGACAACACAACACCCCTCATATATCTCTGACAACACTAACACCCCTCATATCTCTGACAACACTAACACCCTCATATCTCTCTGACAACACTAACACCCTCATATCTCTCTGACAACACAAACACCCCTCATATATCTCTGACAACACTAACACCCCTCATACCTCTCTGACAACACTAACACCCCTCATATCTCTCTGAAAACACTAACACCCCTCATATCTCTCTGACAACACTAACACCCTCATATCTCTCTGACAACACTAACACCCCTCATATCTCTCTGACAACACTAACACCCCTCATATCTCTCTGACAACACTAACACCCCTCATATCTCTCTGACAACACTAACACCCTCATATCTCTCTGACAACACTAACACCCTCATATCTCTCTGACAACACTAACACCCCTCATATCTCTCTGACAACACTAACACCCCTCATATCTCTCTCTGACAACACTAACACCCCTCATATCTCTCTGACAACACTAACACCCTCATATCTCTGACAACACTAACACCCCTCATATCTCTCTCTGACAACACTAACACCCTCATATCTCTCTGACAACACTAACACCCCTCATATCTCTCTGACAACACTAACACCCCTCATATCTCTCTGACAACACTAACACCCTCATATCTCTCTGACAACACTAACACCCTCATATCTCTATGGCAACACTAACACCCTCATATCTCTCTGACAACACTAACACCCCTCATATCTCTCTGACAACACTAACACCCTCATATCTCTCTGACAACACTAACACCCTCATATCTCTCTGACAACACTAACACCCCTCATATCTCTCTGACAACACTAACACCCCTCATATCTCTCTGACAACACTAACACCCCTCATATCTCTCTGACAACACTAACACCCTCATATCTCTCTGACAACACTAACACCCTCATATCTCTCTGACAACACTAACACCCTCATATCTCTCTGACAACACTAACACCCTCATATCTCTCTGACAACACTAACACCCTCATATCTCTCTGACAACACTAACACCCCTCTCATATCTCTCTGGACAACACTAACACCCCTCATATCTCTCTGACAACACTAACACCCTCATATCTCTCTGACAACACTAACACCCTCATATCTCTCTGACAACACTAACACCCTCATATCTCTCTGACAACACTAACACCCCTCATATCTCTCTGACAACACTAACACCCTCATATCTCTCTGACAACACTAACACCCCTCATATCTCTCTGACAACACTAACACCCCTCATATCTCTCTGACAACACTAACACCCTCATATCTCTCTGACAACACTAACACCCCTCATATCTCTCTGACAACACTAACACCCTCATATCTCTGACAACACTAACACCCCTCATATCTCTCTGACAACACTAACACCCTCATATCTCTCTGACAACACTAACACCCCTCATATCTCTCTGACAACACTAACACCCTCATATCTCTGACAACACTAACACCCTCATATCTCTCTGACAACACTAACACCCTCATATCTCTGACAACACTAACACCCTCATATCTCTCTGACAACACTAACACCCCTCATATCTCTCTGACAACACTAACACCCTCATATCTCTCTGACAACACTAACACCCCTCATATCTCTCTGACAACACTAACACCCTCATATCTCTCTGACAACACTAACACCCCTCATATCTCTCTGACAACACTAACACCCTCATATCTCTCTGACAACACTAACACCCCTCATATCTCTCTGACAACACTAACACCCCTCATATCTCTCTGACAACACTAACACCCTCATATCTCTCTGACAACACTAACACCCCTCATATCTCTCTGACAACACTAACACCCTCATATCTCTCTGACAACACTAACACCCCTCATATCTCTCTGACAACACTAACACCCCTCATATCTCTGACAACACTAACACCCCTCATATCTCTCTGACAACACTAACACCCCTCATATCTCTCTGACAACACTAACACCCCTCATATCTCTCTGGCAACACTAACACCCTCATATCTCTCTGACAACACTAACACCCCTCATATCTCTCTGACAACACTAACACCCTCATATCTCTCTGGCAACACTAACACCCCTCATATCTCTCTGACAACACTAACACCCCTCATATCTCTCTGACAACACTAACACCCCTCATATCTCTCTGACAACACTAACACCCTCATATCTCTCTGACAACACTAACACCCCTCATATCTCTCTGACAACACTAACACCCTCATATCTCTGACAACACTAACACCCTCATATCTCTATGGCAACACTAACACCCTCATATCTCTCTGACAACACTAACACCCTCATATCTCTCTGACAACACTAACACCCCTCATATCTCTCTGGCAACACTAACACCCCTCATATCTCTCTGACAACACTAACACCCCTCATATCTCTCTGACAACACTAACACCCCTCATATCTCTATGGCAACACTAACACCCCTCATATCTCTCTGACAACACTAACACCCCTCATATCTCTCTGACAACACTAAAACCCCTCATATCTCTCTGACAACACTAACACCCCTCATATCTCTCTGACAACACTAACACCCTCATATCTCTCTGACAACACTAACACCCCTCATATCTCTCTGACAACACTAACACCCCTCATATCTCTCTGACAACACTAACACCCTCATATCTCTCTGACAACACTAACACCCCTCATATCTCTCTGACAACACTAACACCCCTCATATCTCTCTGACAACACTAACACCCCTCATATCTCTCTGACAACACTAACACCCTCATATCTCTCTGACAACACTAACACCCCTCATATCTCTGACAACACTAACACCCCTCATATCTCTCTGACAACACTAACACCCTCATATCTCTCTGACAACACTAACACCCCTCATATCTCTCTGACAACACTAACACCCCTTATATATCTCTGACAACATGAACACCCTCATATCTCTCTCTGACAACACTAACACCCCTCATATCTCTCTGACAACACTAACACCCTCATATCTCTCTGACAACACTAACACCCTCATATCTCTCTGACAACACTAACACCCTCATATCTCTCTGACAACACTAAACACCCCTCATATCTCTCTGACAACACTAACACCCCTCATATCTCTCTGACAACACTAACACCCCTCATATCTCTCTGACAACACTAACACCCCTCATATCTCTCTGACAACACTAACACCCTCATATCTCTCTGACAACACTAACACCCCTCATATCTCTCTGACAACACTAACACCCCTCATATCTCTATGACAACACTAACACCCTCATATATCTCTGACAACACTAACACCCTCATATCTCTCTGACAACACTAACACCCTCATATCTCTCTGACAACACTAACACCCCTCATATCTCTCTGACAACACTAACACCCTCATATCTCTCTGACAACACTAACACCCCTCATATCTCTCTGACAACACTAACACCCCTCATATCTCTCTGACAACACTAACACCCCTCATATCTCTCTGACAACACTAACACCCCTCATATCTCTCTGACAACACTAACACCCTCATATCTCTCTCTGACAACACTAACACCCCTCATATCTCTCTGACAACACTAACACCCCTCATATCTCTCTGACAACACTAACACCCTCATATCTCTCTGACAACACTAACACCCTCATATCTCTCTGACAACACTAAAACCCCTCATATCTCTCTGACAACACTAACACCCTCATATCTCTCTGACAACACTAACACCCCTCATATCTCTCTGACAACACTAACACCCCTCATATCTCTCTGACAACACTAACACCCTCATATCTCTCTGACAACACTAACACCCTCATATCTCTCTGACAACACTAACACCCTCATATCTCTCTGACAACACTAACACCCCTCATATCTCTCTGACAACACTAACACCCTCATATCTCTCTGACAACACTAACACCCCTCATATCTCTCTGACAACACTAACACCCTCATATCTCTCTGACAACACTAACACCCTCATATCTCTCTGACAACACTAACACCCTCATATCTCTCTGACAACACTAACACCCCTCATATCTCTCTGACAACACTAACACCCCTCATATCTCTCTGACAACACTAACACCCTCATATCTCTCTGGCAACACTAACACCCTCATATCTCTCTGACAACACTAACACCCCTCATATCTCTCTGACAACACTAACACCCCTCATATCTCTCTGGCAACACTAACACCCTCATATCTCTCTGACAACACTAACACCCCTCATATCTCTCTGACAACACTAACACCCCTCATATCTCTCTGACAACACTAACACCCCTCATATCTCTCTGACAACACTAACACCCCTCATATCTCTCTGACAACACTAACACCCCTCATATCTCTCTGACAACACTAACACCCCTCATATCTCTCTGACAACACTAACACCCTCATATCTCTCTGACAACACTAACACCCTCATATCTCTGACAACACTAACACCCTCATATCTCTGACAACACTAACACCCCTCATATCTCTCTGACAACACTAACACCCTCATATCTCTCTGACAACACTAACACCCCTCATATCTCTCTGACAACACTAACACCCTCATATCTCTCTGACAACACTAACACCCCTCATATCTCTCTGACAACACTAACACCCCTCATATCTCTCTGACAACACTAACACCCTCATATCTCTCTGACAACACTAACACCCCTCATATCTCTCTGACAACACTAACACCCCTCATATCTCTCTGACAACACTAACACCCCTCATATCTCTCTGACAAAACTAACACCCTCATATCTCTCTGACAACACTAACACCCCTCATATCTCTCTGACAACACTAACACCCCTCATATCTCTCTGACAACATGAACACCCCTCATATCTCTCTGACAACACTAACACCCTCATATCTCTCTGACAACACTAACACCCTCATATCTCTCTGACAACACTAACACCCTCATATCTCTCTGACAACACTAACACCCCTCATATCTCTCTGACAACACTAACACCCCTCATATCTCTCTGACAACACTAACACCCTCATATCTCTCTCTGACAACACTAACACCCTCATATCTCTCTGACAACACTAACACCCCTCATATCTCTCTGACAACACTAACACCCCTCATATCTCTCTGACAACACTAACACCCTCATATCTCTCTGACAACACTAACACCCTCATATCTCTGACAACACTAACACCCTCATATCTCTCTCTGACAACACTAACACCCCTCATATCTCTCTGACAACACTAACACCCCTCATATCTCTCTGACAACACTAACACCCCTCATATCTCTCTGACAACACTAACACCCCTCATATCTCTCTGACAACACTAACACCCCTCATATCTCTCTGACAACACTAACACCCCTCATATCTCTCTGACAACACTAACACCCTCATATCTCTCTGACAACACTAACACCCCTCATATCTCTCTGACAACACTAACACCCCTCATATCTCTATGGCAAATACTAACACCCCTCATATCTCTCTGACAACACTAACACCCTCATATCTCTCTGACAACACTAACACCCCTCATATCTCTCTGACAACACTAACACCCTCATATCTCTGACAACACTAACACCCTCATATCTCTGACAACACTAACACCCTCATATCTCTCTGACAACACTAACACCCCTCATATCTCTCTGACAACACTAACACCCTCATATCTCTCTGACAACACTAACACCCTCTCATATCTCTATGGCAACACTAACACCCTCATATCTCTCTGACAACACTAACACCCCTCATATCTCTCTGACAACACTAACACCCCTCATATCTCTCTGACAACACTAACACCCTCATATCTCTCTGACAACACTAACACCCCTCATATCTCTCTGACAACACTAACACCCTCATATCTCTCTGACAACACTAACACCCCTCATATCTCTCTGACAACACTAACACCCCTCATATCTCTCTGACAACACTAACACCCCTCATATCTCTCTGACAAACACTAACACCCCTCATATCTCTCTGACAACACAAACACCCCTCATATCTCTCTGACAACACTAACACCCCTCATATCTCTCTGACAACACTAACACCCCTCATATCTCTCTGACAACACTAACACCCCTCATATCTCTCTGACAACACTAACACCCTCATATCTCTCTGACAACACTAACACCCTCATATCTCTCTGACAACACTAACACCCTCATATATCTCTGACAACATGAACACCCTCATATCTCTCTGACAACACAAACACCTCTCATATCTCTCTGACAACACTAACACCCCTCATATCTCTCTGACAACACTAACACCCCCTCATATCTCTCTGACAACACTAACACCCCTCATATCTCTCTGACAACACAAACACCCTCATATCTCTGACAACACTAACACCCCTCATATCTCTCTCTGACAACACTAACACCCCTCATATCTCTCTGACAACACTAACACCCCTCATATCTCTCTGACAACACTAACACCCCTCATATCTCTCTGACAACACTAACACCCCTCATATCTCTCTGACAACACTAAAACCCCTCATATCTCTATGGCAACACTAACACCCTCATATCTCTCTGACAACACTAAAACCCCTCATATCTCTCTGACAACACTAACACCCCTCATATCTCTCTGACAACATGAACACCCTCATATCTCTCTGACAACACTAACACCCTCATATCTCTCTCTGACAACACTAACACCCCTCATATCTCTCTGACAACACTAACACCCCTCATATCTCTCTGACAACACTAACACCCTCTCATATCTCTCTGACAACACTAACACCCCTCATATCTCTCTGACAACACTAACACCCCTCATATCTCTCTGACAACACTAACACCCTCATATCTCTGACAACACTAACACCCTCATATCTCTCTGACAACACTAACACCCCTCATATCTCTCTGACAACACTAACACCCTCATATCTCTCTGACAACACTAACACCCCTCATATCTCTCTGACAACACTAACACCCTCATCATCTCTCTGACAACACTAACACCCTCATATCTCTCTGACAACACTAACACCCCTCATATCTCTCTGACAACACTAACACCCCTCATATCTCTCTGACAACACAAACACCCTCATATCTCTCTGACAACACTAACACCCCTCATATCTCTCTGACAACACTAACACCCTCATATCTCTCTGACAACACTAACACCCCTCATATCTCTCTGACAACACTAACACCCTCATATCTCTCTGACAACACTAACACCCCTCATATCTCTCTGACAACACTAACACCCCTCATATCTCTCTGACAACACTAACACCCCTCATATCTCTCTGACAACACTAACACCCCTCATATCTCTCTGACAACACTAACACCCCTCATATCTCTCTGACAACACTAACACCCCTCATATCTCTCTGGCAACACTAACACCCTCATATCTCTGACAACACTAACACCCTCATATCTCTCTGACAACACTAACACCCCTCATATCTCTCTGACAACACTAACACCCTCATATCTCCCTGACAACACTAACACCCCTCATATCTCTCTGACAACACTAACACCCCTCATATCTCTCTGACAACACTAACACCCCTCATATCTCTCTGACAACACTAACACCCCTCATATCTCTCTGACAACACTAACACCCCTCATATCTCTCTGACAACACTAACACCCCTCATATCTCTCTGACAACACTAACACCCTCATATCTCTCTGACAACACTAACACCCCTCATATCTCTATGGCAACACTAACACCTCTCATATCTCTCTGACAACACTAACACCCCTCATATCTCTCTGGCAACACTAACACCCTCATATCTCTCTGACAACACTAACACCCCTCATATCTCTCTGACAACACTAACACCCCTCATATCTCTCTGACAACACTAACACCCCTCATATCTCTCTGACAACACTAACACCCCTCATATCTCTCTGACAACACTAACACCCCTCATATCTCTATGACAACACTAACACCCCTCATATCTCTCTGACAACACTAACACCCCTCATATCTCTCTGACAACACGAACACCCCTCATATCTCTCTCTGACAACACTAACACCCCTCATATCTCTCTGACAACACTAACACCCCTCATATCTCTATGGCAACACTAACACCCCTCATATCTCTCTGACAACATGAACACCCCTCATCTCTCTCTCTCTCTGGCAACACTAACACCCCTCATATCTCTCTGACAACACTAACACCCCTCATATCTCTCTGACAACACTAACACCCCTCATATCTCTCTGACAACACAAACACCCTCATATCTCTCTGACAACACTAACACCCTCATATCTCTCTGACAACACTAACACCCCTCATATCTCTCTGACAACACTAACACCCTCATATCTCTCTGACAACACTAACACCCCTCATATCTCTCTCTGACAACACTAACACCCTCATATCTCTCTGACAACACAAACACCCCTCATATCTCTCTGACAACACTAACACCCTCATATCTCTCTGACAACACTAACACCCCTCATATCTCTCTGACAACACTAACACCCCTCATATCTCTCTGACAACACTAACACCCTCATATCTCTCTGACAACACTAACACCCTCATATCTCTCTGACAACACTAACACCCTCATATCTCTCTGACAACACTAACACCCCTCATATCTCTCTATGGCAACACTAACACCCTCATATCTCTCTGACAACACTAACACCCCTCATATCTCTCTGACAACACTAACACCCCTCATATCTCTCTGACAACACTAACACCTCATATCTCTATGGCAACACTAACACCCTCATATCTCTCTGACAACACTAACACCCTCATATCTCTCTGACAACACTAACACCCTCATATCTCTATGGCAACACTAACACCCTCATATCTCTATGACAACACTAACACCCCTCATATCTCTCTGACAACACTAACACCCTCATATCTCTGACAACACTAACACCCTCATATCTCTCTGACAACACTAACACCCCTCATATCTCTCTGACAACACTAACACCCCTCATATCTCTCTGACAAAACTAACACCCTCATATCTCTCTGACAACACTAACACCCTCATATCTCTATGGCAACACTAACACCCCTCATATCTCTCTGACAACATGAACACCCCTCATATCTCTCTGGCAACACTAACACCCCTCATATCTCTCTGACAACACTAACACCCCTCATCTCTCTGACAACACTAACACCCTCATATCTCTCTGACAACACAAACACCCCTCATATCTCTCTGACAACACTAACACCCCTCATATCTCTCTGACAACACTAACACCCCTCATATCTCTCTGACAACACTAACACCCTCATATCTCTCTGACAACACTAACACCCCTCATATCTCTCTGACAACACTAACACCCTCATATCTCTCTGACAACACTAACACCCCTCATATCTCTCTGACAACACTAACACCCCTCATATATCTCTGACAACACTAAAACACCCTCATATCTCTCTGACAACACTAACACCCCTCATATCTCTCTGACAACACTAACACCCCTCATATCTCTCTGACAACACTAACACCCCTCATATCTCTCTCTGACAACACTAACACCCTCATATCTCTCTGACAACACTAACACCCCTCATATCTCCTATGACAACACTAACACCCTCATATCTCTCTGACAACACTAACACCCTCATATCTCTCTGACAACACTAACACCCCTCATATCTCTCTGACAACACTAACACCCTCATATCTCTCTGACAACACTAACACCCCTCATATCTCTCTGACAACACTAACACCCTCATATCTCTCTGACAACACTAACACCCCTCATATCTCTCTGACAACACTAACACCCTCATATCTCTCTGACAACACTAACACCCCTCATATCTCTCTGACAACACTAACACCCCTCATATCTCTATGGCAACACTAACACCCCTCATATCTCTCTGACAACACTAACACCCCTCATATCTCTCTGACAACACTAACACCCCCTCATATCTCTCTGACAACACTAACACCCTCATATCTCTCTGACAACACTAACACCCTCATATCTCTCTGACAACACTAACACCCCTCATATCTCTCTGACAACACTAACACCCCTCATATCTCTCTGACAACACTAACACCCCTCATATCTCTCTGACAACACTAACACCCCTCATATCTCTGACAACACTAACACCCTCATATCATCTCTCTGACAACATGAAACACCCTCATATCTCTCTGACAACACTAACACCCTCATATCTCTGACAACACACTAACACCCCTCATATCTCTCTGACAACACTAACACCCCTCATATCTCTCTGACAACACTAACACCCCTCATATCTCTCTGACAACACTAACACCCCTCATATCTCTCTGACAACACTAACACCCCCTCATATCTCTCTGACAACACTAACACCCCTCATATCTCTCTGACAACAAACACCTCTCATATCTCTCTGACAACACTAACACCCCTCATATCTCTCTGACAACATGAACACCCCTCATATCTCTCTGACAACACTAACACCCCTCATATCTCTCTGACAACACTAACACCCTCATATCTCTCTGACAACACTAACACCCTCATATCTCTCTGACAACACTAACACCCTCATATCTCTCTGACAACACTAACACCCCTCATATCTCTCTGACAACACTAACACCCCTCATATCTCTCTGACAACACTAACACCCCTCATATCTCTGACAACACTAACACCCCTCATATCTCTCTGACAACACTAACACCCCTCATATCTCTCTGACAACACTAACACCCCTCATATCTCTCTGACAACACTAACACCCCTCATATCTCTGACAACACTAACACCCTCATATCTCTCTGACAACACTAACACCCCTCATATCTCTCTGACAACACTAACACCCCTCATATCTCTCTGACAACACTAACACCCCTCATATCTCTCTGACAACACTAACACCCTCATATCTCTCTGACAACATGAACACCCCTCATATCTCTCTGACAACACTAACACCCCTCATATCTCTCTCTGACAACACTAACACCCTCATATCTCTCTCTGACAACACTAACAACCCCTCATATCTCTATGGCAACACTAACACCCTCATATCTCTCTGACAACACTAACACCCCTCATATCTCTCTGACAACACTAACACCCCTCATATCTCTCTGACAACACTAACACCCCTCATATCTCTCTGACAACACTAACACCCTCATATCTCTCTGACAACACTAACACCCCTCATATCTCTCTGACAACACTAACACCCCTCATCTCTCTGACAACACTAACACCCCTCATATCTCTCTGACAACACTAACACCCTCATATCTCTCTGACAACACTAACACCCTCATATCTCTCTGACAACACTAACACCCTCATATCTCTCTGACAACACTAACACCTCATATCTCTCTGACAACACTAACACCCTCATATCTCTCTGGCAACACTAACACCCTCATATCTCTCTGACAACACTAACACCCCTCATATCTCTCTGGCAACACTAACACCCCTCATATCTCTCTGACAACACTAACACCCCTCATATCTCTCTGACAACACTAACACCCCTCATATCTCTCTGACAACACTAACACCCTCATATCTTTCTGACAACACTAACACCCTCATATCTCTGACAACACTAACACCCCTCATATCTCTCTGACAACACTAACACCCTCATATCTCTCTGACAACACTAACACCTCATATCTCTCTGACAACACTAACACCCCTCATATCTCTCTGACAACACTAACACCCTCATATCTCTCTGACAACACTAACACCCTTATATCTCTGACAACACTAACACACCCCTCATATCTCTATGACAACATTAACACCCTCATATCTCTCTGACAACACTAACACCCCTCATATCTCTCTGACAACACTAACACCCCTCATATCTCTATGACAACACTAACACCCCTCATATATCTCTGACAACACTAACACCCTCATATCTCTCTGACAACACTAACACCCCTCATATCTCTCTGACAACATGAACACCCCTCATATCTCTCTGACAACACTAACACCCCTCATATCTCTCTGACAACACTAACACCCCTCATATCTCTCTGACAAAACTAACACCCCTCATATCTCTCTGACAACACTAACACCCTCATATCCTCTCTGACAACACTAACACCCTCATATCTCTCTGACAACACTAACACCCTCATATCTCTCTGACAACATGAACACCCCTCATATCTCTCTGACAACACTAACACCCCTCATATCTCTCTGACAACACTAACACCCCTCATATCTCTTTGTCAACACTAAAACCCCTCATATCTCTATGGCAACACTAACACCCCTCATATCACTCTGACAACACTAAAACCCCTCATATCTCTCTGACAACACAAACACCCCTCATATCTCTCTGACAACACTAACACCCCTCATATATCTCTGACAACACTAACACCCCTCATATCTCTCTGGCAACACTAACACCCCTCATATCTCTCTGACAAAACTAACACTCCTCATATCTCTATGGCAACACTAACACCCCTCATATCTCTCTGGCAACACTAACACCCCTCATATCTCTCTGGCAACACTAACACCCCTCATATCTCTCTGACAACACTAACACCCCTCATATCTCTCTGACAACACTAACACCCCTCATATCTCTATGACAACACTAACACCCCTCATATCTTTCTGGCAACATCAACACCCCTCATATCTCTCTGACAACACTAAAACCCCTCATATCTCTCTGGCAACACGAACACCCCTCATATCTCTCTGACAACACTAACACCCCTCATATCAAGATGACAACACTAACACCCCTCATATCACTATGGCAACACTAACACCCCTCATATCCCTCTGGCAACACTAACACCCCTCATATCACTATGGCAACACTAACACCCCTCATATCTCTCTGGCAACACTAACACCCCTCATATCTCTCTGGCAACACTAACACCCCTCATATCTCTCTGACAACATGAACACCCTCATATCTCTCTGACAACACTAACACCCCTCATATCTCTCTGACAACACAAACACCCCTCATATCTCTCTGACAACACTAACACCCCTCATATCTCTCTGACAACATGAACACCCCTCATATCTCTCTGACAACACTAACGCCCCTCATATCTGTATGACAACATTAACACAACTCATATCTCTCTGACAACACTAACACCCCTCATATCTCTCTGACAACACTAAAACCCCTCATATCTCTATGGCAACACTAACACCCCTCATATATCTCTGACAACACTAAAACCCCTCATATCTCTCTGACAACACTAACACCCCTCATATCTCTCTGACAACATGAACACCCCTCATATCTCTCTGACAACACTAACACCCCTCATATCTCTCTGACAACACTAACACCCCTCATATCTCTCTGAAAACACTAACACCCCTCATATCTCTCTGACAACACTAACACCCCTCATATCTCTCTGACAACATGAACACCCCTCATATCTCTCTGACAACACTAACACCCCTCATATCTCTCTCTGACAACACTAACACCCCTCATATCTCTCTGTCAACACTAAAACCCCTCATATCTCTATGGCAACACTAACACCCCTCATATCACTCTGACAACACTAAAACCCCTCATATCTCTCTGACAACACAAACACCCCTCATATCTCTCTGACAACACTAACACCCTCATATATCTCTGACAACACTAACACCCTCATATCTCTCTGGCAACACTAACACCCCTCATATCTCTCTGACAAAACTAACACCCCCTCATATCTCTCTGACAAAACTAACACTCCTCATATCTCTCTCTGGCAACACTAACACCCCTCATATCTCTCTGGCAACACTAACACCCTCATATCTCTCTGACAACACTAACACCCTCATATCTCTCTGACAACACTAACACCCCTCATATCTCTCTGACAACACTAACACCCCTCATATCTCTATGACAACACTAACACCCCTCATATCTTTCTGGCAACATCAACACCCCTCATATCGCTCTGACAACACTAAAACCCCTCATATCTCTCTGGCAACACGAACACCCCTCATATCTCTCTGACAACACTAACACCCCTCATATCAAGATGACAACACTAACACCCCTCATATCACTATGGCAACACTAACACCCCTCATATCCCTCTGGCAACACTAACACCCCTCATATCACTATGGCAACACTAACACCCCTCATATCTCTCTGGCAACACTAACACCCCTCATATCTCTCTGACAACACTAACACCCCTCATATCTCTCTGACAACATGAACACCCCTCATATCTCTCTGACAACACTAACACCCCTCATATCTCTCTGACAACACAAACACCCCTCATATCTCTCTGACAACACTAACACCCCTCATATCTCTCTGACAACATGAACACCCCTCATATCTCTCTGACAACACTAACGCCCCTCATATCTGTATGACAACATTAACACAACTCATATCTCTCTGACAACACTAACACCCCTCATATCTCTCTGACAACACTAAAACCCCTCATATCTCTATGGCAACACTAACACCCCTCTCATATATCTCTGACAACACTAAAACCCTCATATCTCTCTCTGACAACACTAACACCCCTCATATCTCTCTGACAACATGAACACCCCTCATATCTCTCTGACAACACTAACACCCCTCATACCTCTCTGACAACACTAACACCCCTCATATCTCTCTGAAAACACTAACACCCCTCATATCTCTCTGACAACACTAACACCCCTCATATCTCTCTGACAACATGAACACCCCTCATATCTCTCTGACAACACTAACACCCCTCATATCTCTCTCTGACAACACTAACACCCCTCATATCTCTCTGTCAACACTAAAACCCCTCATATCTCTATGGCAACACTAACACCCCTCATATCACTCTGACAACACTAAAACCCCTCATATCTCTCTGACAACACAAACACCCCTCATATCTCTCTGACAACACTAACACCCCTCATATATCTCTGACAACACTAACACCCCTCATATCTCTCTGGCAACACTAACACCCCTCATATCTCTCTGACAAAACTAACACTCCTCATATCTCTATGGCAACACTAACACCCCTCATATCTCTCTGGCAACACTAACACCCCTCATATCTCTCTGGCAACACTAACATCCCTCATATCTCTCTGACAACACTAACACCCCTCATATCTCTCTGACAACACTAACACCCCTCATATCTCTATGACAACACTAACACCCCTCATATCTTTCTGGCAACATCAACACCCCTCATATCTCTCTGACAACACTAAAACCCCTTATATCTCTCTGGCAACACGAACACCCCTCATATCTCTCTGACAACACTAACACCCCTCATATCAAGATGACAACACTAACACCCCTCATATCACTATGGCAACACTAACACCCCTCATATCCCTCTGGCAACACTAACACCCCTCATATCACTATGGCAACACTAACACCCCTCATATCTCTCTGGCAACACTAACAACCCTCATATCTCTCTGGCAACACTAACACCCCTCATATTACTATCGCAACACTAACACCCCTCATCTCTCTGGCAACACTAACACCCCTTATATCTCTCTGGCAACATCAACACCCCTCATATCTGTATGACAACATTAACACCCCTCATATCTCTCTGACAACACTAACACCCCTCATATCTCTCTGACAACACTAAAACCCCTCATATCTCTATGGCAACACTAACACCCCTCATATATCTCTCTGACAACACTAAACACCCTCATATCTCTCTGACAACACTAACACCCCTCATATCTCTCTGACAACATGAACACCCCTCATATCTCTCTGACAACACTAACACCCCTCATATCTCTCTGGCAACACTAACACCCCTCATATATCTCTGACAACACTAAAACCCCTCATATCTCTCTGACAACACTAACACCCCTCATATCTCTGACAACACTAACACCCCTCATATCTCTCTGAAAACACTAACACCCCTCATATCTCTCTGACAACACTAACACCCCTCATATCTCTCTGACAACATGAACACCCCTCATATCTCTCTGACAACACTAACACCCCTCATATCTCTCTGACAACACTAACACCCCTCATATCTCTTTGTCAACACTAAAACCCCTCATATCTCTATGGCAACACTAACACCCCTCATATCACTCTGACAACACTAAAACCCCTCATATCTCTCTGACAACACAAACACCCCTCATATCTCTCTGACAACACTAACACCCCTCATATATCTCTGACAACACTAACACCCCTCATATCTCTCTGGCAACACTAACACCCTCATATCTCTCTGACAAAACTAACACTCCTCATATCTCTATGGCAACACTAACACCCTCATATCTCTCTGGCAACACTAACACCCCTCATATCTCTCTGGCAACACTAACACCCCTCATATCTCTCTGACAACACTAACACCCCTCATATCTCTCTGACAACACTAACACCCCTCATATCTCTATGACAACACTAACACCCCTCATATCTTTCTGGCAACATCAACACCCCTCATATCTCTCTGACAACACTAAAACCCCTCATATCTCTCTGGCAACACGAACACCCCTCATATCTCTCTGACAACACTAACACCCCTCATATCAAGATGACAACACTAACACCCCTCATATCACTATGGCAACACTAACACCCCTCATATCCCTCTGGCAACACTAACACCCCTCATATCACTATGGCAACACTAACACCCCTCATATCTCTCTGGCAACACTAACAACCCTCATATCTCTCTGGCAACACTAACACCCCTCATATTACTATCGCAACACTAACACCCCTCATCTCTCTGGCAACACTAACACCCCTTATATCTCTCTGGCAACATCAACACCCCTCATATCTCTCTGACAACACTAACACCCCTCATATCTCTCTGGCAACACTAACACCCCTCATATCTCTCTGACAACACTAACACCCCTCATATCTCTCTGACAACACTAACACCCCTCATATCTTTCTGGCAACATCAACACCCCTCATATCTCTCTGACAACACTAACACCCCTCATATCTCTCTGGCAACACTAACACCCCTCATACCTCTCTGACAACACTAACACCCCTCATATCTCTCTGACAACACTAACACCCCTCATATGTCTCTGGCAACACTAAAACCCCTCATATCGCTCTGACAACACTAACACCCCTCATATCACTATGGCAACACTAACACCCCTCATATCTCTCTGGCAACACTAACAACCCTCATATCTCTCTGGCAACACTAACACCCCTCATATTACTATCGCAACACTAACACCCCTCATCTCTCTGGCAACACTAACACCCCTTATATCTCTCTGGCAACATCAACACCCCTCATATCTCTCTGACAACACTAACACCCCTCATATCTCTCTGGCAACACTAACACCCCTCATATCTCTCTGACAACACTAACACCCCTCATATCTCTCTGACAACACTAACACCCCTCATATCTTTCTGGCAACATCAACACCCCTCATATCTCTCTGACAACACTAACACCCCTCATATCTCTCTGGCAACACTAACACCCCTCATACCTCTCTGACAACACTAACACCCCTCATATCTCTCTGACAACACTAACACCCCTCATATGTCTCTGGCAACACTAAAACCCCTCATATCGCTCTGACAACACTAACACCCCTCATATCCCTCTGACAACACTAAAACCCCTCATATCTCTATGGCAACACTAACACCCCTCATATCTCTCTGACAACACTAACACCCCTCATATGTCTCTGGCAACAATAACACCCCTCATATCTCTCTGACAACACTAACACCCCTCATATCTCTCTGGCAACACTAACACCCCTCATATCTCTCTGACAACACTAACACCCCTCATATCTCTCTGACAACACTAACACCCCTCATATCTCTCTGACAACACTAACACCCCTCATATCTCTATGACAACACTAACACCCCTCATATCCATCTGACAACACTAACACCCCTCATATCTCTCTGACAACATGAACACCCCTCATAATTCTCTGACAACACTAACACCCCTCATATCTCTCTGATAACACTAAAACTCCTCATATCACTATGGCAACACTAACACCCCTCATATCTCTCTTGCAACACTAACACCCCTCATATCTCTCTGACAACACTAACACCTCTCATATCTCTATGACAACACTAACACCCCTCATACCTCTCTGACAACACTAACACCCCTCATATCTCTCTGACAACACTAACACCCCTCATATCTCTCTGGCAACACTAACACCCCTCATATCTCTCTTGCAACACTAACACCCCTCATATCTCTCTGACAACACTAACACCCCTCATATCTCTCTGGCAACACTAACACCCCTCATACCTCTCTGACAACACTAACACCCCTCATATCTCTCTGACAACACTAACACCCCTCATATCTCTCTGACAACACTAACACCCCTCATATCTCTATGACAACACTAACACCCCTCATATCTTTCTGGCAACATCAACACCCCTCATATCTCTCTGACAACACTAACACCCCTCATATCTCTCTGGCAACACTAACACCCCTCATACCTCTCTGACAACACTAACACCCTCATATCTCTCTGACAACACTAACACCCCTCATATCTCTCTGGCAACACTAAAACCCCTCATATCTCTCTGACAACACTAACACCCCTCATATCCCTCTGACAACACTAAAACCCCTCATATCTCTATGGCAACACTAACACCCCTCATATCTCTCTGACAACACTAACACCCCTCATATCTCTCTGGCAACACTAACACCCCTCATACCTCTCTGACAACACTAACACCCCTCATATCTCTCTGGCAACACTAACACCCCTCATATATCTCTGACAACACTAACACCCCTCATATCTCTCTGACAACACTAACACCCCTCATATCTCTCTGACAACACTAACACCCCTCATATCTCTATGACAACACTAACACCCCTCATATCTTTCTGGCAACATCAACACCCCTCATATCTCTCTGACAACACTAAAACCCCTCATATCTCTCTGGCAACACTAACACCCCTCATATCTCTCTGACAACACTAACACCCCTCATATCAAGATGACAACACTAATACCCCTCATATCACTATGGCAACACTAACACCCCTCATATCCCTCTGGCAACACTAACACCACTCATATCACTATGGCAACACTAACACCCCTCATATCTCTCTGGCAACACTAACAACCCTCATATCTCTCTGGCAACACTAACACCCCTCATATTACTATGGCAACACTAACACCCCTCATATCTCTCTGGCAACACTAACACCCCTCATATCTCTCTGGCAACATCAACATCCCTCATATCTCTCTGACAACACTAACACCCCTCATATCACTCTGGCAACACTAACACCCCTCATATCTCTCTGACAACACTAACACCCCTCATATCTCTCTGACAACACTAACACCCCTCATATCTCTCTGACAACATGAACACCCCTCATATCTCTCTGACAACAGTAACACCCCTCATATCTCTCTGACAACACTAACACCCCTCATATCTCTTTTGCAACACTAGCACCCCTCATATCTCTCTGACAACACTAACACCCCTCATATCTCTCTGACAACACTAACACCCCTCATATCTCTCTGACAACACTAACACCCCTCATATCTCTCTGGCAACACTAACACCCTCATATCTCTCTGACAACACTAACACCCCTCATATCTCTCTGACAACATGAACACCCCTCATATCTCTCTGACAACACTAACACCCCTCATATCTCTATGACAACACTAACACCCCTCATATCTCTCTGACAACACTAACACCCCTCATACCTCTCTGACAACACTAACACCCCTCATATCTCTCTGACAACACTAACACCCCTCATATCTCTCTGGCAACACTAACACCCCTCATATCTCTCTGGCAACACTAACACCCCTCATATCTCTCTGACAACACTAACACCCCTCATATCACTCTGGCAACAGTAACACCCCTCATACCTCTCTGACAACAGTAACACCCCTCATATCTCTCTGACAACACTAACACCCCTCATATCTCTCTGACAACATGAACACCCCTCATAATTCTCTGACAACAGTAACACCCCTCATATCTCTCTGACAACACTAACACCCCTCATATCTCTTTTGCAACACTAGCACCCCTCATATCTCTCTGACAACACTAACACCCCTCATATCTCTCTGACAACACTAACACCCCTCATATCTCTCTGACAACACTAACACCCCTCATATCTCTCTGGCAACACTAACAAACCTCATATCTCTCTGACAACACTAACACCCCTCATATCTCTCTGACAACATGAACACCCCTCATATCTCTCTGACAACACTAACACCCCTCATATCTCTATGACAACACGAACACCCCTCATATCTCTCTGACAACACTAACACCCCTCATACCTCTCTGACAACACTAACACCCCTCATATCTCTCTGACAACACTAACACCCCTCATATCTCTCTGGCAACACTAACACCCCTCATATCTCTCTGGCAACACTAACACCCCTCATATCTCTCTGACAACACTAACACCCCTCATATCACTCTGGCAACAGTAACACCCCTCATACCTCTCTGACAACAGTAACACCCTCATATCTCTCTGACAACACTAACACCCCTCATATCTCTCTGACAACACTAACACCCCTCATATCTCTCTGGCAACACTAACACCCCTCATATCTCTCTGGCAACACTAACACCCCTCATATCTCTCTGACAACACTAACACCCCTCATATCACTCTGGCAACAGTAACACCCCTCATACCTCTCTGACAACAGTAACACCCCTCATATCTCTCTGACAACACTAACACCCCTCATATCTCTATGACAACACTAACACCCCTCATATCTTTCTGGCAACATCAACACCCCTCATATCTCTCTGACAACACTAACACCCCTCATATCTCTCTGGCAACACTAAAACCCCTCATATATCTCTGACAACACTAACACCCCTCATATCCCTCTGACAACACTAAAACCCCTCATATCTCTCTGGCAACACTAACACCCCTCATATCTCTATGACAACACTAACACCCCTCATATCTCTCTGACAACATGAACACCCCTCATATCTCTATGGCAACACTAACACCCCTCATATCTCTCTGACAACACTAACACCCTCAGAGAGATATGAGAGGTGTTTGTGTTGTCAGAAAGATATGAGGGTGTGTGTTGTCAGAGAGATATGAGAGGGTGTTCATGTTGTCAGAGAGAGATATGAAGTGTTAGTGTTGTCAGAGAAATATGAGGGGTGTACACTAACAACCCCTCATATCTCTCTGACAACATGAACACCCCTCATATCTCTATGGCAACACTAACACCACTCATATCTCTCTGACAACACTAACACCCCTCATATCTCTCTGACAACACAAACACCCCTCATATCTCTCTGACAACACAAACACCCCTCATATCTCTCTGACAACACAAACACCCCTCATATCTCTCTGACAACACTAACACCCCTCATATCTCTCTGACAACACTAACACCCCTCATATCTCTCTGACAACATGAACACCCTTCATATCTCTCTGACAATACTAACACCCCTCATATCTCTCTGACAACACTAACACCCCTCAGAGAGATATGAAGGGTGTTTGTGTTGTCAGAAAGATATGAGGGGTGTTAGTGTTGTCAGAGAGATATGAGGGGTGTTCATGTTGTCAGAGAGATATGAGTGTTAGTGTTCAGGAAATATGAGGGTGTACCAACACCCCTCATATCTCTCTGACAACACTAACACCCCTCATATCTCTATGGCAACACTAACACCACTCATATCTCTCTGACAACACTAAAACCCCTCATATCTCTCTGACAACATGAACACCCCTCATATCTCTATGGCAACACTAACACCCCTCATATCTCTCTGACAACACTAAAACGCCTCATATCTCTCTGACAACACTAACACCCCTCATATCTCTCTGACAACACTAACACCCCTCATATCTCTCTCTGACAACACTAACACCCCTCATATCTCCCTGACAACACTAACACCCCTCATAAATCTCTGACAACACTAACACCCCTCATATCTCTCTGACAACACTAACACCCCTCAGAGAGATATGAAGGGTGTTTGTGTTGTCAGAAAGATATGAGGGGTGTTAGTGTTGTCAGAGAGATATGAGGTGTTCATCAGTCAGAGAGATATGGTGTTAGTGTTGTCAGAAAATATGAATACACCAACACACCCTCATATCTCTCTGACAACACTAACACCCCTCATATCTCTATGGCAACACTAACACCACTCATATCTCTCTGACAACACTAAAACCCCTCATATCTCTCTGACAACATGAACACCCCTCATATCTCTTTGGCAACACTAACACCCCTCATATCTCTCTGACAACACTAAAACGCCTCATATCTCTCTGACAACACTAACACCCCTCATATCTCTCTGACAACACTAACACCCCTCATATCTCTCTCTGACAACACTAACACCCCTCATATCTCCCTGACAACACTAACACCCCTCATAAATCTCTGACAACACTAACACCCCTCATATCTCTCTGACAACATTAACACCCCTCATATCTCTCTGACAACACTAACACCCCTCATATCTCTCTGACAACACTAACACCCCTCATATCTCTCTGACAACACAAACACCCCTCATATCTCTCTGACAACACTAACACCCCTCATATCTCTATGGCCTCACTAACACCCCTCATATCACTCTGGCAACACTAACACCCCTCATATCTCTATGGCAACACTAACACCCCTCATATCTCTCTCTGACAACACTAAAACCCCTCATATCTCTATGGCAACACTAACACCCCTCATATCTCTCTGACAACACTAACACCCTCATATCTCTCTGACAACACTAACACCCCTCATATCTCTCTGACAACACTAACACCCCTCATATCTCTCTGACAACACTAACACCCTCATATCTCTCTGACAACATGAACCCCTCATATATCTATGGCAACACTAGCACCCCTCATATCTCTCTGACAACATTAACACCCCTCATATCTCTCTGACAACACTAACACCCCTCATATCTCTCTGACAACATGAACAACCCTCATATCTCTCTGACAACACTAACACCCCTCATATCTCTCTGACAACACTAACACCCCTCATATCTCTCTGACAACACTAACACCCCTCATATCTCTATGGCCTCACTAACACCCCTCATATCTCTCTGACAACACTAAAACCCCTCATATCTCTCTGACAACATGAACACCCCTCATATCTCTACGGCAACACTAACACCCCTCATATCTCTCTGACAACACAAACACCCCTCATATCTCTCTGACAACACTAACACCCCTCATATCTCTCTGACAACACTAACACCCCTCATATCTCTCTGACAACATGAACCCCCCTCATATATCTATGGCAACACTAGCACCCCTCATATCTCTCTGACAACATTAACACCCCTCATATCTCTCTGACAACACTAACACCCTCATATCTCTCTGACAACATGAACACCCCTCATATCTCTCTGACAACACTAACACCCCTCATATCTCTCTGACAACACTAACACCCCTCATATCTCTCTGACAACACTAACACCCCTCATATCTCTATGGCCTCACTAACACCCCTCATATCTCTATGGCAACACTAACACCCCTCATATCTCTCTGACAACACTAACACCCCTCATATCTCTATGGCCTCACTAACACCCCTCATATCTCTATGGCAACACAAACACTCCTCATATCTCTCTGACAACATGAACACCCCTCATAATTCTCTGACAACACTAACACCCCTCATATCCCTCTGACAACACTAACACCCCTCATATCTGTATGACAACATTAACACCCCTCATATCACTCTGGCAAGACTAACACCCCTCATATCTCTCTGACAACACTAACACCACTCATATCTCTCTGACAACACTAAAACCCCTCATAACTCTCTGACAACACTAACACCCCTCATATCTCTCTGACAACATGAACACCCCTCATATCTCTATGGCAACACTAACACCCCTCATATCTCTCTGACAACACTAAAACCCCTCATATCTCTCTGACAACACTAACACCCCTCATATCTTTCTGGCAACATCAACACCCCTCATATCTCTCTGACAACACAAACACCCCTCATATCTCTCTGACAACACTAACACCCCCATATCTCTCTGACAACACTAACACCCCTCATATCTCTCTGACAACATGAACCCCCCTCATATATCTATGGCAACACTAGCACCCTCATATCTCTCTGACAACATTAACACCCTCATATCTCTCTGACAACACTAACACCCTCATATCTCTCTGACAACATGAACACCCCTCATATCTCTCTGACAACACTAACACCCCTCATATCTCTCTGACAACACTAACACCCCTCATATCTCTCTGACAACACTAACACCCCTCATATCTCTATGGCCTCACTAACACCCCTCATATCTCTATGGCAACACAAACACCCCTCATATCTCTCTGACAACACTAACACTCCTCATATCTCTCTGACAACATGAACACCCCTCATATCTCTCTGACAACACTAACACCCCTCATATCTCTCTGACAACACTAACACCCCTCATATCTGTATGACAACATTAACACCCCTCATATCACTCTGGCAAGACTAACACCCCTCATATCTTTCTGACAACACTAACACCACTCATATCTCTCTGACAACACTAAAACCCCTCATATCTCTCTGACAACACTAACACCCCTCATATCTCTCTGACAACATGAACACCCCTCATATCTCTATGGCAACACTAACACTCCTCATATCTCTATGGCAACACTAACACCCCTCATATATCTCTGACAACACAAACACCCCTCATATCTCTATGGCAACACTAACACCCCTCATATCTCTCTGACAACACTAACACCCCTCATATCTCTCTGACACCACGAACACCCCTCATATGTCTCTGACAACACTAACACCCCTCATATCTCTCTGACAACACTAACACCCTCATATCTCTCTGACAACATGAACACCCCTCATATCTCTATGGCAACACTAACACCCCTCATATCTCTCTGACAACACTAACACCCCTCATATCTCTCTGACAACACTAACACCCCTCATATCTCTATGGCAACACTAACACCCCCTCATATCACTCTGGCAACACTAACACCCCTCATATCTCTATGGCAACACTAACACCCCTCATATCTCTCTGACAACACTAAAACCCCTCATATCTCTATGGCAACACTAACACCCCTCATATCTCTCTGACAACACTAACACCCCTCATATCTCTCTGGCAACACTAACACCCCTCATTTCACTATGGCAACACTAACACCCTTCATATCTCTCTGGCAACACTAACACCCCTCATATCTCTATGGCAACACTAACACCCCTCATATCTCTCTGACAACACTAAAACCCCTCATATCTCTCTGACAACACTAACACCCCTCATATCTTTCTGGCAACATCAACACCCCTCATATCTCTCTGACAACACAAACACCCCTCATATCTCTCTGACAACACTAACACCCCCCATATCTCTCTGACAACACTAACACCCCTCATATCTCTCTGACAACATGAACCCCCCTCATATATCTATGGCAACACTAGCACCCCTCATATCTCTCTGACAACATTAACACCCCTCATATCTCTCTGACAACACTAACACCCCTCATATCTCTCTGACAACATGAACACCCCTCATATCTCTCTGACAACACTAACACCCCTCATATCTCTCTGACAACACTAACACCCCTCATATCTCTCTGACAACACTAACACCCCTCATATCTCTATGGCCTCACTAACACCCCTCATATCTCTATGGCAACACAAACACCCCTCATATCTCTCTGACAACACTAACACTCCTCATATCTCTCTGACAACATAACAGACAACACTAGCACCCCTCATATCTCTCTGACAACACTAACACCCCTCATATCTCTCTGACAACACTAACACCCCTCATATCTGTATGACAACATTAACACCCCTCATATCACTCTGGCAAGACTAACACCCCTCATATCTTTCTGACAACACTAACACCACTCATATCTCTCTGACAACACTAAAACCCCTCATATCTCTCTGACAACACTAACACCCCTCATATCTCTCTGACAACATGAACACCCCTCATATCTCTATGGCAACACTAACACCCCTCATATCTCTCTGACAACACTAAAACCCCTCATATCTCTCTGACAACACTAACACCCCTCATATCTCTCTGACAACACTAACACCCCTCATATCACTCTCTGACAACACTAACACCCCTCATATCTCTCTGACAACACTAACACCCCTCATAAATCTCTGACAACACTAACACCCCTCATATCTCTCTGACAACACTAACACCCCTCATAAATCTCTGCAACACTAACACTCATATCTCTCTGACAACACTAACACCCCTCATAAATCTCTGACAACACTAACACCTCCTCATATCTCTGTAGTTTAAACACCCTCATATCGCTCTGACAACACTAACACTCCTCATATCTCTCTGACAACACTAACACCCCTCATATCTCTATGGCAACACTAACACCCCTCATATCTCTCTGACAACACTAACACCCCTCATATCTCTATGACAACACTAACACCCCTCATATCTCTCTGACAACACTAACACCCCTCATATCTCTCTGACAACACTAAAACCCCTCATATCTCTCTGACAACACTAACACCCCTCATATCTCTCTGACAACACTAAAACCCCTCATATCTCTCTGACAACACTCTCATATCTCTCTGACAACACTAACACCCCTCATATCTCTCTGACAACACTAACACCCCTCATATCTCTCTGACAACACTAACACCCCTCATATCTCTCTGGCAAAACTAACACCCCTCATATCTCTATGGCAACACTAACACTCCTCATATCTCTATGGCAACACTAACACCCCTCATATCTCTCTGTCAACACTAACACTCCTCATATCTCTATGGCAACACTAACACCCCTCATAAATCTCTGACAACACTAACACCCCTCATATATCTATGGCAACACTAGCACCCCTCATATCTCTCTGACAACATTAACACCCCTCATATCTCTATGGCAACACTAACACCCCTCATATCTCTCTGACAACATTAACACCCCTCATATCACTCTGACAACACTAACACCCCTCATATCTCTCTGACAACACTAACACCCCTCATATCTCTCTGGCAACACTAACACCCCTCATATCTCTCTGACAACATGAACCCCCCTCATATCTCTATGGCAACACTAACACCCCTCATATCTCTCTGACAACATTAACACCCCTCATATCACTCTGACAACACTAACACCCCCCATATCTCCCTGACAACACTAACACCCCTTATATCTCTATGGCAACACTAACACCCCTCATATCACTCTGGCAAAACTAACACCCCTCATATCTCTGTAGCAACACTAACACCCTCATATCTCTCTGACAACACTAAAACCCCTCATATCTCTATGGCAACACTAACACCCCTCATATCTCTCTGACAACACTAACACCCCTCATATCTCTCTGACAACACTAACACCCCTCATATCTCTCTGGCAACACTAACACCCCTCATATCTCTCTGACAACACTAACACCCCTCATATCTCTCTGACAACACTAACACCCCTCATATTTCTCTGACAACATGAACCCCCCTCATATATCTATGGCAACACTAGCACCCCTCATATCTCTCTGACAACATTAACACCCTCATATCTCTCTGACAACACTGACACCCCTCATATCTCTCTGACAACATGAAACACCCCTCATATCTCTATGGCAACACTAACACCCCTCATATCTCTCTGACAACACTAACACCCCTCATATCTCTCTGACAACACTAACACCCCTCATATCTCTCTGACAACACGAACACCCCTCATAAATCTCTCTGTCAACACTAACACCCCTCATATCTCTATGGCAACACTAACACTCCTCATATCACTCTGGAAAGACTAACACCCCTCATATCTCTCTGACAACACTAACACCCCTCATATCTCTCTGACAACATGAACCCCCCTCATATCTCTCTGACAACACTAACACCCCTCATATCTCTATGACAACACTAACACCCCTCATATCTCTCTGACAACATGAACACCCCTCATATCTCTGTGGCAACACTAACACCCCTCATATCTCTATGTAGCAACACTAACACTCCTCATATCTCTCTGACAACACTAAAACCCCTCATATCTCTCTGACAACACAAACACCCCTCATATCTCTCTGGCAACACTAACACCCCTCATATCTCTCTGACAACACTAACACCCCTCATATCTCTCTGACAACACTAACACCCCTCATATCTCTATGACAACACTAACACACCTCATATCTCTCTGACAACATGAACACCCCTCATATCTCTATGGCAACACTAACACCCCTCATATCTCTCTGACAACACTAAAACCCCTCATATCTCTCAGACAACACTAACACCCCTCATATCTCTCCGACAACACTAAAACCTCTCATATCTCTCTGACAACACTAACACCCCTCATATATCTCTGACAACACTAACACCCCTCATATCTCTCTGACAACACTAAAACCTCTCATATCTCTCTGACAACACTAACACCCCTCATATCTCTCTGACAACACTAAAACCTCTCATATCTCTCTGACAACACTAACACCCCTCATATCTCTCTGACAACATGAACACCCCTCATATCTCTATGGCAACACTAACACCTCTCATATCTCTCAGACAACACTAACACCCCTCATATCTCTCTGACAACACTAAAACCTCTCATATCTCTCTGACAACACTAACACCCCTCATATATCTCTGACAACACTAACACCCCTCATATCTCTCTGACAACACTAAAACCTCTCATATCTCTCTGACAACACTAACACCCCTCATATCTCTCTGACAACACTAAAACTTCTCATATCTCTCTGACAACACTAACACCCCTCATATCTCTCTGACAACACTAATACCCCTCATATCTCTCTGACAACACTAAAACCTCTCATATCTCTCTGACAACACTAACACCCCTCATATCTCTCTGACAACACTAACACCCCTCATATCTCTCTGACAACACTAACACCCCTCATATCTCTCTGACAACACTAACACTCCTCATATCTCTATGGCAACACTAACACCCCTCATATATCTCTGACAACACAAACACCCCTCATATCTCTATGGCAACACTAACACCCCTCATATCTCTCTGACAACACTAACACCCCTCATATCTCTCTGACACCACGAACACCCCTCATATGTCTCTGGCAACATGAACACCCCTCATATCTCTATGGCAACACTAACACCCCTCATATCTCTCTGACAACACTAACACCCCTCATATCTCTCTGACAACACTAACACCCCTCATATCTCTATGGCAACACTAACACCCCCTCATATCACTCTGGCAACATTAACACCCCTCATATCTCTATGGCAACACTAATACCCCTCATATCTCTCTGACAACACTAAAACCTCTCATATCTCTCTGACAACACTAACACCCCTCATATCTCTCTGACAACACTAACACCCCTCATATCTCTCTGACAACACTAACACCCCTCATATCTCTCTGACAACACTAACACTCCTCATATCTCTATGGCAACACTAACACCCCTCATATATCTCTGACAACACAAACACCCCTCATATCTCTCTGACAACACTAACACCCCTCATATCTCTCTGACACCACGAACACCCCTCATATGTCTCTGACAACACTAACACCCCTCATATCTCTCTGACAACACTAACACCCCTCATATCTCTATGGCAACACTAACACCCCTCATATCTCTCTGGCAACACTAACACCCCTCATATCTCTATGGCAACACTAACACCCCTCATATCTCTCTGACAACACTAAAACCCTCATATCTCTATGGCAACACTAACACCCTCATATCTCTGTGACAACACTAACACCCCTCATATCTCTCTGACAACACTAACACCCCTCATATCTCTCTGACAACACAAACACCCCTCATATCTCTCTGACAACACTAACACCCTCATATCTCTCTGACAACACTAACACCCCTCATATCACTCTGACAACATGAACCCCCCTCATATATCTATGGCAACACTAACACCCCTCATATCTCTCTGACAACACTAAAACCCCTCATATCTCTATGGCAACACTAACACCCCTCATATCTCTATGACAACACTAACACCCCTCATATCTCTCTGACAACACTAACACCCCTCATATCTCTCTGACAACACAAACACCCCTCATATCTCTCTGACAACACTAACACCCCTCATATCTCTCTGACAACACTAACACCCCTCATATCACTCTGACAACATGAACCCCCCTCATATATCTATGGCAACACTAGCACCCCTCATATCTCTCTGACAACATTAACACCCCTCATATCTCTATGGCAACACTAACACCCCTCATATCTCTCTGACAACATTAACACCCCTCATATCACTCTGACAACACTAACACCCCTCATATCACTCTGACAACACTATCACCCCTCATATCTCTATGGCAACACAAACACCCCTCATATCTCTCTGACAACACTAACACTCCTCATATCTCTCTGACAACACTAACACCCCTCATATCTCTATGGCAACACTAACACCCCTCATATCTCTCTGACAACACTAAAACCCCTCATATCTCTATGGCAACACTAACACCCCTCATATCTCTCTGACAACACTAACACCCCTCATATCTCTCTGACAACATGAACCCCCCTCATATATCTATGGCAACACTAGCACCCCTCATATCTCTCTGACAACATTAACACCCCTCATATCTCTCTGACAACACTAACACCCCTCATATCTCTCTGACAACATTAAAACCCCTCATATCTCTATGGCAACACTAAAACCCCTCATATCTCTCTGACAACACTAAAACCCCTCATATCTCTCTGACAACACTAACACCCCTCATATCTCTCTGACAACACTAACACCCCTCATATCTCTCTGACAACACTAACACCCCTCATATCTCTCTGGCAAAACTAACACCCCTCATATCTCTCTGACAACACTAACACTCCTCATATCTCTATGGCAACACTAACACCCCTCATATCTCTCTGTCAACACTAACACTCCTCATATCTCTATGGCAACACTAACACCCCTCATAAATCTCTGACAACACTAACACCCCTCATATATCTATGGCAACACTAGCACCCCTCATATCTCTCTGACAACATTAACACCCCTCATATCTCTATGGCAACACTAACACCCCTCATATCTCTCTGACAACATTAACACCCCTCATATCACTCTGACAACACTAACACCCCTCATATCTCTCTGACAACACTAACACCCCTCATATCTCTATGGCAACACTAACACCCCTCATATCACTCTGGCAAAACTAACACCCCTCATATCTCTATGGCAACACTAACACCCCTCATATCTCTCTGACAACACTAAAACCCCTCATATCTCTATGGCAACACTAACACCCCTCATATCTCTCTGACAACACTAACACCCCTCATATCTCTCTGACAACACAAACACCCCTCATATCTCTCTGACAACACTAACACCCCTCATATCTCTCTGACAACACTAACACCCCTCATATCTCTCTGGCAACACTAACACCCCTCATATCTCTCTGACAACATGAACCCCCCTCATATATCTATGGCAACACTAGCACCCCTCATATCTCTCTGACAACATTAACACCCCTCATATCTCTCTGACAACACAAACACCCCTCATATCTCTCTGACAACACTAACACCCCTCATATCTCTCTGACAACACTAACACCCCTCATATCACTCTGACAACATGAACCCCCCTCATATATCTATGGCAACACTAGCACCCCTCATATCTCTCTGACAACATTAACACCCCTCATATCTCTATGGCAACACTAACACCCCTCATATCTCTCTGACAACATTAACACCCCTCATATCACTCTGACAACACTAACACCCCTCATATCACTCTGACAACACTATCACCCCTCATATCTCTATGGCAACACAAACACCCCTCATATCTCTCTGACAACACTAACACTCCTCATATCTCTCTGACAACACTAACACCCCTCATATCTCTATGGCAACACTAACACCCCTCATATCTCTCTGACAACACTAAAACCCCTCATATCTCTATGGCAACACTAACACCCCTCATATCTCTCTGACAACACTAACACCCCTCATATCTCTCTGACAACATGAACCCCCCTCATATATCTATGGCAACACTAGCACCCCTCATATCTCTCTGACAACATTAACACCCCTCATATCTCTCTGACAACACTAACACCCCTCATATCTCTCTGACAACATTAAAACCCCTCATATCTCTATGGCAACACTAAAACCCCTCATATCTCTCTGACAACACTAAAACCCCTCATATCTCTCTGACAACACTAACACCCCTCATATCTCTCTGACAACACTAACACCCCTCATATCTCTCTGACAACACTAACACCCCTCATATCTCTCTGTCAAAACTAACACCCCTCATATCTCTCTGACAACACTAACACTCCTCATATCTCTATGGCAACACTAACACCCCTCATATCTCTCTGTCAACACTAACACTCCTCATATCTCTATGGCAACACTAACACCCCTCATAAATCTCTGACAACACTAACACCCCTCATATATCTATGGCAACACTAGCACCCCTCATATCTCTCTGACAACATTAACACCCTCATATCTCTATGGCAACACTAACACCCTCATATCTCTCTGACAACATTAACACCCCTCATATCACTCTGACAACACTAACACCCTCATATCTCTCTGACAACACTAACACCCCTCATATCTCTATGGCAACACTAACACCCCTCATATCACTCTGGCAAAACTAACACCCCTCATATCTCTATGGCAACACTAACACCCCTCATATCTCTCTGACAACACTAAAACCCCTCATATCTCTATGGCAACACTAACACCCCTCATATCTCTCTGACAACACTAACACCCCTCATATCTCTCTGACAACACAAACACCCCTCATATCTCTCTGACAACACTAACACCCCTCATATCTCTCTGACAACACTAACACCCCTCATATCTCTCTGGCAACACTAACACCCCTCATATCTCTCTGACAACATGAACCCCCCTCATATATCTATGGCAACACTAGCACCCCTCATATCTCTCTGACAACATTAACACCCCTCATATCTCTATGGCAACACTAACACCCTCATATCTCTCTGACAACATTAACACCCCTCATATCACTCTGACAACACTAACACCCCCTCATATCTCTCTGACAACACTAACACCCTCATATCTCTATGGCAACACTAACACCCCTCATATCTCTCTGGCAACACTAACACCCCTCATATCTCTATGGCAACACTAACACCCCTCATATCTCTCTGACAACACTAAAACCCCTCATATCTCTATGGCAACACTAACACCCCTCATATCTCTCTGACAACACTAACACCCCTCATATCTCTCTGACAACACTAACACCCCTCATATCTCTCTGACAACACTAACACCCCTCATATCTCTCTGACAACACTAACACCCCTCATATCTCTATGGCAACACTAACACCCCTCATATCTCTCTGACAACACTAACACCACTCATATCTCTCTGACAACACAAACACCCTCATATCTCTCTGACAACACTAACACCCCTCATATCTCTCTGACAACACTAACACCCTCATATCTCTCTGGCAACACTAACACCCCTCATATCACTCTGACAACATGAGACCCCCTCATATATCTATGGCAACACTAGCACCCTCATATCTCTCTGACAACATTAACACCCCCTCATATCTCTGGCAACACTAACACCCCTCATATCTCTCTGACAACATTAACACCCCCTCATATCACTCTGACAACACTAACACCCTCATATCTCTCTGACAACACTAACACCCCTTATATCTCTATGGCAACACTAACACCCCTCATATCACTCTGGCAAAACTAACACCCCTCATATCTCTATGGCAACACTAACACCCCTCATATCTCTCTGACAACACTAAAACCCCTCATATCTCTATGGCAACACTAACACCCCTCATATCTCTCTGACAACACTAACACCCCTCATATCTCTCTGACAACACTAACACCCCTCATATCTCTCTGGCAACACTAACACCCCTCATATCTCTCTGACAACACTAACACCCCTCATATCTCTCTGACAACACTAACACCCCTCATATTTCTCTGACAACATGAACCCCCCTCATATATCTATGGCAACACTAGCACCCCTCATATCTCTCTGACAACATTAACACCCCTCATATCTCTCTGACAACACTGACACCCCTCATATCTCTCTGACAACATGAACACCCTCATATCTCTATGGCAACACTAACACCCCTCATATCTCTCTGACAACACTAACACCCCTCATATCTCTCTGACAACACTAACACCCCTCATATCTCTCTGACAACACGAACACCCCTCATAAATCTCTCTGTCAACACTAACACCCCTCATATCTCTATGGCAACACTAACACTCCTCATATCACTCTGGAAAGACTAACACCCCTCATATCTCTCTGACAACACTAACACCCCTCATATCTCTCTGACAACATGAACCCCCCTCATATCTCTCTGACAACACTAACACCCCTCATATCTCTCTGACAACACTAACACCCCTCATATCTCTATGGCCTCACTAACACCCCTCATATCTCTCTGACAATACTAAAACCTCTCATATCTCTCTGACAACACGAACACCCCTCATATCTCTCTGTCAACACTAACACCCCTCATATCTCTATGGCAACACTAACACCCCTCATATCTCTATGGCAACACTAACACTCCTCATATCTCTCTGACAACACTAAAACCCCTCATATCTCTCTGACAACACAAACACCCCTCATATCTCTCTGGCAACACTAACACCCCTCATATCTCTCTGACAACACTAACACCCCTCATATCTCTCTGACAACACTAACACCCCTCATATCTCTATGACAACACTAACACCCCTCATATCTCTCTGACAACATGAACACCCCTCATATCTCTATGGCAACACTAACACCCCTCATATCTCTATGGCAACACTAACACTCCTCATATCTCTCTGACAACACTAAAACCCCTCATATCTCTCTGACAACACAAACACCCCTCATATCTCTCTGGCAACACTAACACCCCTCATATCTCTCTGACAACACTAACACCCCTCATATCTCTCTGACAACACTAACACCCCTCATATCTCTATGACAACACTAACACCCCTCATATCTCTCTGACAACATGAACACCCCTCATATCTCTATGGCAACACTAACACCCCTCATATCTCTCTGACAACACTAAAACCTCTCATATCTCTCAGACAACACTAACACCCCTCATATCTCTCTGACAACACTAAAACCTCTCATATCTCTCTGACAACACTAACACCCCTCATATATCTCTGACAACACTAACACCCCTCATATCTCTCTGACAACACTAAAACCTCTCATATCTCTCTGACAACACTAACACCCCTCATATCTCTCTGACAACACTAAAACCTCTCATATCTCTCTGACAACACTAACACCCCTCATATCTCTCTGACAACACTAACACCCCTCATATCTCTCTGACAACATGAACACCCCTCATATCTCTATGGCAACACTAACACCTCTCATATCTCTCAGACAACACTAACACCCCTCATATCTCTCTGACAACACTAAAACCTCTCATATCTCTCTGACAACACTAACACCCCTCATATATCTCTGACAACACTAACACCCCTCATATCTCTCTGACAACACTAAAACCTCTCATATCTCTCTGACAACACTAACACCCCTCATATCTCTCTGACAACACTAAAACCTCTCATATCTCTCTGACAACACTAACACCCCTCATATCTCTCTGACAACACTAATACCCCTCATATCTCTCTGACAACACTAAAACCTCTCATATCTCTCTGACAACACTAACACCCCTCATATCTCTCTGACAACACTAACACCCCTCATATCTCTCTGACAACACTAAAACCTCTCATATATCTCTGACAACACAAACACCCCTCATATCTCTATGGCAACACTAACACCCCTCATATCTCTCTGACAACACTAACACCCCTCATATCTCTCTGACACCACGAACACCCCTCATATATCTCTGGCAACATGAACACCCCTCATATCTCTATGGCAACACTAACACCCCTCATATCTCTCTGACAACACTAACACCCCTCATATCTCTCTGACAACACTAACACCCCTCATATCTCTATGGCAACACTAACACCCCTCATATCACTCTGGCAACACTAACACCCCTCATATCTCTATGGCAACACTAACACCCCTCATATCTCTCTGACAACACTAACACCCCTCATATCTCTCTGACACCACGAACACCCCTCATATGTCTCTGACAACACTAACACCCCTCATATCTCTCTGACAACACTAACACCCCTCATATCTCTCTGACAACACTAACACCCCTCATATCTCTATGGCAACACTAACACCCCTCATATCTCTCTGGCAACACTAACACCCCTCATATCTCTATGGCAACACTAACACCCCTCATATCTCTCTGACAACACTAAAACCCCTCATATCTCTATGGCAACACTAACACCCCTCATATCTCTATGACAACACTAACACCCCTCATATCTATCTGACAACACTAACACCCCTCATATCTCTCTGACAACACTAACACCCCTCATATCTCTCTGACAACACAAACACCCCTCATATCTCTCTGACAACACTAACACCCCTCATATCTCTCTGACAACACTAACACCCCTCATATCACTCTGACAACATGAACCCCCCTCATATATCTATGGCAACACTAGCACCCCTCATATCTCTCTGACAACATTAACACCCCTCATATCTCTATGGCAACACTAACACCCCTCATATCTCTCTGACAACATTAACACCCCTCATATCACTCTGACAACACTAACACCCCTCATATCACTCTGACAACACTATCACCCCTCATATCTCTATGGCAACACTAACACCCCTCATATCACTCTGGCAAAACTAACACCCCTCATATCTCTATGACAACACTAACACCCCTCATATCTCTCTGACAACACTAAAACCCCTCATATCTCTATGGCAACACTAACACCCCTCATATCTCTCTGACAACACTAACACCCCTCATATCTCTCTGACAACACTAACACCCCTCATATCTCTGGCAACACTAACACCCCTCATATCTCTCTGACAACACTAACACCCCTCATATCTCTCTGACAACACTAACACCCCTCATATTTCTCTGACAACATGAACCCCCCTCATATATCTATGGCAACACTAGCACCCCTCATATCTCTCTGACAACATTAACACCCCTCATATCTCTCTGACAACACTGACACCCCTCATATCTCTCTGACAACATGAACAACCCTCATATCTCTATGGCAACACTAACACCCCTCATATCTCTCTGACAACACTAACACCCCTCATATATCTCTGACAACACTAACACCCCTCATATCTCTCTGACAACACTAAAACCTCTCATATCTCTCTGACAACACTAACACCCCTCATATCTCTCTGACAACACTAAAACCTCTCATATCTCTCTGACAACACTAACACCCCTCATATCTCTCTGACAACACTAATACCCCTCATATCTCTCTGACAACACTAAAACCTCTCATATCTCTCTGACAACACTAACACCCCTCATATCTCTCTGACAACACTAACACCCCTCATATCTCTCTGACAACACTAACACCCCTCATATCTCTCTGACAACACTAACACTCCTCATATCTCTATGGCAACACTAACACCCCTCATATATCTCTGACAACACAAACACCCCTCATATCTCTATGGCAACACTAACACCCCTCATATCTCTCTGACAACACTAACACCCCTCATATCTCTCTGACACCACGAACACCCCTCATATGTCTCTGGCAACATGAACACCCCTCATATCTCTATGGCAACACTAACACCCCTCATATCTCTCTGACAACACTAACACCCCTCATATCTCTCTGACAACACTAACACCCCTCATATCTCTATGGCAACACTAACACCCCCTCATATCACTCTGGCAACACTAACACCCCTCATATCTCTATGGCAACACTAATACCCCTCATATCTCTCTGACAACACTAAAACCTCTCATATCTCTCTGACAACATTAACACCCCTCATATCTCTCTGACAACACTAACACCCTCATATCTCTCTGACAACACTAACACCCCTCATATCTCTCTGACAACACTAACACTCCTCATATCTCTATGGCAACACTAACACCCTCATATATCTCTGACAACACCCCTCATATCTCACACACCCTCATATCTCTCTGACAACACTAACACCCTCATATCTCTCACTAACACCTCATATCTCTGACAACACACTACACACCCCTCATATCTCTCTGACAACACTAACACCCCTCATATCTCTCTGACAACACTAACACCCCCTCATATCTCTCTGACAACACTAAACACCCCTCATATCTCTCTGACAACACTAACACCTCATATCTCTCTGACAACACTAACACCCCTCATATCTCTCTGACAACACTAACACCCTCATATCTCTCTGACAACCTCATATCTCTAGCAGCACTAACACCCTCATATCTCTCTGACAACACTAACTCATATCTCTGACAACACTAACACCCCTCATATCTCTCTGACAACACTAACACCCTCATATCTCTCTGACAACACTAACACCCCTCATATCTCTCTGACAACACTAACACCCTCATATCTCTATGGCAACACTAACACCCCTCATATCTCTCTGACAACACTAACACCCCTCATATCTCTCTGACAACACTAACACCCCTCATATCTCTCTGACAACACTAACACCCTCATATCTCTCTCTGACAACACTAACACCCCTCATATCTCTCTGACAACACTAACACCCCTCATATCTCTCTGACAACACTAACACCCTCATATCTCTCTGACAACACTAACACCCCTCATATCTCTCTGACAACACTAACACCCTCATATCTCTCTGACAACACTAACACCCCTCATATCTCTCTGACAACACTAACACCCCCTCATATCTCTCTGACAACACTAACACCCCTCATATCTCTCTGACAACACTAACACCCCTCATATCTCTCTGACAACACTAACACCCCTCATATCTCTGGCAACACTAACACCCCTCATATCTCTCTGACAACACTAACACCCCTCATATCTCTCTGACAACACTAACACCCCTCATATCTCTCTGACAACACTAACACCCTCATATCTCTCTGACAACACTAACACCCCTCATATCTCTCTGACAACACTAACACCCCTCATATCTCTCTGACAACACTAACACCCTCATATCTCTCTGACAACACTAACACCTCATATCTCTCTGGCAACACTAACACCCTCATATCTCTCTGACAACACTAACACCCTCATATCTCTCTGACAACACTAACACCCCTCATATTTCTCTGACAACATGAACCCCCCTCATATATCTATGGCAACACTAGCACCCCTCATATCTCTCTGACAACATTAACACCCCTCATATCTCTCTGACAACACTGACACCCCTCATATCTCTCTGACAACATGAACACCCCTCATATCTCTCTGACAACACTAGCACCCCTCATATCTCTGACAACACTAACACCCCTCATATCTCTCTGAACACTAACACCCTCATATCTCTCTGACAACACTAACACCCCTCATATCTCTCTGACAACACTAACACCCCTCATATCTCTACAACACTAACCCCCTCATATCTCTACACTAACACCCCTCATATCTCTCTGACACTAACACCCCTCATATCTCTCTCATATCTCTCTGACAACACTAACCCCCTCATATCTCTCTGACAACACTAACACCCCTCATATCTCTCTGACAACACTAACACCCCTCATATCTCTCTGACAACACTAACACCCTCATATCTCTCTGACAACACTAACACCCTCATATCTCTCTGACAACACTAACACCCCTCATATCTCTCTGACAACACTAACACCCCTCATATCTCTCTGACAACACTAACACACCCTCATATCTCTCTCTGACAACACTAACACCCTCATATCTCTCTGACAACACTAACACCCTCATATCTCTCTCTGACAACACTAACACCCCTCATATCTCTCTGACAACACTAACACCCTCATATCTCTCTGACAACACTAACACCCTCATATCTCTCTGACAACACTAACACCCCTCATATCTCTCTGACAACACTAACACCCCTCATATCTCTCCTCATATCTCTATGGCAACACTAACACCCCTCATATCTCTTATCTCTCTGACAACACTAACACCCTCATATCTCTCTGACAACACTAACACCCCTCATATCTCTCTGACAACACTAACACCCCTCATATCTCTCTGACAACACTAACACCCCTCATATCTCTCTGACAACACTAACACCCCTCATATCTCTCTGACAACACTAACACCCCTCATATCTCTCTGGCAACACTAACACCCCTCATATCTCTCTGACAACACTAACACCCCTCATATCTCTCTGACAACACTAACACCCCTCATATCTCTCTGACAACACTAACACCCTCATATCTCTATGGCAACACTAACACCCTCATATCTCTCTGACAACACTAACACTCCCTCATATCTCTCTGACAACACTAACACCCTCCTCATATCTCTCTGACAACACTAACACCCCTCATATCTCTCTGACAACACTAACACCCCTCATATCTCTCTGACACACACTAACACCCCTCATATCTCTCTGACAACACTAACACCCCTCATATCTCTCTGACAACACTAACACCCCTCATATCTCTCTGACAACACTAACACCCCTCTCATATCTCTCTGACAACACTAACACCCCTCATATCTCTCTGACAACACTAATACCCCCTCATATCTCTCTGACAACACTAACACCCCTCATCTCACACCCTCATATCTCTCTCTGACAACACTAACACCCCTCATATCTCTCTGACAACACTAACACCCCTCATATCTCTCTGACAACACTAACACCCTCATATCTCTCTGACAACACTAACACCCCTCATATCTCTGACAACACTAACACCCTCATATCTCTCTGACAACACTAACACCCCTCATATCTCTCTCTGACAACACTAACACCCTCATATCTCTCTGACAACACTAACACCCCTCATATCTCTCTGACAACACTAACACCCTCATATCTCTCTGACAACACTAACACCCCTCATATCTCTCTGACAACACTAACACCCCTCATATCTCTCTCTGACAACACTAACACCCCCTCATATCTCTCTCTGACAACACTAACACCCCTCATATCTCTCTGACAACACTAACACCCCTCATATCTCTCTGACAACACTAACACCCCTCATATCTCTCTGACAACACTAACACCCCTCATATCTCTCTGACAACACTAACACCTCATATCTCTCTGACAACACTAACACCCTCATATCTCTCTGACAACACTAACACCCCTCATATCTCTCTGACAACACTAACACCCCCTCATATCTCTCTGACAACACTAACACCCCTCATATCTCTCTGACAACACTAACACCCTCATATCTCTCTGACAACACTAACACCCCTCATATCTCTCTGACAACACTAACACCCCTCATATCTCTCTGACAACACTAACACCCCTCATATCTCTCTGACAACACTAACACCCTCATATCTCTCTGGCAACACTAACACCCTCATATCTCTCTGACAACACTAACACCCTCATATCTCTCTGACAACACTAACACCCCTCATATCTCTCTGGCAACACTAACACCCCCTCATATCTCTCTGACAACACTAACACCCCTCATATCTCTCTGGCAGCACTAACACCCCTCATATATCTCTGACAACACTAACACCCCTCATATCTCTCTGACAACACTAACACCCCCTCATATCTCTCTGACAACACTAACACCCTCATATCTCTCTGACAACACTAACACCCTCTCATATCTCTCTGACAACACTAACACCCCTCATATCTCTCTGACAACACAACACTAACACCTCTCATATCTCTCTGACAACACTAACACCCTCATATCTCTCTGACAACACTAACACCCCTCATATCTCTCTGGCAACACTAACACCCCTCATATCTCTCTGACAACACTAACACTCATATCTCTCTGACAACACTAACACCCTCATATCTCTCTGACAACACTAACACCCCTCATATCTCTGACAACACTAACACCCCTCATATCTCTGGCAACACTAACACCCCTCATATCTCTCTGACAACACTAACACCCCTCATATCTCTCTATGGCAACACTAACACCCCTCATATCTCTCTGACAACACTAACACCCCTCATATCTCTCTGACAACACTAACACCCCTCATATCTCTCTGGCACACTAACACCCCTCATATCTCTCTGACAACACTAACACCCCTCATATCTCTCTGGCAACACTAACACCCTCATATCTCTCTGACAACACTAACACCCCTCATATCTCTCTGGCAACACTAACACCCCTCATATCTCTCTGTAGCACTAACACCCCTCATATCTCTGGCAGCACTAACACCCTCATATCTCTCTGGCAACACTAACACCCCTCATATCTCTATGGCAACACTAACACCCTTCATATCTCTCTGGCAACACTAACACCCCTCATATCTCTCTGGCAACACTAACACCCCTCATATCTCTATGGCAACACTAACACCCCTCATATCTCTCTGGCAACACTAACACCCCTCATATCTCTCTGGCAACACTAACACCCTCATATCTCTCTGGCAACACTAACACCCCTCATATCTCTCTGACAACACTAACACCCCTCATATCTCTGACAACACTAACACCCCTCATATCTCTATGACAACACTAACACCCCTCATATCTCTGTAGCAACACTAACACCCCTCATATCTCTCTGACAACACTAACACCCTCATATCTCTCTGACAACACTAACACCCCCTCATATCTCTCTGACAACACTAACACCCCTCATATCTCTCTGACAACACTAACACCCCTCATATCTCTATGGCAACACTAACACCCCTCATATCTCTCTGACAACACTAACACCACTCATATCTCTCTGACAACACTAACACCCCTCATATCTCTCTGACAACACTAACACCCTCATATCTCTCTGACAACACTAACACCCCTCATATCTCTCTGACAACACTAACACCCTCATATCTCTCTGGCAACACTAACACCCCTCATATCTCTCTGACAACACTAACACCCCTCATATCTCTCTGACAACACTAACACCCCTCATATCTCTCTGACAACACTAACACCCCTCATATCTCTCTGACAACACTAACACCCCTCATATCTCTCTGACAACACTAACACCCCTCTAACACCCCTCATATCTCTCTGACAACATGAACACCCCTCATATCTCTATGGCAACACTAACACCCCTCATATCTCTCTGACAACACTAAAACCTCTCATATCTCTCTGACAACACTAACACCCCTCATATCTCTCTGACAACACTAAAACCTCTCATATCTCTCTGACAACACTAACACCCCTCATATCTCTCTGACAACACTAACACCCCTCATATCTCTCTGACAACACTAACACCCCTCATATCTCTCTGGCAACACTAACACCCTCTAACACCCTCATATCTCTCTGACAAGCACTAACACCCCTCATATCTCTCTGACAACACTAACACCCCTCATATCTCTCTGACAACACTAACACCCCTCATATCTCTGGCAACACTAACACCCCTCATATCACTCTGGCAGCACTAACACCCCTCATATCTCTGTGGCAACACTAAAACCTCTCATATCTCTCTGACAACACTAAAACCTCTCATATCTCTCTGACAACACTAACACCCCTCATATCTCTCTGACAACACTAACACCCCTCATATCACTCAACACTAACACCCCTCATATCTCTCTGGCAACACTAACACCCTCATATCTCTATGCAACACTAACCCCCTATATCTCTGACAACACAAACACCCCTCATATCTCTATGACAACACTAACACCCCTCATATCTCTCTGACAACACTAACACCCCTCATATCTCTCTGACAACACTAACACCCCTCATATCTCTATGACAACACTAACACCCCTCATATCTCTATGACAACACTAACACCCCTCATATCTCTATGGCAACACTAACACCCCTCATATCTCTCTGACAACACTAAAACCTCTCATATCTCTCTGACAACACTAACACCCCTCATATCTCTCTGACAACACTAAAACCTCTCATATCTCTCTGACAACACTAACACCCCTCATATCTCTCTGACAACACTAACACCCCTCATATCTCTCTGACAACACTAAAACCTCTCATATCTCTCTGACAACACTAACACCCCTCATATCTCTCTGACAACACTAACACCCCTCATATCTCTCTGACAACACTAACACCCCTCATATCTATCTGACAACACTAACACCCCTCATATCTCTCTGACAACACAAACACCCCTCATATCTCTCTGACAACACTAACACCCCTCATATCTCTCTGACAACACTAACACCCCTCATATCTCTCTGACAAAACTAACACCCCTCATATCTCTCTGACAACATGAACACCCCTCATATCTCTCTGACAATACTAACACCCCTCTCATATCTCTCTGACAACACTAACACCCTCATATCTCTCTGACATCATATCTCTCTGACAACACTAACACCCTCATTATCTCTGTGACAACACTAACACCCCTCATATCTCTCTGACAACACTAACACCCCTCATATCTCTCTGACAACACTAACACCCCTCATATCTCTCTGACAACACTAACACTCCTCATATCTCTATGGCAACACTAACACCCCTCATATATCTCTGACAACACAAACACCCCTCATATCTCTATGGCAACACTAACACCCCTCATATCTCTCTGACAACACTAAAACCCCTCATATCTCTATGGCAACACTAACACCCCTCATATCTCTCTGACAACACTAACACCCCTCATATATCTCTGACAACACAAACACCCCTCATATCTCTATGGCAACACTAACACCCCTCATATCTCTCTGACAACACTAACACCCCTCATATCTCTCTGACACCACGAACACCCCTCATATGTCTCTGACAACACTAACACCCCTCATATCTCTCTGACAACACTAACACCCCTCATATCTCTCTGGCAACATGAACACCCCTCATATCTCTATGGCAACACTAACACCCCTCATATCTCTCTGAAAACACTAACACCCCTCATATCTCTCTGACAACACTAACACCCCTCATATCTCTATGGCAACACTAACACCCCCTCATATCACTCTGGCAACACTAACACCCCTCATATCTCTATGGCAACACTAATACCCCTCATATCTCTCTGACAACACTAAAACCTCTCATATCTCTCTGACAACACTAACACCCCTCATATCTCTCTGACAACACTAACACCCCTCATATCTCTCTGACAACACTAACACCCCTCATATCACTCTGACAACACTAACACTCCTCATATCTCTATGGCAACACTAACACCCCTCATATATCTCTGACAACACTAACACCCCTCATATCTCTATGGCAACACTAACACCCCTCATATCTCTCTGACAACACTAACACCCCTCATATCTCTCTGACAACACTAACACCCCTCATATCTCTCTGACAACACTAACACCCCTCATATCTCTCTGACAACACTAACACCCCTCATATCTCTCTGACAACACTAACACCCCTCATATCTCTCTGACAACACTAACACCCCTCATATCTCTCTGACAACACTAACACCCTCATATCTCTCTGGCAACACTAACACCCCCTCATATCTCTGACAACACTAACACCCTCATATCTCTATGGCAACACTAACACCCCTCATATCTCTCTGGCAACACTAACACCCTCATATCTCTGGCAACACTAACACCCCTCATATCTCTCTGACAACACTAACACCCCTCATATCTCTATGGCAACACTAACACCTCTCATATCTCTCTGACAACACTAACACCCCTCATATCTCTCTGGTAACACTAACACCCCCTCATTTCACTATGGCAACACTAACACCCTTCATATCTCTCTGGCAACACTAACACCCCTCATATCTCTCTGGCAACACTAACACCCCTCATATATCTCTGACAACACTAAAACCCCTCATATCTCTATGGCAACACTAACACCCCTCATATCTCTATGACAACACTAACACCCCTCATATCTCTATGGCAACACTAACACCCCTCATATTTCTCTGACAACACAAACACCCCTCATATCTCTCTGACAACACTAACACCCCTCATATCTCTCTGACAACACTTACACCCCTCATAAATCTCTGACAACACTAACACCCCTCATATCTCTATGGCAACACTAACACCCCTCACATCTCTCTGACAACATGAACACCCCTCATATCTCTCTGACAACACTAACACCCCTCATATCTCTCTGACAACACTAACACCCCTCATATCTCTCTGACAACACTAACACCCCTCATATCTCTATGGCAACACTAACACCCCTCATATCTCTCTGACAACACTAAAACCCCTCATATCTCTCTGACAACACAAACACCCCTCATATCTCTCTGGCAACACTAACACCCCTCATATCTCTCTGACAACACTAACACCCCTCATATCTCTCTGACAACACTAACACCCTCATATCTCTATGACAACACTAACACCCCTCATATCTCTGTGACAACATGAACACCCCTCATATCTCTATGGCAACACTAACACCCTCATATCTCTCTGACAACACTAAAACCTCTCATATCTCTCTGACAACACTAACACCCCTCATATCTCTCTGACAACACTAAAACCTCTCATATCTCTCTGACAACACTAACACCCCCTCATATCTCTCTGACAACACTAACACCCCTCATATCTCTCTGACAACACTAAAACCTCTCATATCTCTCTGACAACACTAACACCCCTCATATCTCTCTGCTGACAACACTAACACCCCCTCATATCTCTCTGACAACACTAACACCCCTCATATCTATCTGACAACACTAACACCCTCATATCTCTCTGACAACACAAACACCCTCATATCTCTCTGACAACACTAACACCCCTCATATCTCTCTGACAACACTAACACCCCTCATATCTCTCTGACAAAACTAACACCCCTCATATCTCTCTGACAACATGAACACCCCTCATATCTCTCTGACAATACTAACACCCTCATATCTCTCTGACAACACTAACACCCCTCATATCTCTCTGACAACACTAACACCCTCATCTCTATGACAACACTAACACCCCTCATATCTCTCTGACAACACTAACACCCCTCATATCTCTCTGACAACACTAACACCCCTCATATCTCTCTGACAACACTAACACTCCTCATATCTCTATGGCAACACTAACACCCCTCATATATCTCTGACAACACAAACACCCCTCATATCTCTCTGACAACACTAACACCCCTCATATCTCTCTGACAACACTAACACCCCTCATATCTCTCTGACACCACGAACACCCCTCATATGTCTCTGACAACACTAACACCCCTCATATCTCTCTGACAACACTAACACCCCTCATATCTCTCTGACAACATGAACACCCCTCATATCTCTCTGGCAACACTAACACCCCTCATATCTCTCTGACAACACTAACACCCCTCATATCTCTCTGACAACACTAACACCCCTCATATCTCTATGGCAACACTAACACCCCCTCATATCACTCTGGCAACACTAACACCCCCTCATATCTCTCTGGCAACACTAACACCACTAACACCCCTCATATCTCTCTGACAACACTAAAACCCCTCATATCTCTATGGCAACTCTAACACCCCTCATATCTCTCTGACAACACTAACACCCCTCATATCTCTCTGGCAACACTAACACCCCTCATTTCACTATGGCAACACTAACACCCTTCATATCTCTCTGGCAACACTAAAACCCCTCATATCTCTCTGGCAACACTAACACCCCTCATATATCTCTGACAACACTAAAACCCCTCATATCTCTATGGCAACACTAACACCCCTCATATCTCTGTACAAACACCCTCATATCTCTGTGGCAACACTAACACCCTCATATTTCTCTGACAACACAAACACCCCTCATATCTCTCTGACAACACTAACACCCCTCATATCTCTCTGACAACACTTACACCCCTCATAAATCTCTGACAACACTAACACCCCTCATATCTCTATGGCAACACTAACACCCCTCACATCTCTCTGACAACATGAACCCCCTCATATCTCTCTGACAACACTAACACCCCTCATATCTCTCTGACAACACTAACACCCTCATATCTCTCTGACAACACTAACACCCTCATATCTCTGTGGCAACACTAACACCCTCATATCTCTCTGACAACACTAAAACCCCTCATATCTCTCTGACAACACAAACACCCCTCATATCTCTCTGGCAACACTAACACCCCTCATATCTCTCTGACAACACTAACACCCCTCATATCTCTCTGACAACACTAACACCCTCATATCTCTGTGACAACACTAACACCCCTCATATCTCTGTGACAACATGAACACCCCTCATTATCTCTATGGCAACACTAACACCCCTCATATCTCTCTGACAACACTAAAACCTCTCATATCTCTCTGACAACACTAAAACCTCTCATATCTCTCTGACAACACTAACACCCCTCATATCTCTCTGACAACACTAACACCCCTCATATCTCTCTGACAACACTAAAACCTCTCATATCTCTCTGACAACACTAACACCCCTCATATCTCTCTGACAACACTAACACCCCTCATATCTCTCTGACAACACTAACACCCCTCATATCTCTCTGACAACACTAACACCCCTCATATCTCTATGGCAACACTAACACCCCTCATATCTCTCTGACAACACTAACACCCCTCATATCTCTCTGACAACACAAACACCCCTCATATCTCTCTGGCAACACTAACACCCCTCATATCTCTCTGACAACACTAACACCCTCATATCTCTGACAACACTAACACCCCTCATATCTCTCTGACAACACTAACACCCTCATATCTCTAGTGACAACATGAACACCCCTCATATCTCTATGGCAACACTAACACCCCTCATATCTCTCTGACAACACTAAAACCTCTCATATCTCTCTGACAACACTAAAACCTCTCATATCTCTCTGACAACACTAACACCCCTCATATCTCTCTGACAACACTAACACCCCTCATATCTCTCTGACAACACTAAAACCTCTCATATCTCTCTGACAACACTAACACCCCTCATATCTCTCTGACAACACTAACACCCCTCATATCTCTCTGACAACACTAACACTAACACCCTCATATCTCTCTGACAACACTAACACCCCTCATATCTCTCTGACAACACAAACACCCTCATATCTCTCTCTGACAACACTAACACCCCTCATATCTCTCTGACAACTAACACCCCCTCCTTATCTCTCTGACAATCAAAACTAACACCCCTCATATCTCTCTGACAACACTAACACCCCTCATATCTCTCTGACAATACTAACACCCTCATATCTCTCTGACAACACTAACACCCCTCATATCTCTCTGACAACACTAACACCCCTCATATCTCTCTGACAACACTAACACCCCTCATATCTCTCTGACAACACAAACACCCCTCATATCTCTCTGGCAACACTAACACCTCTCATATCTCTCTGACAACACTAACACCCCTCATATCTCTCTGACAACACTAACACCCCTCATATCTCTCTGACAACACAAACACCCCTCATATCTCTCTGACAACACTAACACCCCTCATATCTCTCTGACAAAACTAACACCCCTCATATCTCTCTGACAACACAAACACCCCTCATATCTCTCTGACAACACTACACTAACACCCCTCATATCTCTCTGACAACTTTGAACACCCCTCATATCTCTCTGACAACACTAACACCCCTCATATCTCTATGACAACACTAACACCCCTCACATCTCTCTGACAACATGAACACCCCTCATATCTCTCTGACAACACTAACACCCCTCATATCTCTCTGACAACACTAACACCCCTCATATCTCTCTGACAACACTAACACCCCTCATATCTCTATAGCAGCACTAACACCCTCATATCTCTCTGACAACACTAACACCCCTCATATCTCTCTGACAACACTAACACCCCTCATATCTCTCTGACAACACTAACACCCCTCATATCTCTCTGACAACACTAACACCCCTCATATCTCTCTGACAACACTAACACCCCTCATATCTCTCTGACAACACTAACACCCTCATATCTCTCTGACAACACTAACACCCCTCATATCTCTATGACAACACTAACACCCCTCATATCTCTATGACAACATGAACACCCCTCATATCTCTATGGCAACACTAACACCCCTCATATCTCTCTGACAACACTAAAACCTCTCATATCTCTCTGACAACACTAAAACCTCTCATATCTCTCTGACAACACTAACACCCCTCATATCTCTCTGACAACACTAACACCCCTCATATCTCTCTGACAACACTAAAACCTCTCATATCTCTCTGACAACACTAACACCCCTCATATCTCTCTGACAACACTAACACCCCTCATATCTCTCTGACAACACTAACACCCCTCATATCTCTCTGACAACACTAACACCCCTCATATCTCTATGTACAACACTAACACCCCTCATATCTCTCTGACAACACTAAAACCCCTCATATCTCTCTGACAACACAAACACCCCTCATATCTCTCTGGCAACACTAACACCCCTCATATCTCTCTGACAACACTAACACCCCTCATATCTCTCTGACAACACTAACACCCCTCATATCTCTATGACAACACTAACACCCCTCATATCTCTATGACAACATGAACACCCCTCATATCTCTATGGCAACACTAACACCCCTCATATCTCTCTGACAACACTAAAACCTCTCATATCTCTCTGACAACACTAAAACCTCTCATATCTCTCTGACAACACTAACACCCCTCATATCTCTCTGACAACACTAACACCCCTCATATCTCTCTGACAACACTAAAACCTCTCATATCTCTCTGACAACACTCTCTGACAACACTAACACCCCTCATATCTCTCTGACAACACTAACACCCCTCATATCTCTCTGACAACACTAACACCCCTCATATCTCTCTGACAACACTAACACCCCTCATATCTCTCTGACAACACAAACACCCCTCATATCTCTCTGACAACACTAACACCCCTCATATCTCTCTGACAACACTAACACCCCTCATATCTCTCTGACAAAACTAACACCCCTCATATCTCTCTGACAACATGAACACCTCATATCTCTCTGACAACACTAACACCCCTCATATCTCTCTGACAACACTAACACCCTCATATCTCTCTGACAACACTAACACCCTCATATCTCTCTGACAACACTAACACCCCTCATATCTCTCTGACAACACTAACACCCTCATATCTCTCTGACAACACAAACACCCTCATATCTCTCTGGCAACACTAACACCTCTCATATCTCTCTGACAACACTAACACCCCTCATATCTCTCTGACAACACTAACATCCCTCATATCTCTCTGACAACACTAACACCCCCTCATATCTCTCTGACAACACTAACACCCCTCATATCTCTCTGACAACACAAACACCCCTCATATCTCTCTGACAACACTAACACCCCTCATATCTCTCTGACAAAACTAACACCCTCATATCTCTCTGACAACACTAACACCCCTCATATCTCTCTGACAACACTAACACCCTCATATCTCTCTGACAACACTAACACCCCTCATATCTCTCTGACAACACTAACACCCCTCATATCTCTCTGACAACACTAACACCCCTCATATCTCTGACAACACTAGCACCCTCATATCTCTCTGACAACACTAACACCCTCTATCATATCTCTCTGACAACACTAACACCCCTCATATCTCTCTGACAACACTAACACCCCTCATATCTCTCTGACAACACTAACACCCTCATATCTCTCTGACAACACTAACACCCCTCATATCTCTCTGACAACACTAACACCCCCTCATATCTCTCTGACAACACTAACACCTCTCATATCTCTCTGACAACACTAACACCCCTCATATCTCTCTGACAACACTAACACCCCTCATATCTCTCTGACAACACTAACACCCCTCATATCTCTCTGACAACACTAAAACCTCTCATATCTCTCTGACAACAATAACACCCCTCATATCTCTCTGACAACACTAACACCCCTCATATCTCTCTGACAACACTAAAACCTCTCATATCTCTCTGACAACACTAACACCCCTCATATCTCTCTGACAACACTAAAACCTCTCATATCTCTCTGACAACACTAACACCCCTCATATCTCTCTGGCAACACAAACACTCCTCATATCTCTCTGACAACACTAACACCCCTCATATCTCTCTGACAACACTAACACCCCTCATATCTCTCTGACAAAACTAACACCCCTCATATCTCTCTGACAACACAAACACCCCTCATATCTCTATGGCAACACTAACACCCCTCATATCTCTCTGACAACACTAACACCCCTCATATCTCTCTGGCAACATGAACACCCCTCATATCTCTATGGCAACACTAACACCCCTCATATCTCTCTCATATCTCTGTGACAACACTAACACCCTCATATCTCTCTATGGCAACACTAACACCCTCATATCTCTCTGGCAACACTAACACCCCTCATATCTCTCTGGCAACACTAACACCCCCTCATATCTCACTGGCAACACTAACACCCTTCATATCTCTCTGGCAACACTAAAACCCCTCATATCTCTCTGGCAACACTAACACCCTCATATATCTCTGACAACACTAAAACCCCTCATATCTCTGTGGCAACACTAACACCCCTCATATCTCTGTGACAACACTAACACCCCTCATATCTCTATGGCAACACTAACACCCTCATGTTTCTCTGACAACACTAAACACCCTCATATCTCTCTGACAACACTAACACCCCTCATATCTCTCTGACAACACTAACACCCCTCATATCTCTCTGACAACACTAACACCCCTCATCTCTCTGACAACACTAACACCCCTCATATCTCTCTGACAACATGAACACCCCTCATATCTCTCTGACAACACTAACACCCTCGACATCCTCATATCTCTCTGACAACACTAACACCCCTCCTCATTCATATCTGACAACACTAACACCCCTCATATCTCTCTGACAACACTAACACCCTCATATCTCTCTGACAACACTAACACCCTCATATCTCTCTGACAACACTAACACCCCTCATATCTCTCTGACAACACTAACACCCCTCATATCTCTCTGACAACATAACACCCCTCATATCTCTCTGACAACACTAACACCCCCTCATATCTCTCTGACAACACTAACACCCCTCATGTCTCTGTGACAACACTAACACCCCTCATATCTCTATGACAACACTAACACCCCTCATCTCTCTGACAAGCACTAACACCCCTCATATCTCTCTGACAACACTAAAACCTCTCATATCTCTCTGACAACACTAACACCCCTCATATCTCTCTGATCATATCTCTCTGACAACACTAACACCCCTCATATCTCTCTGACAACACTAACACCCTCATATCTCTCTGACAACACTAAAACCTCTCATATCTCTCTGACAACACTAACACCCCTCATATCTCTCTGACAACACTAACACCCCTCATATCTCTCTGACAACACTAACACCCCTCATATCTCTCTGACAACACTAACACCCCTCATATCTCTATGGCAACACTAACACCCCTCATATCTCTCTGACAACACTAAAACCCCTCATATCTCTCTGACAACACAAACACCCCTCATATCTCTCTGGCAACACTAACACCCCTCATATCTCTCTGACAACACTAACACCCCTCATATCTCTCTGACAACACTAACACCCCTCATATCTCTATGACAACACTAACACCCCTCATATCTCTATGACAACATGAACACCCCTCATATCTCTGTGGCAACACTAACACCCTCATATCTCTCTGACAACACTAAAACCTCTCATATCTCTCTGACAACACTAAAACCTCTCATATCTCTCTGACAACACTAAAACCTCTCATATCTCTCTGACAACACTAACACCTCATATCTCTCTGACAACAGCACTAACACCCCTCATATCTCTCTGACAACACTAACACCTCTCATATCTCTCTGACAACACTAACACCCCTCATATCTCTCTGACAACACTAACACCCCTCATATCTCTCTGACAACACTAACACCCCTCATATCTCTCTGACAACACTAACACCCTCATATCTCTCTGACAACACTAACACCCCTCATATCTCTCTGACAACACTAACACCCCTCATATCTCTCTGACAACACTAACACCCCTCATATCTCTCTGACAACACTAACACCCCTCATATCTCTCTGACAACACTAACACCCCTCATATCTCTCTGACAACACTAACACCCCTCATACATATCTCTCTGACAACACTAACACCCTCATATCTCTCTGACAACACTAACACCCCTCATATCTCTCTGACAACACTAACACCCCTCATATCTCTCTGACAACACTAACACCCCTCATATCTCTCTGACAACACTAACACCCCTCATATCTCTCTGACAACACTAACACCCCTCATATCTCTCTGACAACACAAACACCCCTCATATCTCTCTGACAACACTAACACCCCTCATATCTCTCTGACAACACTAACACCCTCATATCTCTCTGACAACACTAAACACCCTCATATCTCTCTGACAACACTAACACCCCTCATATCTCTCTGACAACACTAACACCCTCATATCTCTCTGACAACACTAACACCCCTCATATCTCTCTGACAACACTAACACCCCTCATATCTCTCTGACAACACTAACACCCCCTCATATCTCTCTGACAACCCATTTCTCATTATCTCTCTCTGACAGCACTAACACCCCTCATATCTCTCTGACAACACTAAACACCCCTCATATCTCTCTGGCAACACTAACACCCTCATATCTCTCTGACAACACTAACACCCCTCATATCTCTCTATGACAACACTAACACCCCTCATATCTCTCTGACAACACTAACACCCTCTCATATCTCTCTGACAACACTAACACCCCTCATATCTCTCTGACACTAACACCCTCATATCTCTCTGACAACACTAACACCTCTCATATCTCTCTGACAACACTAACACCCTCTCATATCTCTCTGACAACACTAACACCCCTCATATCTCTCTGACAACACTAACACCCCTCATATCTCTCTGACAACACTAACACCCCTCATATCTCTCTGACAACACTAACACCCCTCATATCTCTCTGACAACACTAACACCCTCATATCTCTCTGACAACACTAAAACCTCTCATATCTCTCTGACAACACTAACACCCCTCATATCTCTCTGACAACACTAAAACCTCTCATATCTCTCTGACAACACTAACACCCCTCATATCTCTCTGACAACACTAACACCCCTCATATCTCTCTGACAACACTAACACCCCTCATATCTCTCTGACAACACTAACACCTCTCATATCTCTCTGACAACAACTAACACCCTCATATCTCTCTGACAACACTAACACCCCTCATATCTCTCTGACAACACTAACACCCTCTCATATCTCTCTGACAACACTAAAACCCCTCATATCTCTCCTGACAACACTGAACACCCCTCATATCTCTCTGACAACACTAACACCCCTCATATCTCTCTGACAACACTAACACCCCTCATATCTCTGTAGCAACACTAACACCCCCTCATATCTCTCTGGCAACACTAACACCCCTCATATCTCTCTGACAACACTAACACCCCTCATATCTCTCTCTGACAACACTAAAACCCTATCTCTATGGCAACACTAACACCCCTCATATCTCTCTGACAACACTAACACCCCCTCATATCTCTGGCAACACTAACACCCCTCAGATCACTTTATGGCAACACTAACACCCCTCATATCTCTCTGGCAACACTAACACCCCTCATATCTCTCTGGCAACACTAACACCCCTCATATATCTGACAACACTAACACCCTCATATCTCTCTGACAACACTAACACCCCTCATATCTCATATCTCTGACAACACTAACACCCTCATATCTCTCTATCATATCTCTATGGCAACACTAACACCCCTCATATCTCTCTGACAACACTAACACCCCTCATATCTCTCTGACAACACTAACACCCCTCATATCTCTCTGACAACACTAACACCCTCATAAATCTCTGACAACACTAACACCCCTCATATCTCTCTGACAACACTAACACCCCTCATATCTCTATGGCAACACTAACACCCCTCATATCTCTCTGACAACACTAACACCCCTCTCATATCTCTCTGACAACACTAACACCCCTCATATCTCTATGGCAACACTAACACCCTCATATCTCTCTGGCAACACTAACACCCTCATATCTCTCTGGCAACACTAACACCCCTCATATCTCTCTGACAACACTAACACCCCTCATATCTCTCTGACAACACTAACACCCTCATATACTACTCATGTGACAACACTAACACCCTCATATCTCTGAGCAGCACTAACACCCCTCATATCTCCTCTGACAACACTAACACCCCTCATATCTCTCTGACAACACTAACACCCCTCATATCTCTCTGACAACACTAACACCCCTCAACACTAACACCCTCATATCTCTGTAGCAACACTAACACCCCTCATATCTCTCTGACAACACTAACACCCCCTCATATCTCTCTGACAAATACTCAACACCCCTCATATCTCTCTGACAACACTAACACCCTCATATCTCTCTGACAACACTAACACCCCTCATATCTCTGACAACACTAACACCCCTCATATCTCTCTGACAACACTAACACCCCTCATATCTCTCTGACAACACTAACACCCCTCATATCTCTCTGACAACACTAACACCCCCTCATATCTCTCTGACAACACTAACACCCCTCATATCTCTCTGATCTGACAACACTAACACCCCTCATATCTCTCTGACAATACTAACACCCCTCATATCTCTCTGACAACACTAACACCCTCATATCTCTCTGACAACACTAACACCCTCATATCTCTACGACAACACTAACACCCCTCATATCTCTCTGACAGCACTAACACCCCTCATATCTCTCTGGCAACACTAACACCCTCATATCTCTCTGACAACACTAACACCCCTCATATCTCTCTGACAACACTAACACCCCTCATATCTCTGACAACACTAGCACCCCTCATATCTCTCTGACAACTAACACCCTCATATCTCTCTGACAACACTAACACCCCTCATATCTCTCTGACAACACTAACACCCCTCATATCTCTCTGACAACACAAACACCCCTCATATCTCTCTGACAACACTAACACCCCTCATGTATCTCTCTGACAACACACGCTAACACCCCTCATATCTCTCTGACAACACTAACACCCCTCATATCTCTCTCTGACAACAAACACTAACACCCTCATATCTCTCTGACAACACTAACACCCCTCATATCTCTCTGACAACACTAACACCCCTCATATCTCTCTGACAACACTAACACCCTCATATCTCTCTGACAACACTAACACCCCTCATATCTCTCTGACAACACTAACACCCCTCATATCTCTCTGACAACACTAACACCCCCTCATATCTCTCTGACAAGCACTAACACCCCTCATATCTCTCTGACAACACTAACACCCCTCATATCTCTCTGACAACACTAACACCCCTCATATCTCTGACAAACACTAACACCCTCATATCTCTCTGACACTAACACCCCTCATATCTCTCTGACAACACTAACACCCCTCATATCTCTCTGACAACACTAACACCCCTCATATCTCTCTGACAACACTAACACCCCTCATATCTCTCTGACAACACTAACACCCTCATATCTCTCTGACAACACTAACACCCCTCATATCTCTCTGACAACACTAACACCCCTCATATCTCTCTGACAACACTAACACCCCTCATATCTCTCTGACAACACTAAAACCTCTCATATCTCTCTGACCAACACTAACACCCCTCATATCTCTCTGACAACACTAACACCCCTCATATCTCTCTGACAACACTAACACCCTCATATCTCTCTGACAACACTAACACCCCTCATATCTCTCTGACAACACTAACACCCCTCATATCTCTCTGACAACACTGACAACACCCTCTCATATCTCTCTGACAACACTAACACCCCTCATATCTCTCTGGCAACACTAAACACTCCTCATATCTCTCTGACAACACTAACACCCCTCATATCTCTCTGACAACACTAACACCCCTCATATCTCTCTGACAACACTAACACCCCTCATATCTCTCTGACAACACTTTAAACACCCCTCATATCTCTCTAGCAACACTAACACCCCTCATATCTCTCTGACAACACTAACACCCCTCATATCTCTCTGTAACATATAACACCCTCATATCTCTGGCAACACTAACACCCCTCATATCTCTCTGACAACACTAACACCCCCTTCATATCTCTCTGACAACACTAACACCCCTCATATCTCTCTGAACACTAACACCCCTCATATCTCTGACAACACTAACACCCTCATATCTCTCTGGCAACACTAACACCCCTCATATCTCTCTGACAACACTAACACCCCTCATATCTCTGGCAACAGCAACACCCCTCATCTCTGTGGCACACTAACACCCCCTCATATCTCTCTGGCAACACTAACACCCCTCATATCTCTCTGGCAACACTAACACCCTCATATCTCTCTGGCAACACTAACACCCCCTCATATCTCTCTGGCTAGCACTAACACCCCCTCATATCTCTCTGGCAACACTATACCCTCATATCTCTCTGCTTTAACACTAACACCCCCTCATATCTCTCTGACAACACTAACACCCCTCATATCTCTACTGACAGCACTAACACCCCTCATATCTCTATGACAACACTAACACCCCTCATATCTCTCTGGCAACACTAACACCCCTCATATCTCTCTGACAACACTAACACCCCTCATATCTCTCTGACAACACTAACACCCTCATATCTCTCTGACTGACAACACTAACACCCCTCATATACTTGCCCTCATATTTCTCTGACAACACTTACACCCTCATAAATCTCTGACAACACCTAACACCCCTCCCTCATATCTCTCTGACAACACTAACACCCCTCATCTCTCTGACAACACTAACACCCCTCATATCTCTCTGACAACACTAACACCCCTCATATCTCTCTGACAACACTAGACACCCCTCATCTCTCTGACAACACTCCCTCATATCTCTCTGACAACATGAACACCTCATCTCTCTCTGACAACATTAACACCTCCTATCCCCTGTCAACATAAAACAAATACTGACATATACCTTGCTTTTAAACATGTGATATTAGGATCCCATATATTTAGCAGTGACTAGGTCGAGTGTGATTACAGCCTCGAGTCTTCTTGGGTATGGCCTTCTACAAGCTTGGCACACCTGTATTTGGGGAGTTTCTCCCATTCTTCTCTGCAGATCCACTCAAGCTCTGTCAGGTTGAATGGGGAGTGTTGCTGCACAGCTATTTTCAGGACTCTCCAGAGATCTTTGATCAGCTTTAAGTCCGGGATCTGGCTGGGCCACTCAAGGACATTCAGAGACTTGTCCCGAAGCCACACCTGCGTTGTCTTTGCTGTGTGCTTAGGGTCGTTGTCCTTTTGGAAGGTGAACCTTTGCCCCAGTCTGAGGTCCTGAGCTTTCCTGGAGCAGGTTTTCATCAAGGATCTCTCTGTACTTTGCTCTCTTCATCTTTCCTCGAGTCCTGACAAAAAAAAACATCCCACCACCTATATCGCACAACTATATCGCATAACCTACATATCACACCAACTATATTACACAACCCATATCAAACCATCTATATCACACCATCTTATCACACAACCTACACTACTGTTCAAATGTTTGGGGTCACCTAGCTGTTCTGTGAAGGGGAGTAGTACAGAAGAGTGTGCAAAGCTTTCATCAAGGCAAGAGTGGCTATTTGAAGAATCTCAAATATAAAACACTTTTTGGTTACTATATGATTCCATATGTGTTATTTCATAGTTTTCACTATTATGTCTTCACTATTATTCTACAACATAGAAAATAGTAAAAATTAAGAAAAGCGTTAATGCCATATTTTAGCACTTTTCTTAGATGCTTGCTTGTTTTCATTGCTTTACTGGAAGCTTAGCAAGTAGATATTCTCTAATTGAGGGAAAGAAGTATTTGATCCTGCTGATTTTATTTTGCCCACTGACAAAGAAATGATCAGTCTATAATTTTAATGGTAGGTTTATTTGAACAGTCCAAGTCATAACACAACAACAAATCCAAAAAGCATGTGAAAAAAATGTTATAAATTGATTTGCATTTTAATGAGAAATAAATGTAGACCCTACGGCAAAAACATGACTTAGTACTTGGTGGCAAAACCCTTGTTGGCAATCCACAGAGGTCAGGCGTTTCTTGTAGTTGGCCACCAGGTTTGCACACATCTCAGGAGGATTTTATCCTCCTCTCTTTGCAGATCTTCTCCAAGTCATTAAGGTTTGAGGCTGCCGTTTGGCAACTCGAACTTTCAGAGCGCCCTCCACAGATTTTCTATGGGATTAAGGTCTGGAGACTGGCCACCAGGAGGACATGTGCTTCTTCTTGAGCCACTCCTTTGTTGCCTTGGCGTGTCTGTGTTTTGGGTCATTGTCATGCTGGAATACCCTATCTCACGACCCATTTCAATGCCTGGCTGAGGGAAGGAGGGTTCTCACCCAAGATTTGACAGTACATGGCCCGTCCATCGTCCCTTTGATCGCGGTGACAGTTCCTGTCTGTCCTGAAAAAAACACCCCCAAGGCATAATGTTTCCCACCTCCCATGTTTGACCAGGTGGGGATGGTGTTCTTGGGGTCATAGGCAGCATTCCTCGTCCTCCAAACACAGAGAGTTGAGTTGATGCCAAAGAGCTCCATTTTGGTCTCATCTGACCACAACACTTTCACCCAGTTGTCCTCTGAATCATTCCAGATCATTCAAACTTCAGGCGGGCATGTATATGTGCTTTCTTGAGCAGGGGACCTTGTAGGCGTTGCAGGATTTCAGTCCTTCATGGCGTAGTGTGTTACCAATTGTTTTCTTGGTGACTATGGTCCCAGCTGCCTTGAGATCATTGACAAGATCCTCCCGTGTAGTTCTGGCCATATCCCACCCGTTCTCATGATCATTGCAACTCCACAAGGTGAGATCTTACATGGAGCCCTAGGCCGAGGAGATTTGACAGTTCTTTTGTGTTTCTTCCATTTGCGAATAATCGCCTTTCAACTGTTGTCACCTTCTCACCAAGCTGCTTGGCGATGGTCTTATGTAGCCATTCCAGCCTTGTGTGAGGTCTACAATCTTGTCCCGACATCCTGGACAGCTCTTTGGTCTTGGCCATGCTGGTGGCCATGGTGTCTTTGTATACAGGTAACAAGCTGAGATTAGGAGCACTCCTTTAAGAGGTGTGCTCCTAATCTCGTCCCTAACACTCAGGCTGTGTAACCGTCAGAAGTCAGGATCCAGTTGCAGAGGGAGGTGTTTAGTCCCTGGGTCCTTAGCTTAGTGATGAGCCTTGAGGCACTATGGTGTTGAACACTGAGCTGTAGTCAATGAATTCTCACATAGGTGTTCCGTTTGTCCAGGTGGGAAAGGGCAGTGTGGAGTGCAATAGAGATTGCACCATCTGTGGATCTGTTGGGGCGGTATGCGATTTGGAGTGGGTCTAGGGTTTCTGGGATGATGGTGTTGATGTGAGCCATGACCAACCTTTCAAAGCACTTCATGGCTACAGGCGTGAGTGCTAGTGCTCGGGGGTGTAGATCATTTAGGCAGGTTACCTTAGTGTTCTTGGGCACAGGGACTATGGTGGTCTGCTTAAAACATGTTGGTATTACAGACTCGAACAGGGAGAGGTTGAAAATGTCAGTGAAGACACTTGTCAGTTGGTCAGCACATGGGCAGCTCCATGGTAAGAAATGTGACTGTTCTGGTGCAAAAACAATGTCCCTATCCGCAGACTCAGGTACATGACATTGCTTAGCTGCACCTGAATGTACTACGTCAGAACATGGACATTGATTCTATAGTAGTCCATGTAGGTTTAATGACATTATGAAGGGCAGCTCTGAACAGCTGAAACTGGATTTTAAAGAGCTGATTGACTCTGCTAGACATTAATAAAGACCCATCATATCTGGCCTGTACCCTCTCTGAATCAAGGCATTGAAAAGTTTAGCAGCATTATTTCTCTTCACAACTGGCTCGTGATTATTGCAGCTCAATGGGTTGTGTGATAAGATGGTGTGGTATGGGTTGTGTGACATAGATTGTGTGATAAGATGGTGTGGTATAGGTTGTGTGATATAGGTTGTGTGATATAGGTTGTGTGATACAGGGTGTGTGGTATACGTGGTGTGGTATGAGTTCTGTGGTATAGGTTGTGTGATATAGATTGTGTGGTATAGGTTGTGAGATATAGGTTGTGTGGTATAGGTGGTGTGGTATAGGTTGTGTGATATAGGTTGTGTGGTATAGGTGGTGTGGTACAGGTTGTGTGATATAGGTTGTGTGATATGGTGTGTGGTGTGGTATAGGTTGTGTGATATAGGTTGTGTGATAAGATGGTGTGATATACAGTGTGTGTGATAAGACCAGTGTGATAGATTGTGTGATATAGGTTGTGTGGTATAGATTGTGTGGTATAGGTTGTGTGGTATAGGTTGTGTGGTATAGGTGTGATATAGGTTGTTTGATTTACATTGTGTGAGTTTGTGTGATATACATTGTGTGATATGTGTGACATAGATTGTGTGATAAGATGGTGTATGCATTATAGGTTGTGTGGTATAGGTGGTGTGGTATAGGTTGTGTGGTATAGGTTTTGTGGTATAGGTTGTGTGATATAGATTGTGTGGTATAGATTGTGTGATATAGGATGTGTGGTATAGGTTGTGTGGTATAGGTTGTGTGATATAGCTTGTGTGACATAGATTGTGTGATAAAGATGGTGTGATATGGGTTTGTGTGGTGTGGGTTGTGTAATGATATGGAGGTGGTTATTGTGAGTATGGAGTTGTTAATGATATGGAGGTGATTGTGTGGCGAGCATAAGGTATTGTGTGGTATAGGTTTGTGTGATATAGATTGTGTGACATGAAGATTGTGTGATAAGATGGTTCTTCTGTTTATAGGTGGTGTAATTTGTAGGTTGTGTGATAGATGGTGTGATATGGGTGGTGTGAGCCAGCAGGTTGTGTGACAAAACTATAAAGTTGTGAGTATGGGTGGTGTGGTAGGTGGTAATCTAGTATAGGTGGTGTAGTATGGGTTGTGGGTTGTGATATAAGGTTGTGTGATAAGATGGTTGTGATGATAGGTGGTGTAGAGTATAGATAATGTGATAAGATGATGTGATATAGATGTTGTGTGATATGAGTTTGTGTAGTTATACTGATTGTGTGGTTTATGAGTTGTGTGGTATGGGATTGTGTGTGGTATAGGTTGTGTGATATAGCAGTTGTTTGATTTACATTATTGTGTGATATAGGTTGTGTGATATACATTGTTATTGTGATATAGGTTGTGCTTGACATAGATTGTGTGATAAGCGATGAATTGTCATTATGAGGTACTATTGTGTGAAGCTATGGAGTGGTGTGGTATAGGTTGATTGCCAATGGTATAGGTTTTGTGGTATAGGTTTGTGTGATATAGATTGTGTGGTATAGATGTGATAGGATGTGATATAGGATGTGTGGTACATGATATAGCTTGTGTGACATGGATTGTGACTAAAGATGTGATATCAAGATGTGTGGTGTAGGTTGTGTGACTAGGTGGTGGTATTATGGGTAGTGTGGTGTGTATGGGCCATGTGTACTTTGGTGTGGTATAGATTGTGTGGTATAGGTTTGTGTGGTATAGGAGTTGCTGACTATAGATGGTGTGTGATATAGATTGTGCCCAATAATGATATAGGTAGTATGGGTTGTGTGATATAGGTGGTGTGGTGTAGGTTATTATTGATATGGTGGTATGGTATGGGTTGTGTGATATGGGTGGTGTGGTATAGATTGTGTTAGATAAGATGATGCGATACCCGTTGTAGAGTCTGGGTTGTGGTATGGGTGTGTAGTTATGAGGTTGTGTGGTATATAGTGTGTGGTTATAGTTGTGTGGTATAGATTGTGTGTTATTTGATTGACAACATTATTGATAGGTTGATGTATACATTGTGTGATATAGAGTGTGTGTGACATAGATTGATGTGATAAGATGGGTGTGGTATACTAGGGTGTTGTGTAATTGGTATCAGGTTGTGTGATATACATTGATGTTGACATAGATTTGTGTGATAAGAGAAAGATGTGACTATAGATTGTGTGATATAGGTTTGTACTGTGGTATAGGATTTGTGTGATACAGGTTGTGTGATATACATTGTGTGATATAGGTTGTGTGATAAGCTGGTGTATTGATACTAGATTGTTGTGATATAGGTTGTGTGATAAGATGATGTGGCATAGGTTAGTAGTGGTATAGATTGTGTGACATAGGTTTTGCTTGAGTAAAGATGGGTGTACGAAGTATAGGTTGTGTGTTTCAGGAATTTTGTGATAAGATGAGTGTGGTATAGGTTGTGTGAAGGTATAGGTTGTGTGATAAGACAATGATGGTGTGATGTAGGGTTGTGTGGTATAGATTGTGTGATATACTGCAGAATTGTGTGGTATGCAGGTTTGTGTGGTATAGGATGTGTGTGATATGGCTTGTGTGACATGGGTTGTGTGACTCAAGAGATGGTGTGATATAGGATTTGTGTGGTGTAGGTGTGTGATATGGAGTGTGTGGTATGGTGATGATAGGTGGTGTGGTATAGGTGTGCCAATGAGTATGGGTTGTGTGATATAGAGTTGTGTGTGTGATAAGATAGTGTGATATAGGTAGTGTGTGATATAGACCAATGTGAGTAAGATGATGTGATATGAATAATGTGTGATAACAGGGGTTTGTTGTGGTATAGATTGTTGTGAGTATAGGTTGTGTGGTATAGGGATTGTTGATTTTCCACATTACCTGTTGTGACCTAGATTTGTTTGTGGTATAGGATTGTGTGATTCCATAGGTTGTTTGATTTACATTGTGTGATATAGGTTTGTGTGCCGTATACAGTGTGTGTGATATAGGTGGTGTGAGGCCCATAGATTGTTTATTGTGATAAGAGTTTGGTGCATGCATTGGGTTTGGTATGATGGTGTGTGTATAGGATTATTGTAGTGGTATAGGGTTGGTGTGGTGTGGGTTATTATGAGATATGGGTTGTGTGATATAGATTGTCAATGTGGTATATAGATTGTGTGATATAGGATGTGTGGTATAGGTTGTTAATGTGGTATAGAGTTGTGTGATATGACCTGCTTGGCTGTGACATAGACTTGTTGTGATAAAGATGGTGTGATATAGGTTGTGTGGTGTAGGTTGTGTGACCATAGGTGGTGTGAGTATGGGTTGTGTGATAAGAGTGGTGTGGTATGGGTTCAGCTGTGGTATAGGTTGTAGGGTATGGGATTGGATTGTGTGATATAGATTGTGTGACACATAGATTGTGTGATAAAGATGGTTGTGATATAGGATTCGTGTGGTGTAGGTTGTGTGATATAGGTGGTGTGGTATGGGGTATTGTGGAATATGTGTGGTATAGGTCATAGATGTGTGATAAGATGATCTGACCTCGATATGGATTGTGTGATATAGGGATGTGTGTGTGGTATAAGATTGTGTGTAGTATAGGTTGTGTCTTGTTTATAGGATTGTGTGATCTCATAAGGTTGGTATTTGATTTACATTAGCCAATGTGATACAGGTTTGTGTGATATACATTGTGTGATATAGGTTGTTGTGACATAGATTGTTAATGATAAAAGATGGTGTGGTATAGGTTGTGTGGTATAGGTTGTGTGCCAGTCATACATTGTGCCTTGACATAGATTGTGTGATAAGAAGATGTGATATATGATTGTTCAATGATATTATAAGGTTTGTGTGTGGTATAGATTGTGTTGTCCCATGGGTTGTGTGGTATAGAGGTTGTGTGGTATAGGTTGTGTATACAGGTTGTGTGACCTATACATTGTGTGATATAGGTTGTGCGTGATAAGCTGGTGTGATATAGATTAATGTGTGATATGAGGTGTGTGTGATAAGATGATGTGGCATGGGTTGTCGTGGTAACTGAATTGTGTGACATAGGTTTTGTGATAAGATGGGTGTGAATTTATAGATTTATTGTGGTATAGGTTTGTGTGATATAGGTTGTGTGATAAGATGGTGTGATATAGGTTGTGTGTTTCGGAGGTTTTTGTGATGACAGATGGTGTGGTATATGGAGATGCATTGTGTGGTATAGGTTTGTGTGATAAGATGGTGTGATGTAGGTTGTGTGATAAGATGGTGTGATATAGGTGTGTGGTATAAGTTGTGTGATATAGGTTTTGTGATATAGGTGTGTGGTGTGGGGTTGGTGTGACCTGGGTTGTGTGATATTAAGGTTGTGTGATATAGATTGTGTGATGATATGGAGTTGTGTGATATAGGTTGTGTGATATAGAGTTGTGTGATAAGATGGTGTGGTATAGGATTGTGTGATATAGGTTGTGTACCGATAAGATAGTAGCTGGTATAGATTGTGTGATATACACAGGATGTTTGGTATAGGTTGTGTGATATAGATTTGTGTGATAAGATGGTGTGGTATGGGTTGTGTGATATACATTGTGTGATATGATGTGGTGTGGTATAGGTTGTGTGATATATGTATTGTTATTGATAAAATGAGTGTGAGTATAGGTTGTGTGATAAAAAGATGGTGTGGTATAGGTTTGTGTGATATAGGTTTGTGTGATAGATGGTGTGGTACATAGGTTGTGTGATAAGATGGTTGTGAGTATAGGTATGTGCTGGTATGGGATTGTTTTGATATGGGTTGTGTGATATAGCTGGTGTGACACTGGGTGTGTGATAAGATGGTGTTCCAATATAAGGTTGTGTGGTATGGGATTTGTGTGAGTATAGGTTGTGTGATGTAGGTTGTGTAATAGGTTGTTTGATATAGAGTTGTGTACGATATACATTGTATGATAAGATGGTATGCTATAGGATTGTTGTGAAGTATAGGTTGTGTGATAAGATGGTGTGACCTATACATTTGTGTGATATAGGATTTGTATTATATAGGTTGTGTGATATACAGGATGTGTGATATAGGTTGTGTGATATAGGTTGTTAATGTGATAAGATGGTGTCAGGTATAGGTTGTGTGATAAGATGTAGTGTGTAGTATAGGACTTGTTAATGGTGGATAGGATTGTTTGATATAGGATTGTTGTGAGTATAGCTGAGTGACTTATAGATTGTGTGATAAGATGGTGTTTGTATGGGATTTGTGTGGTATAGGTTGTGTAGGCCCTATAGGTTGTGTGATGTAGGTTGCTGTAATAGGTTGTTTGATTTGGGATTGTGTGATTAGTGTAGTTAATGGATACCCGTGCTATGGGATTCTATGTGCCCAGTATGGGTTTCAGTGATAAGATGGATGTGACTCTATACATTGTTAATGGTATAGGTTGTGTGATATAGGTTTAATGTGATTATAGAGTTGTTAATATTGATAAGATATTAGTTGTGAAGGCCCACTAGGATGTGTGAGTATAAATTGTTATTAAGATGGTGTGATATGAATTCTGTGGTATAGATTGTGTGTATTTATGGGTTTTGTGATATAGGATGTGTGATATGGAGGGTTGTTAATGGTATGGGTTGTGACCAATGATATGGGTTGTTTGTGTCAGTGTAAGTTGTGTGTTATGGAATTATTAATGATAAAGATGAAGATGTGATATGGGATTGTTATTGATTCACAGGAGTTTTGTAGTATGGGATTGTGTGGTATGAGGTTTGTGTGGTATGAGGTTTTGTTATATAGGATTTGGCTGTGATATAGTTTTTTTGTGATATGGGATTGTGTGATAAGATGGTTGTGATATAGATAGTGTGATATAGGATTGTGTTGTATAGGAATTGGTGTGATACTAGGTTTTGTGATATAGGGCCAATAATGGTGTGTAGTATGTGATTGTGTGTGTGGTATGAGGTTTTGTGATATAAGGTTGCTGTGGCACATTATAGGTTGTGTGATATGGGTTTGCCTTTTTGCAGCTGGTATAGGTTGTCAATGATAAAATGGTGTGATATGGAGTTTTGTGTGATATAGGATTTTGCCTTGATATAGATTGTGTGGTGTAGGTTGTGTGATATAGGATTGTGTGATATAGGTTGTGTGTTATATGGGTGTGTGTGATATAGGTTGTGTGATAAGATGGTGTGGTATAGGTTTGTGTGATATAGCTGGTGAATGGTGCATAGATTGTGTGATAAGATGGTGTGGTATAAGGGTGTTGTGTGGAAATATATAGGTTGTGTGATAAGATGGTGTGGTATAGGTTGTGTGATATAGCGGATGTTTTAGGTATAGAGTTGTGTGATATAGTTTTGTGTGTGATAAGATGGTGTGAAAGTATAGGTTGTGTGATATACATTGTGTGATATGATGAGATTTGCTGGTTAATTAGGTTGGGCCAATGTGATATAGATTTGTTATTGATAAAATGAGTGTGGTATAGGTTGTGTGTGATAAAGATGGTGTGGTATAGGGTTGTGTGATATAGGATGTGTAGTATAGATGTAGTGATATAGGTTGTGTGATATAGGATTGTGTGATATAGGATTTGTGTGATAAGATGGTGTGGTATAGGATTGTTAATGATAAGATGTGGTGTGGTTTAGGTTGTGTGGTATAGGTTGTGTGATATAGGTTGTGTGATATAGCTGGTGTGACATAGATTGTGTGATAAGATGGTGTTGTATAGGTTTGTGTGGTATAGATTTGTGTGGTATAGGTTGTGTTGATGTAGGTTGTGTAATAGAGTTTATTTTTGATATAGGTTGTGTGATATACATTGTAATGATAGAAAAGATGTTGGTACTGCTTTATAGGTTGTGTGATATAGGTTGTGTGATAAGATTGGTTGTGATATAGATTTGTGTGATAAAATGGTGTGGTGTAGCTGGTTTGTGTAGTATAGAGATGGTTGTTGGCATAGGAATTGTGTGGTGTATGGGTGTGTGTGATATATAGAGATGTGTGGTATAAGGTTTGTTTAGTATGGAGGTTGTGTGATATACATTGTGTGGTATAGGTTGTGTGATATGGGATTTGTGTGATAAGATGAGTGTGATATAGGTTGTGTGATACTTAGGTTGTTAATGATAAAGATGGTGTGTGTATAGAATTGTGTGGTATAGGATTGTGTGATATAAGTTTGTGATAAGATAGTGTGGTATAGGATTGTGTGATAAAGATAGTGTGTAGGCAGTATAAATGTGTGTGGTATAGGTTGTGTATTATAGGAATTTGTGTAATGAGCAATAGATGGTGTGAGCATAGATTGTAATAATGATAAAAGATGGTTTGGTATACAGGTTGTGTGATAGGTAATTGTGAGCATAGTTCAATATTGATATAGGTGGTGGTGGTATAGTTGTGTGATATAGGATTGTGGCCAGTGTGATATAGATTGTCATTGATAAGATGAGAGTGCAGTATATGTTGTGTGTGGTATAAGGTAGTGTGGTATAGGACCAATGTGTGATATAGGTTGTGTGATAAGATAGTGTGGTATAGGTTGTGTGACATAGATTGTGTGATAAGATGGTGTGATATAGGTTGTATGATATAGGATTGTGTGATAAGATGGTGTGGTATAGAGTTGTGTGACATATGGGTGTGTGATAAGATGGTGTGGTGTGATTGATTGTGTATGATATAGGTGGTGTGGTATAGTTTGATCAGTGATATAGGTGGTGTGGTATAGGAACTGTGTGATATAGGTTGTGTGATATAGCTTGTGTGTGACAAGATAGTGCAGTATAGGATTTGTGTAGGCCCATAGGTGGTTGTGTAGTATAGGATTTGTGTGGTTGCTAGATTTTTGTGTGATATAGGTTGTCTGAAACTATAGGATGTGTCATTAGTTTGTGTGATATAGAGATGTGTGGTATATAGGTTGTGTGTATGTAGGTTTGTGTGATAAGATGGTGTGGTATAGGTTGTTAATGATAAGGCGATTGTGGTATGAGGTTTGTGTGATATGGGTTGTGTGTGATAAAAGATGGTTTGGTATAGATTGTGTGATATGGGAGATATTTGGTATAGGTTGTGTGATATGGGTTGTGTGATAAGATGGTGTGGTATAGGTTGTGTGATATACATTGTGTAATATGATGGTGTGGTATAGGATTGTGTGATATAGGTTGTGTGATAAGATGGTGTGAGTATAGGTTGTGTGTGATAAGATTGGTTGTTGTACTAGGTTGCTGTGACGTATAGGATCATTGTGGGCCATAGATTGTTAATGATATAGGTTTGTGTTATATAGGTGGTGTGATAAGATGGTTGTGATATAGGTTGTGTGGTATAGGTTGTGTGACTATAGATTGTGTAATGGGTTGTGTGATATGGAGGTTGTGTATTATACATTGTGTGGCTATAGGATTTGTGTGATATAGGATTTTGTGTGATAAGATGGTGTGATATAGGATTTGTGTGTGATGTAGGTTTTATTGATAAGATGGTGTGGTATGGGATTTGTGTGGTATAAGGTTCTGTGATAAAGATGGTGTGATAATATAGGTGTGGTATGGGTTGGTTGTGTGATATTAGGTTGTTAATGATAAGATGGTTGTGATATAGGTTGTGCTAATGGTATGGGTTGTGTGGTATGGGTTGTGTGATATAGGTGGATGTGTGATACGGAATTTGGCAGCAGTATGAGGTTGTGTGGTATAGAGTGGTGTGATTTAGAGTTTATGTGATGATAGGTTGGGTGGTAATTAGGTTTTGTGATATAGGTTAGTGACGTGACATAGTTTGATGTGACTATGGAGTTTTGTGGTATAAGTTTGTGTGACTCAAGATGGTGTGGTATAGGTTGTTATTAATGATAAGATGGTGTTCTTATAGGTTGTGTGATATAGGATGTGTGTATAGATTGTGTGATATAGGTTTTATTATATAGAGTGGTGTGATAAAGATCTGGTGTGATATAGGTTGTATTTGTGTGATATGGGAGTTGCTCTGTAATATGGGTTGTATGTACAGTATAGGATTGTGTGACTATACATTGTGTGGTATGAGGTTGTGTGGCAGTATAGGAGTTGTGTGATAAGATGGTGTGATATAGGTGGTGTGATATTATGGTTGTGTGTTATAGGTTACTGTGTGATATGGAGGTTTTGTTGAAATTATGGGATTTGTGTGGTATATGGGTTTGTGTGATATAGATTGTGCAGGTTATAGGTGGTGTGATATAGGTTGTTAATGGTATAGATTTGTGTGGTATAGGTGTTGTTTGAATCTTATAGGTTGTGTGTATGAAGTTGTGTGGTATAGGATTTGTGTTATATAGGTGGTCTGTGATATAGTTTGTATGGTATAGGTTGTGTGTGGTATAGTTTGTTATTAGTATAGGTTTTTGTGGTATAGGTAGCAGGTTGTAATGTGATATAGGTTGTGTGATAAGATGGTGTGATATGGTTGTGTGATATAGGTTTGTGTGGTATAGGTTGTGTGATATAGAATGTGTAGTATAGGTTGCATTTATGGAGTGGTGTGGCATAGGTGTGTGTGATATAGAATGTGTGGCATCATGTTTGTGTTATAAGTTGTGTTATATGCAGTATGTCTAGACATGGGGTGTGTGATAAGATGGTGTGATATATGGGTGTGGTATATAGGATTGTGTTATTTATAGGTTGTGTGATATACATTGTGTGGTATAGGTTGTGTGATATAGGTTGTGTGATAAGATGGTGTGATCATAGGTTGTGTGTGGTATATGAGTAGGTGTGATATAGGATTGTGTGTGGTATAGGTTGTGTGGTATAGGTAGTTTGATATAGGATTGTGTGGTATAGGTTGTGTGGTGTGTGATATGGAGTGGTGTGGTGAAGTAGATTTGTATCTGTTCAGTTAATTTGGTATAGTGTAGTTACTGTGTAGTGCGGAGTTTATTAATAGTAAAGGTTGCTGTGGTGGGACTTGTGAATTGAGGTATAGGATTTGTGTGGTATAAGGTTGTGTGGTATAGGTGTGTGTTATGGATTGTGTGACATAGTGTGTGGCAAATAAGATGATGTGATATAGATTGTGTGATATAGATTGTGTGGTATAGGTTTGTGTGGCCTTGTTATGTTGTGTGGTATAGGTTCTGTGGTATAGGTTTGTGTGGTATAGGATTTGTGTGATATAGGTTGTGTGATAAGATGGTGTGGTATAGATTGTGTGGTATAGATTGTTTGGTATAGGTTCTGTCAAATATATGTTGTGTAACAGTATGATTGTGTGATATAGGTTGTTTGATATACATTGTGTGATATAGGTTGTGTGATATACATTGTGTGATGGGTTGTGTGGTGTATAGGTTGTGTGACATATCTGTGTGATAAGATGGTGTGGTATAGGTGGTTGTGGTATAGGTGGTGTGGTATAGGATTGTGTAATGGTATAGGTTGTGTGATATGCGACAGCGTTGTGACATAGATTGTGTGATAAGATGATGTGATATAGATTGTATGATATAGGTTGTGTGGTATAGATTAGTGTAGTACAGGTTAATCAGAGATATAGGTTGTGTGATAACCATTGTTGTCAGACTATGAGGAGTTGTGTGTGTATAGTGTTGTAATGTGATCACATCTATGTAGCAATACTAGGTTTGTGTGATAAGATGGTTGTGTTATAGGATTTTGTTTGATATGGGGTATTGTGTGATAAGATATTGATGTGGTTTATAGGTTGTATGGTATAGGTTGTGTGACATAGTTTTATTGTGATAAGATGGTGTGAGTATAGAATGTAATAGTATAGGTTGCTATTGATATAGGTTATGTGATAAAGATGGTGTGGTATAGATTGTGTGGTATAGGTTGTGTGATATAGGGTGTGTGATAAGATGGTGTGGTATGAGGTTGTGTTAATGTGATATAGGTTGTGTGATAAGATGGTGTGGTATAGGTTGTGTGATAAGATGGTGTGGTATAGGTTGTGTGGTATAGGTTGTGTGATATAGATAGTGTGTGACATAGATAGGTGTGTGATAAGATGGTTTGGTATAGGATTGTGTGATATTAGGTGGTGTGGTATAGTTTGTGTGATATAGGTGGTGTGGTATAGGTTGTGTGATATAGGATTGTGTGATATAGATTGTGTGATAGATAGTGAATTAGAGGTATAGGTTATTATTGGTATAGGTACCAATTGTGGTATGAGGTTGTGTAATTTATAGGAGATATCATGATATACGTGTTGTGTGATAGATAATTGTGGTATGGAGATTTGTGTGAAATGACGCAGGTGTGTGTGATAAGATGGTGTGATATGGTTCATGTGTGATATAGGTTGTGTGATAAGATGGTGTGGTATTGATTGTGTGATATAGGTGGTGTGGTATAGTTTGATTAATGTTTGATATAGGTGGTGTGTTACTAGGTTGTGTGATATAGATTGTGTGACAAGATGGTCTTGCGGTATAGGTTGTGTGTGGTATAGGACAATGGTGTGGTATAGGTTGTGTGAAGTATAAGTTGTGTGATATAGAGATTTGTGGTATTGGTTGTGTGGTATTGGTTGTGTCATATCTTGGATGTGTGAGCCCATAGGATTGTGTGATGTAGGATTGTGTGATAAGATGGTGTGGTATAGGTTGTTATTGATAAGACGGTGTGGTATAGGTTGTGTGATATAGGATTGTGTGATAAGATGGTTTAGTATAGATAGTGGTGATATCAGAATGTTTGGTATAGTTTGTATGATATAGAGTGTGTGATAAGATGGTGTGGTATAGGTTGTGTGATATACATTTGTGTAACTATGATGGTGTGGTATAGGTTGTGTGTTATAGGTTGTGTGACAAGATGGTGTGAGTTATAGAGTTGTGTGATAAGGCCATGGTGTTGTATATGAGTTGTGTGATATAGGATATGTGTGTGCTCATGAATTGTGTGATATGAGTTCTTATATAGTCATTAATGATAAGGTTGTGTTACTATAGGATTTGTGTGTGATAAGATGGTGTGTGTTGTGGGTTGTGTGATAAGATGGTGTAATTGTAGGTCTGTGTGGTCATAGGTTATGTGATAAAGATATGTGGATATATGGATGTGTGTGGTATAGGTTGTGTGATATGGAAGGTTGTGGTATATATGATGGTGTGGTATAGGTTGTGTGATATATGTTATTGTGATAAGATGTGGTGTGGTATGGGATTTGTTAATGATAAGATGGTGTGGTAAACATAGGTTGTGTGATATAGGATGTGTGGTATAGATTGTTAATGATATAGGTTTTTTATTACTATGAGGTTGTGGCCAGAGTAAGATGGGTGTGTGATATAGGATTGTGTGGTATATGATTTGTGTGATATAGGTGTGTGTGATAAGATAGTGTGATATAGGTTGTGTGGTATAGGTGGTGTGGCATAGGTTGTAATGTGGTGTAGGTTGTGTGATATAGGTAATTGTGGTATACATGATTGTTTGGTATTATGTTTTGTGTGATATACATTGTGTGAGCATAGATTGTGTGATAAGATGGTGTGACACCCCTCATAGGGCGTGGTATGAGATTTATATTAATTCATATGGTGTGTGATATACATTATTAATGTGGTATAGGTATGTGGTACTGGGTTGTGTTGATAAAATGGTATGATATGGATTGTTATGTTATCAGAGTGATATAGATTGTGATCAGAGAGAATATTAGTGTTGTTGTCAGAAACATGGATGTGTACACCCCTACCCCTCATATCTCTCTGACAACACTAACACCCCTCATATCTCTATGGCAACACTAACACCACTCATATCTCTCTGACAACACTAAAACCCCTCATATCTCTCTGACAACATAACACACCCTCTGTGTGATTTATAGGTTAGTAATGATAAGGCGGTGTGATATAGATTATAATAGTATGAGATTGTGTGACCTGGGTTGTGTGATAGATTGTAATGGTATATAGGACTGTGGCAAGGTAACACCCCTCATATCTCTCTGACACACTAACATGCCTGATATAGAGTTTGTGTGGTATAGGTTGTGTGATATAGGTGGTGTGATATGAGTTGTGTGGTATGGTGTGTAGTATCAGTTAATAGTATAGTTTGTGGTCATAGTTTTGTGACAACACTAAGATTTCATGTATCTATGACAAGGTTGTGTGGTATCGTCTGTGACAATGCGATGGTGTGATATAGGTCTCTGATAACAGGTTTTATTAGTCATAGGTTTGCTGGTATAGGTTGTGTGATATACATTGTTTGACATAGATTGTGAAATATAAAGATGATGTGATATAGATTGTGTGATGCGGTTGTGTGGTATATATTCAATGTGGTTATGCGTTGTGTGATATACATTGTGTATTATAGGTTGTGTGATAAGATGATCAGTATTTATGGTTTGTAATGATATAGGTTAGTGATAAGATGATATTATGTATGGATTGTGTGTGATACCAGTCTGGCAACACTAACACCCCCCTCATATGTGTATGGTATGGATTTTTGTGATAAAGATAGTGTGGTATTATAGATTGTAATGAGTATAGATTTTGTTCAATGTGAAGTATAGTTTGTGATAGATGGTGTGGAATAGGTTGTGTGGTATAGGTTATTAATGATAAGACAGTGTGATATAGATTCTGTGGTATAGGTTGTGTGTTCTGGGATTGTGTGACAAGATTGCTCTTGATATAGGTTGTGGCTGAGTATAGCTTGTGTGGGCTGCAGTTGTGTGGTATAGGTTGTGCTGATATAGATGGTGTGATATAGGTTGTGTGGTATAGGTTGTGTGGTATCGATTTGTGTGGTATAGGTTTTGTCGGTATAGGTTTTATATGAACACCCCTCAGGTTGTGTGATATAGGTTGTGTGGTATAGGTTGTGTGATAAGATGAGTGTGATATAGATTTGTGTGATACAGGTTTTGTAGTATAGGTTTTGTGGCGCTGGGATTTGTGTGTGCCACATTGTTTGTTTATAGGCCAGCAGTAAGATTATGTGATATAGTGGTGTGTGATATGGGTTGTGTATTGCCCCTCATGTCTGTGTGGTAACACCCCTCATAGGTCTGTGTGATATACATTGTGTGATATAGGTTTGTGTACGATATAAGATGGTCATGTTATAGGTGGTTGGTGTGATACTGGGCTGTGTGATAAGATGATGTGGTATAGGTTTGTGTGGTATAGGATTGTGTGGTACTGTAGTTTTTGTGATGAGATGGTGTGGTTATAGATTGTAGTGGTATGGGTTGTGTGATATAGGTTGTGTGATAAGATGGTGTGGTATGGATTGTGTGGTATAGGTTGTATTGATATAAGTTAATGTGATAAGATGATAATGTGGTATAGGTTGTGTGATAAAAGATAATTGTGTTATAGGATTTGTGTGGTATGAGATTTTGTGATATAGGTTGTGTGATATAGATAGTGTGACATGGATTGTGTGATAAGATGGTTTGGTATAGGATTTTGTGTAGTACTAGGTGAGTGGTATGGTGTGTGTGATCTAGGTAGTGTGGTACTAGGTTGTGTGATATAAGTTGTGTGATATAGATTGTGTGATATCTCTATAGCAACAGTGAGCACAGTGCATTTCTAGAATGACAGCTACTTTGGGTTTAGTGTGATTATCAGGATTATGTGTGAGTGAGTGGATAGTGTGCAGTATGATTTGTGTGACATAGATTGTGTGATGAGTTGAGTGTGAGTTTGTGTGAGTGAGTTGTGGAACAGACTCAGTGTGTTGGGTTGTGACTGAGTGTGAGAGCTGGGTTGGTGAGTGTTGCCCAGTATAGACATTGTGACTCAGGGTTTGACCTTAGACTGAGTACCCATTACTAGGATGCTCAGTGTGGTTTGCTGAGACCCCAGGTTTTGGTATAGGTTGTGATAAGATGTGGTGATGTAGGATTTGTGTATATAATTTATTGTGGTATAGGTTGTGTGATATATTTTGTCTGATATGAGCTGTGTGGCCTGGGTGTGTGTCTAGATGGTGTGGTATGGGTGGTGTGGTATGGTTGTGTGATATGGGTGGTGTGGTATGGGTTGTGTGATATGAAAGCTGTGTGACTCATATCTCTGTAGCAACACTAACACCCCCTCATATCTCTGTATATAGATTGTGTGATATAGGTTCTGACAACACTAACACCCCTCATATCTCTATGGCCTCAAAGATGGTGTGGTATAGGTTGTGTAATTTATGGAGTTGTGTGATATAGGTGGTGTGGTATGGGATTGTGTGATATAGATAGTGTAGTATGATTATGTGATAAGATGTGGGTGATATGGCTTGGGTGATATGGGTTGTGTGGTATAGATTGTGTGTTGCTCTAGGTTCTGTGGTACGCTGGATGTGGTATGGGTTGTGCCTGATATAGGTTGTTTGATATACACATTGTGCTGATATAGGTTGTGTGACCATACATTGTGTGAAAACTGTGGGTTGTGGCGTGTAGATTGTGTGATAGTGTGTTGTGGTATGGGTTGTGTGGTATGGGTGGTGTAGTGCAGGTTGTGTGGTATGGGTTGTGTGATATGCATTATTATGATAAGATGATGTGATATAGATAGTGTGGTATGAATTTAGTAATGGTATGGGTTGTGTGGTATGGAGTTGTGTATTATACATTAATGATATGGGTTGTACAAATGATAAGATGATGTCATATGGGATGTGTGATGATAGGCTGTTGTGATAAGATAATGTGGTATACAAGTTGTGTGGTGTTAGTTGTGTGACATAGTTTTGTGAGTAAGATGGTGTAGTATGGGTTGTGTGCTATAGGTTGTACAAATATAGGTTGTGTGATAAGATAAGTTCAATGGTATAGATTGTGTAGTATAGGATTTGTGTGATATAGGTTGTGTGATAAAGATAGTGTGGTGTGGGTTGTATGATGGAGGTTGTGTGATAAGATGGTGTGGTATATAGTTGTGTGATAAAGTGGTGTGGTATGGGTTAATGTGGTATAGGTTGTGTGAAATAGGTTGTGTGATTTCAGAGGGGTGTGGCATAGATTGTGTGTTGAGGATGGTTTGGTATAGATGGTTGTGTGAGTATGCTGCCGGTGGATATCTGTGGTAACATTGTGATATGGGTCTGTGTGACTAAGACCTGGTGTAGTATGACAGAGTTGTGTGATAAAGATGGTGTGTTGTTGTTATAGGTTCTGTGTTTTATAGTGTGTGATAAGATGGTGTGATATAGGATGTGTGATATAGAATTTATGTGATAGATGTGTTATTACTGGATGTGACATGGGTGTGTGATAAGATGAGTGTGGTATTGGTTGTGTGAAATATGGGGTGGTGTGGTATGAATTTGTGTGTATTATGGGTGTGACAATACTAGGTTGTGTGTTTGTAGTTGTGTGGTAACACCCCCTCAGATTTGTGTGACAGTATGGACTTTGTGTTATAGGTTTGTGACAATAGGTTTGTGTACCCCTTATGAGTTTGTGTGGTATACGTTGTGTGACCTGAATGTGACAGTATAGGTTGTGTGTGATGCAGGATTTTTATGTGATATAGTTTGTGTGGTATAGGTTGTGTGCAATATCAACACCCTCATTTGTTAGGTTGCACTAACATAGATTTGTGTGATAAGACTAGTGTACCCCTTATAGATTGTGACATGAACACCCCTCATAGGGTCTGTGTGGTAACACTATGTTATATGTGGTATAGCACTAACACCCCCTCCTTGTGTGATATACATTGTGTGATATAGGTTGTGTGATAAGATGTCAGATGTATTATGAGTTGTGTGATATGGGATGTGATAAGATGACTCAATGGTATAGGATTTGTGTGGTATGGGTTGTAATGGTATAATTTTCATGTCTGGATGGTGATATAGATTAATGGTATAGGTTGTGATATAGGTTTTGTGATAAGATGGTGTGGAATGGGATTGTGTGGTATAGGTTATGTGATAAGACGGTGTGATATAGATTGTTCTGTGGTATAGGTTGTGTGATATAGGTTAGTAATGATAAAGATTATTTGATATAGGTTGTGTGGTATAGCTTGTGTATTATAGGTTGTGGTAGTATAGGTTGTGTGATATGGAGGTGGTGTGATTATAGGTTGTGATGACTCTGGGTTGTGTGTGTCGGTTATGTAGTATGGTTTGTGGTATAGGTTTTTTGTAAAAATAGATTTGTGTAGTATGGAGGTTGTGTGGTGTATAGGTTGACAGGTAAGATGGTGTGATATGGCAACAGTTACACTTGTGATACAGGTTTTGTAGTATAGGTTTTGTGGTATAGGTTGTGTGATGTGTTGTTTGACATAGATTGTGTGATAAGATCTGTGATATAGATTGTGTGATATAGGTTGTGTGGTATGTATTGTGTGGTATAGGTTGTGTGATATACATTGTGTGATATAGGTTGTGTGACCAGGCAGTGTGTTGCTATCTGGTAGTGTCTGATATAGGTTGTGTGATAAGATGATAGTATAGGTTTGTGTGGTATGGGTTGTATATCTCTGTGGTAACACTAGTTTTAATGATAAGACTAAGGTGTGCTGTATGGAGTGTATGTAGTATAGGTTGTGTGATATAGATTGTGTGATAAGATGGTGTGTTGCTGGTGTGTGACATGGGTTGTGTGTCTATAAGACAGTGGCATTAGATTAGATTAATGGTATAGGTTGTGTGATAAGATGGTGTGGTATGGGTTGTGTGGTATAGGTTGTGTGATATAGGTTATTAATGATAGATGGTGTGACGCTCAGATCTATCTGATAAGATGGTTTGGTACTTCTGATTTGTGTATATTATGGGTGGTGTGGTACTCCGTTCATGTCGTGATATGGCAACACTAGGTGGTGTGGTATAGGTGTGTGATATGGGTTGTGTGATATGGTGTGACTAAGATCGTCGGTATATGTTTGTATTGTGGTATAGGTGGTGTGGTATAGGTTATGTGATATAGGTTGTGTGATAAGATGGTGTGTGGTATAGGTTGTGTGACATAGATTGTGTGATAAGATGGTGTGATATGGGTTATGTATTACTGGGTTGTGTGATAAAGTGTTAATGGTATAGGTTGTGTGACATAGATTGTGTGATAAGATGGTGTGGTATTGATTTGTGTGATATAGGTGGTGTGGTACTAATTTGTGTGATATAGGTGGTGTGGTATAGGTTGTGTGATATGGGTTGTGTGATTTATAGTTTTGTGTAGTATAGGTTGTGCAGTAAAGTAATGTGATATAAGTTGCTATAGGTTGTGTGGTATAGGTTGTGTGATATATTTTGACCCCCTCACATATATATGGCTGTGTGCACATAGATTGTGTAATAAGATGGTGTGGTATAGGTTGTGTGAACAGGTTGTGTGATATAGGTGGTGTGG